>OZ038325.1:5712854-5935846 GCA_964035795.1 Pterobdella sp. o SKG-2022 | reverse complement strand
ATATATATATATATATAGTATTATATATATATATATATATATATATATATATATATATATATATATATATATATATATATATAATATATATATATATATATATATATATATATATATATATATATATATATATATATATATATATATATATATATATATATATATATATATATATATATATATATATAATATATATATATATATATATATGTATATATGCATTATCCTTATAAATGAACTCACTAGCATATCCTTCATGTGCTCATTCTCAATGATGGGGATGTTTGGTAGTTTCACGTCTTCAAATTTTTCTCCCAAGGCCTGGAATTAATGGAATCATTATTCATATATGTTAATGTCTTAGGGTTTATCAAAAGTATTAGCTTTTGTCACATGGTAAATGTATTTAGCAATTGCCGGCATTTGCTATTTTGTTGAAAATCTTTATTTATTATAACTATTAAGTTGTAATAGGAAAAATTTGGTTTTATATAAAACTTTTCATTTCAGTGATATGTTTTGTCAAAAAGAATAAAATTTTTCGTAAGGAGATTAACCATACCAAAAGCCCGAAGAACAATTCAAAACCAATTAAACCCACTTTGAGAAGGAAGTTGGACTCCTCATTGGCTGAGACCTCATACTCTTTCACAATCATGTCAACATTGTTGAGTGAGGAAGTGTCGATCAGTCTACCTTCCTCATCGTTCAGCGCCTGTGATACAGGGTTTGTAGAGGATTGAGTTTGGAGTGTATGAGGCTTAGTTTTCTTTCGGGGTTGAATTATTGCTTATGGTTTGAAATATATGATATAGACTTTAGTTAACGGTTGGAATCAATAATTTTTTGCATAGCTAAGAATGTGTTAATTATTGCTATAACTGGGAATGTTTAGAAGCAATTAAGCTATAAAAGATGGTGATAAAACTATACTTGTCAAAAATTTCATAATTAAACGTGTTCATTTTGAAAATCCAATATAATAAAAATATAATTTAAAAAACACCGAAAATTATTCGATACAAATAAGCCATCCAATCAGAACGCACGAACATTTATAACAAGGCCAAAGGCGTGACTAAGAATATTTTTCTTCTCATCCAGCTTTGCTTCATAGAACCGGTGGTCTTTCAGGTTGCGACTCTGTTCCGTTTTGGTCATTATTTATCAATTTATCTTTAAAAAATAAAAAAATAAATACTTTTTCACATTTTTTTCATTGCTATTAACTTGTTTATTGAGAAAAGTTATCATTCTGCTTGTTCTATTGTTAATATTATTGTTGATGTTAATGAGCTTTCTAACCCACCCTCCAACTCCTGTAAGACAGCAAGGCGTTCTGGTACTTCTCCTCATTTATCTCCCCCACAATTGAACCTTCACTGTTGTTCAAAAAATCACTCTTCTCAAACTCTTCCAGTACACTTGGTCTCACGAGATCTCTTAAAAGCCCCTGTAAGTTTGAGATACCAATAGAAATCATAAAAAAGTTTGAAACTAGAATTATAGAGCTTCCAAATATAGCAATATTCACCTTATAATCAGTCAAGCTTATTATAAGTATGATAATTGCATTCACAAAATTGAGGTAGAATAGTTTAAACCAAATAGTGAGGTAAACGAACACAAAGTATTTATTAATCTAAATCACTTGATAATGTAAGTTAAACTTACGAGAAGCTTCGTGATTTAGCTAAATAAATACCTTGTGCTTGTTTACCTCAGCATTTACAAAATTTGGGCATAGATTTAACATTAAAAGTAGTTGATAGCCGTGGGCATAGAGGTTGCACAGATTGATAATATTTTGAGCAAATTACGAAGAGTTCAAGCGTTTAATTAAAAGAATGACTTTAAAAAGTTGAACGGAGCTTCTTATACGCTCAGTAACGACTCTCCATCATTAATTAAATATATTTACTGTTTCAATTTTAAATGTATATAAAATCTATAAAACTAATAAAAGTAATTTTTTAATCAAAATTTCAAAACAACTTCAAATCTTCGATGGTTTAGATAAAAAACAAACTCTCTATTGAAGGCCACAAAACACGCACTGACCTTCACTTTAATGAACATTTCTTCGAAAGGAAAGGGTGATGTTTTGTAAAGGAACTCTTCCAGATCACTGTGGAGCAGTTTCCGGGCAGAATCTCTGGCTGATATCAACTTGTTTAGTTCCTGGTGATGTCAGAATCGAAGTTGTATGGAGTTTGTGAAAGAGTCATGAGATATTTGAATGTTATGATGGTTTTAGTTAAGCTTCTGTTGATTTTTGTTTATCAGAAACAAAGAGTTACAGAAGGAATGTGACTGTTTTATGTTTAGTGTTTAACACATTTTTTTTAAGTTTATGAGAGTAGAACTATTACAAAAAATGTTAACATGAAAACAATGAAAAAGAATGAAAATTAGTGAAAATAGTTAAGTAATATGAATAAAACTCCATTAATCAAATCCTTTTTATAGCCCGTTTTCCTTCACCAAGGGCTGGCCAATTTAATAATATTTCTCCCATCGTGACTAATTTTTTTAATTTTCAGCTTTAAGAAATTTATTCGGAATTAAATATTAATATCACAGAATAAACTAAAATCATATGACACAACTCGAGGCCAAAACCTCATCGATAGCAGTCTTATCCTTGATCTTGTTCTGCAGGTTCTCAAACACAGCGTGCACCGAGGCAATCTTCCGCAGCATGGGATTAGACGGCTGCATTGATAACAACATGTCACACACTCGATCCATGTCGATGCGGAGTTCTTCTTGTCTGGTTATGCGCAATCTGCGAACATTTGGAATTTGTGAGAACAGGAGTGGGTTAGTGTGTGAGGGGTTTTCAAGCTCGATAATCCTAATTCAACCGAAGATGAACTTTTAATAATTATTGATATTGCTTATGGTATTATTATATAAAGAATTAAATGTGTAGATAATGGTAAGGACACCTTAGGCTGTAGACGGACCTCGAATAATTTACCAAGTTTTTCAACTGTAATTATATTTCTTCATTTAGAAATATATCTCAAAAATCTTCAACGTTGAAAAAATATTTGAAGGTTTGGAGAATAGCGTACTGAAATATTCACTAAACTATTTTAAAAAATAGGTGCACACTCACCTTTGAATCGAAAAAGGCTTCTCTCCCTTTCAGTAAAATGCCCAAGTCCTTTTAAGCAAAAAGAAAATCATTATCTTTCACACCAAATAATACAAACACCAAAAAATGACATAAATTCTCCTATTATATAGAGAAAAACACATGGATAAAGTTCTTATTCTAAATCGAACAATTTCACATATTTTGATAAAAATTTCCCTACTGAATCAACCCACCAACATACATGAGATTTTTGGTAATGTTAAATTGATAACGAAAAGCTTCGTGTTTCAATAAAAACTACTAGTGTTTGAATCTCCTTATTTCACCGTGGCTCCAGCGCATCACCAACGTACATGAATACTTTTCTTTTGTTTTTCGATCTCGTTCTTGAGGTTGCTGTTGGCCAATTGCAAACTGAGCACTTCATTGGAGGACTCTGTCAATTCCAGACTCAACTGCTCCATGCTGTTATGGGTAATACTATGTTTCAACATGCTTTGTATAGTAAAATTGTAAAGGTCGGAAAACGATAAAGTTTCCTTTGAAAAGCATACGAGTCTGCTGGTGTGTAGTTTGAAGTTTTTGTATATTTAAAAACTAGCATTTTCGGTATGATTTTACTTATAAAAATTTCTTTTGACAATCTATCAAAAATATTATAATAACTTGAAACTAAAAAAAGTTGAATAATAAAAATATCAATAAAATATAATAATTAAAACTTCCGATATTATTTATAAACTTCTAAAGAACCACAATCAAACTCTGTTTAATTACTGCCTGAATCTTTTCCAGCAATATTAACCAACCCATGCTCCATGCTCTTCTTCTCCATCAGGTGTTTAGTCGCCATTCTCGTCTCATCTCCTTGGTCGGTTGTTTGAGTTGTACAGGACGTTAATTAATTGATCAACTTCAGAAGTTAAACTTTATTTGATTTTTTAAATGTTACAATATATATAATGTATATTATACCAATGTTGAAATATTAGAAGAATTCCGCTATTGGGTTATTTTGTTTTATAAACTTTGATAATTTTTCCATTCCATGATACTGTTTTATACCAATGTAAAACAATTTGCCTTTACAATTGACAAGTAGTCAGTTTTTTATGTATCTTGATAACATCTCCATTAACAATAAAAACAAAGCGTTTGAGCTCTTTAAGGTATCAATCTTCCGCTATAGACTAATAAATAGGGCAAAAAAGAGTATTACCAATCAATGAGAGAAATAATAATAATCATCATCATATTGAACGCAGTCAAACAAAAAAATTGATTATGAAGTAAAATCTTAGCCACCTTTGCGGCCCAGCTCTGCGTCATGCTGGCTAGGGTCCCCTGACATCGATCTCAGCTTTACCAGTTTTATGGGACTTTTGGACTTGGCTCTGATGTTTCGATGGGTTAAATGCTCTAGAATGTTTCATTCAAATCTATTACGTAGTTGATTTTTCTTTATTTATAGTCAAATTTTTTCCGTGAAATTTCGATAATTTTATTTTTCGTGCCAGAATTTTTGAGCCAAGATGTAATAAAATATTACTTTAAATGGAATTATTCTGTTTTATAAAATCTGATTAAATAGTTTTGAAAAAATTTTAAAGCAATTTGAAAACATCTGAGCACTACCGATTGTAGCCGCCTTTTGGAACATTGCTGATAGATTGGGTTCGTGACAAGGTGTCCATTGGTTGGCCGTTCTTGCCTACGGTTCTGTATGGCTGTGAGCAGTAAGATTCAGGCAAAAATAGAATTACACATATTTCAATCATTTCTTGGTGCAAAATTTGTTTTTGCACCAATTAAAAATTTGTTTTTTACACCAATTAAAAATTATTATTTGATCATTTAAATTAATTAATTATTTGAATTATTATTAGTAAAACTATTTCATAACAATACTATTGATATTCTGAAGACTATGACTGAAAAAAAACCAGTAAATGACCAAGAAAAAAGGTGAAAAACTATAGAGGAAATGAAATCACACTTATAGTTATGACAAACACATCAACATAATAATTAGAGCTGGGGAGATTGCAATAGTAATGAAATTAAAAAGCATTTCCAATACTCAAAAATGAAAATTGAATAGAAACTTAAAAGCTCACCGATGAAGCACTAAAGGCATCTCCAGAAACGAGAGACTTGGTGCGTTCCAGGTTCGACTTGGTTGACTGTGTCTTTGAGCCTGTTGCTGGAAACTTCTGTCTGAGAATCGGAGTTTAGATATACTGAGATAAAACCACGAATTTTTTTCCTATATATATTATTATATTTCTAACTCTACAAAACAATGATCAAAAACACAAACTTGAGTTCAACGTTAGTCATGTATGTACAAAACTTCTTCTGGACCATCAAATCACCCAGGTCTTGACCAGAGTCTAAGATGACTGTTATGGGGATGACTGAGTCTTTGGTCTTGGAGAAGAGAGTGGCAGTGAAGTGATTGCTTGATTTGAGAGATTCCAAAAACTCAACACCCTTAACAGAAATTTATATCATGAAAGATTTAATAGGAATTGGATAAGTTGAACGTCTATTTTGTCTTAATACATTTAATGTGTTTTATTTCATGTATATGACGGATTTCAATAGTATAAAAAGCTTTTTAAAAATTTTATCATTTTCAAAAAAATTTTCGTTTAACAACATTTGTTGACTCCACTTATAAAAAGTTAATATCCCAATAAAAGTAAAAAATCAAACTGAAACAGAAGAATCAATATACAGACACATCTTCAAAAATCGATAAAGGTTATAAAACATCGAAAGTTTCATTAGGGATAATGTACAAAGCTTTTTGTAAGACGATCTTTATTATCAAGTATATAATATCTTAAATTACTCTTTGAACACGATTTTTCCAGAGTGGCTATAGTCAAATTTTTAAATGCTCAAATTAGAGTAGTATTAAGCAAACTTTTTCAATAGTGCTTTCATGCCTAATGCTTTTCAAGCCAAGCAACCAGTAAGGGTAAGCTAATATGTGGAGATCTGAGAGGAACTGAGGTAACTCCACCAGGTTTGATCTGTGAGTGTACCCTTAAGTTTAAATCATTTCAATTCTATTTCTTAAGACCTGGTTTTTTAAAAATGATGAATAACTAGATTATATATTTTTTTTAGATTAGTTGATAAAATAATGGTTAAATATTGTATCCTTAATTAATTTATTATGTATCAAAGATATAACAGTAATCAGAAATCCTTACTTTTCTACTACTTCTCTGTTTCCATAATCAACATAAAGAACTTCCACCTGATATAGATAAAAACAGTATATTCAAGAGAAAAAATTAAATTATGAACTCATCATTACAAAATGAATTATCTTATGGTGAAGCTTAGAAAAATTAAAATACCACAATTCATATTACCACCCAATGTAAGTAGACCATTTAGTCACCCAAAAGAGTTTTTATGCGGAATAGCTAGGGTTCAGAGAGGTACGCCGTTTTTAAACAATGGAACTATAAACAATTTTGATAATTATCCCAAGTTTTAACTACTAACATGGGATTTGTTGATGACAAGGGTGACTTTGCAACGGTACCAGTTGTTATCGAAGCTGTACATGCATCCGTATGTCTGAGTGTAGTTGTTTTAGATACCTTATTCTGAGGTCAATCTCTTTTGAATGTTTATTCAAAGATTGAAAACCAGAATTTTTATAAATAAATTGTTTGAAATGATTTTTTACAAACCACAATAAAATAAGGAAATTTATGAACATTAGTTTTTTATTACTATACGAATTTTAATGAATAATACGTAATGCAATAAAAATTACTTATTATTTGCTTCTAGGAAGTAAATAAGATAGCCTTATAGTTGAAATAAAATTTGGTTAAAAATAAACTGCATAGTGGAAGAAGGATTTAAAACAGTAAAACAAGAAGAATAAAAACCAACCTTGCCAAGCACTGGTTCTGACTTGATTTTCGGCAGCGTGGCACAAAGGTTGGCTAGTTTGGTGTCGATATCCACTTGCTTACCTATCTGGTTGACCAGTGAGGCCCAAAACATGCATGGGGATTCGATGTACGTCACCACTAACTCTTTCTGTAGAGGTTTCCATGTGTGAATGTTAGCCGAAAAAATTTTAGGTGTTTTCATTGTTTTTAAATCATTTCACTATGACTTGATAGTTAAACAAACTTTACAGAAAATTTAATTATTCAACATTTAAAACTTATAACTATCTATGTTCTCAATTTTTCAGGCATCGTATGTATCATTGGTTGAAAACAATACAAATACATAACATCTCTGATACAAACAAACGACATCTCTGATACAAATATACGACAGTACCTCACAAATGGCTGGTGGCATCCAGCGGGCATCCTCATTTGGCTGCAGATATCAACAGGTTGTTAGATTAAAGTTATCAATCTATCTAACTTTCTGGTTTTATTGAAGTCGCTTAAAAGTAAATTATTTGGGGATTTAGGTATTTTAACATGGAGGGTTTTGTTCGTCAAGTTCTTGTGGCTCATTTTTCATTTATTTTCATCTTTAGAAAAATTCTTTAACAAAAGTTACTATCAAAAAGAGTTTATAGGATCCCATTAAACTCAATATAAGCTAATATCGTAACCGATGCAAAACCTCTCTCCAAAACAATGATCGTTGTTTGGTCACTAATGAAGAATATACAGTTTGAATGGTTAATATTATTTACTTAAATTATCTTTATTGAGCAATATAAATAAATAAGTGTGCATGAGTTGAAGAAATTCTTAAAAACCAATTAGTAATTTTTTAATTACTAGTTGTCTGCCTAAACCTATCAACAACCTAATTGCCGAAGTGCTTTTTTGGTCTGTTTTTAGACCACTCTAGCTTCTTCCAGCCAATCGACTTACAGTATGTAAAATATTATCTTTTTAAATGATATTCAAGTCCCATACCCTTTGAATTTTCTCAACTCCATGTTAAAACATACAATTTATAATGATGAGTGAAGTAACACGGAAATAACTATATAAAATAAAAACATTTAAAAATTATTTAGACCAAAAAATTTGCCTCTCAAAAAATTATTTATAGAATTGAAATAAAAATAAAGACTAATTAACCGTTGTTTTACCATTCCATCTCTTAGAATCTCCCATATTAATAAAAAGTATTGTTTTTAGTGGACATAAATAAGCGACGCAACGATATAAACTTAAATAAAAGTGAACATAAAAAAAGTGAAGTATGCTGTTACACAATGAAGTTGACAGTCATTTCAAATTTTCATTCAAACCAATGACAGGGCTAATGCTTATGGGTGATAATTACGACAATGCTTCAATAAAATACATATAAACCTATATGTTCTTTCACTAAATATTTAATTATTTGATATCACTTTTCAGAAACACCTTAATGTATTTATAAACGAAGTTCGCTGATGTTTTATTTAAAAAAAAAACTTATCGGAAATCATAACTGGTTTTGCTTAAATATTATTTTTCGTTTCTTTCTTTTATGTCTATTATAGATCTATTAACTCAAACTCAGAACCTCAAACTAAACATTCTCAATTAAAGTTTCAAATTATCAAATCTTCTTGGTAAAACTCTCTTTGTATGGGAATTCAAGTTCTCATTTGAAGAAGAACAAAGATGATTTCAACCATTAATAGTCTCTAATTTAATTTTTCTTATACGTCAAGCTACCTTAGTATACTTATACTCGCACTGCTTATATAGTTCAAGAGTCTATAACCTTGTATACATTACGAGTCTTCAATTATTGGTAGAAACTGAAACCACGGTGAAGCGTCAGTCGTTATGGCATGAAATTGTAGATTGAAATAAATGACTTCAGCTACAAAGTAGAAACTAGAGATACGTTGTCATTTTTATTGTAGTTATTTATTATAAATGTGGTAGTTATTAATTTTTAAAAGTGAATTCACACAACACGTTTTTAAATTTTTAATTTTAAAAAACCAATAATTATTAAATAAAACACCAATCATATTTTAACACCAACTAAAGTTGGAATACAAATCAGATAAGGCTCAAATTTCAAAACAATATTTATCATTCCTCAAACATCGGAACAGCAGAAGACCACTTTCAGATCCTTGATTCCCCCTTCAGAGCTTGATTCAAGGTTAAGGTAGATCTCGAAAAAGCTTGTTTCGTCAGCAACTGTGGGAACTGGCATGTCATCCTGCAGGATTTGACATATTAAATTATGCATTGGGATTTTATTATACATAGTGATTTCATTATGTAATATATTGTGGTACTTATGAAACGCTTTTTCTTAAGGTTTAAAGCTACAAATTTAATGTAACGAAAACACACTGGAAAAGTTGCTTAACATAGAATCGAACCCGGTAATTTTACCTTTCTAGTTTAATGCTTACCAGCTTTGCTATACGAGCCAACATATTTTTGTCGTATATGATTTATTTTCTAAGGATTCTATAAGGATTATTTTTATACATTTTTCATTCGTGCATATAAATCTATGCAATGTGTCTTAATTTTTGGAAACTTTAAATGAAGTTTTGATATATTATTCTTTTTATATGTATTATTATAATAGATATTGGATGTAATGATAATACAAAAAAGTTGTGGCGCTAATCGACCAGCAGTCGCCCAAAATTGGGTTGAGGTAGTACAATAGGTCTGATTCACTAGGAGCTACTCAATGTGTACAAAAGATGGAAGGATCATAACACAATATAACAAATGGCTATAGTAAAAAAAAACAGAGAAATGAAATATAAGATAGAATAATTATATTAATCAATTAGTTCAATCATACTTTTTAAAAGGAAATGATAGCTTAATTTGATTTCCAAGACACTTCTTAATGTAATTTAATGTAATATGATGCGGTATTTATAAAGCACTTTTTCTTATAGATCAAAGTGCTTGCTACAAATTTAATGTAGCGTAAACACACTGTAGAACAGGTGCTAATTGTCGGCACACGCGGGATCGAACCTGGTAACTTTAGATAATTAGTTTAATGCTCAACCATTGAGCTATAGAGGTCAACAAACGGTTAAACTATTGTCTAAAAATATCTTAAAAACTGATTCAACGTTTAAAACAACACAGTAAAAATTCACCAAGCTTCTATAAACTTGTCGCGACATAAAAAGATATCTAGAAAACCAACAATCCTGCACCAATAACATACTAACAACCAATAAAGTTTTGTATTAACTCAATGCGGTATTCAATAAAGATACAGCATAAATTAATGCCCTTACGTCAAAAGAATGCCACTGGTTGTTAATTTTGAGAGAAGTTTCAGCATCCTCAGAGGAATCGAAGTCGATGTGCCTCAAGGTTGGGTTCTTGCAGAAGTCTTGCTGTCGAATGGATAGTTATTGCTAATAGATAATGATTGTTAAATATGACTTGAGTAGTAGTTTTGAGTCTAGAAAATTTAGATATAAAGTATTTTAACAGTAAACTTACCTAAGATCAGTATGGGATTAGACTTATCAGAATATTTGTGATCCAGAATTTGGATACATGCGATATCTTAAACATGATAACAGTAGAAAATTTGAAAAAATCTCACTTTGACGGCGACTTTGATCAAGACGGGGTAAACAAGGGAGTTTTCTTCTCTCAGACGCCAGTAGCTTTCCTTGAAAGGTTGAAAGTAGGCTTTATAAATTAGTTTTCACAAATGTTGTACAACATTTAGATACCAATAAGCTTATAAAAAAATGAATCAATGACAAAACAAAAGCTTTGAGAGTCATTTTAAAGCTTTTTGTATGACTAGTTTTCTATAATTTTATACCTTATGTCTAGCAACAACAAAAAATATCAAATATTGAGCGCCCGAAACATTACAATCAATTTTCAAACAAGCTTCTGAACTTCACGCCACTATAAGCAAAAACTTAATTGTAATATGAGCTATTCTGTAGAGCTGTTAAAGCCACCTTGGAGAAAAGACCCAGAAGACCCTCAACTTCGATGCGTTTGAGATCAGATGGGTCAGTGTTGTTCTTGAAATCTAAAAAGTTGTCAACCAGAGTGAGTTTCACCTTTTCTTCTAAGTTCTCTACCCCATCAGCCAAGATCAACTTTGAGAAACCGTCTCTGCATACGATGTCTGAGTTTTATTAGACAACTTTTGGTTAACGCTACTCACAAATTATATAATTAGTTTTGAAAATTTTAAAAATTTTCCAAAATACATAGTTTGAAGTTAATGAAAATACAACTCTAACTTGAGAAGGTTTCGTCAAGCTTGGCGCCAAAAGGAGCTGGAGGCAAGGCTGTAAAAATTGTAGCTAATTAGTTTTTATTAATTGATAATGTTTTTTTGGTTTGAATGAAACTTTATGGAACTTAATAGAACCATATGATACTTATGTACCCTTATGAAAGCCAATCATAATTCAACCAAATACACCATAAAAGCCCAAGGTAGCCGATTTAATTACTTGAAACTATATTGGAAGGTAGTTTGACACATTAATACTAGATTATTTGTTTATTTTGGAATAAAATTTAAATTATAAATAATAAGTTAAATTACCCTGAATCATGTTTTTCGCAAAATCTAACCCCTTTATAATGGGGCAACACAGCTTTGGATTCTTATAAACATTTACTTATACATCAAAGTTGGAATGTTTTTTTTGATTTCATGGAAGTTCAATTAATTCTTCAAAAGTATCATATATCAATTTTTGCCAATTTTCTCCAATATAACTTCACAAAAAAGGCAATATTTTGGCACTTTTTTTATTCAACTAAAATTCTCGACAAATTCAACTTTGCCATAATTTATTAGTTTAATAAAAACGTATAAATATATTTTCTTTTTTTTAAGTTATCGAAAAAAAGTTTAATTAGCATATTAAAAACAAAATATCTTCATGAATCAACATCTCTCACTAACTTGTAGCATCTGAGTCAGCTGTTAATAAAATTTATTATGAAAATGACTATTTTTTTGCGTTTAAAAAATGTAAAAACACTTGATTAATTAAAATAAAAAAACATAAATAAATCTAAACCATAGGTTCCGTAAGCTTTGACTAAATAGAGAGGTAATACTTTGCTTTCATATCTTATAAACATAATCTTTCACTTCATAGCAAGATTAAAATTTTTTTGTTTCATAATATATTATTTAAACAATAATATATTTAAAACGACCAATCACCATTAAGCATTATTTTCAACTAACTTGTAACATCCGAGTCAGCTGTTAACGATGAAATTGTATTCAATCTTTTATTACAAGAAATCTTTATAAATAATCTGATTCAATCACTTTTAAACTACATTCAACATGAACGACCATTCTTGGTATTCAAATCCCCGCTAAAAGATATATTTGAAACTTAATGAACTAAACTGTATATCCCACGAAAATCTTCGTGTGGATTTAGAACTTTAGGTTAAGTTGAAGATTTTTTACTGAATTCTAAAATTATCAAATTTATGAAATCTCTAGCAATTGAATAGATAACACTTTGGAAGATTTTTACTTATACACAAAAATCAACTCAAAAATTATTATCTTTGTTGAAATAAAAATAAAACTATTTGTTTTTAACTCATTTATTGTTTTTTATAGAGTTGAATAAAAAGTGGTATATTACATTATTTATAATACATAAAAAATTGAAGTTACACATTAACCTGAATCTGGGAAAAGAGTGCTCAGAGTGGGTTGAACGTCTTCTGAATCAAAGGAATCTCCATCGCTCGCAAAGGAAGCTGCGGTGATATCGAGGTTTTCGTATGTTTATTTAAATTTAAATGAAACGATTATGATAGGGGAGTTGAGAATCATCAAAGTAATATAATAGAAACAAGCGAAAAATGTTTGATTTCCGGCTATTTTACATCAAAATCAAAGCAATGATTATAGCATTTTCAATAATAAATATATAAAGAAAAGCTAATACAGTTATAACAACACTCAAACCAACACGTATTAACTCACACGGAGCTGAGACGAGCAACAAAAAAAGGCAAAGAAGAGACTTGAACTTCATGGCGAAATATTCAAGAGAGCAAACGTTGAGTTTCCCCAGTGCTTTCTTATATATACAGTCTAAATTTGCTTACGTGTGAAGATCTTTGGTAGGATGGTAGGTATATAGTTAATGTATACAACTGTGGTTAGATGTTGATATGTATTAATAGAGATCTGCTTATATAACTCAACTTGTCCTCAGAGATGTCTCTAAGCGGGCCATTATAGGATTCATGGGGTGAAGTATTAGTATTATTTTTTGTTGTTTTTGTTCTTGTTTTTTTTTATTATTTCTATTTTGTTATTTTTATTATTATTTTCTCATTATTCTTGTGATTTGTATGAGTCTTAGTTTTGTTGTTTTGTTCATTATATTTTAAGCGCATGTTCTTTCAAAAATTACTTCTATAACTTTGTAGGTTTAAAAATTTTTTTATGTGAGCTCAACTGAATGCTGTCTTATAGTAAAACATTTGACGATGATTCTTAGTGAAACTTTATTCTTTAATAGATAAACAAGGATTTATTTCAGTTTTATTCCATTGACGAAGCAACTGAGGTGCAAACTGACTTCTAGTGGAGTAGCCAGGGATGTAATGAAGCTAAAGAAATATTGTTTACGTTTACTCATGCTTCCAAATAATTTGTACTCATTGAAAGTTGAAACTGTTTTTCTTCAAATTTTTCAGGTAAAATCCGAGAATAAATTTCCACTGAATAAATATGATGTTCTTCAGAAGCTACACTATTTTTTTTGGTTCATCAAATGACTAAACTTTTTGGTGTAATTGATAGGCCTGAAGAAACTGTTCCAAGATCTTGATAAGTCAATCATGGTCTTTCCCAACATTCAAGAAACCAGGCAACAACCTTCATCTCATCTAGTGGCAACTTGCTTTTATCTCCACGTCTTCTTGTTTAGATCGTTTTGAAATTTTTACCTAATTGATATGGTTAAAATTGAAAAACTTGAACGATGCATTGATTTTTAATTTGTTAAATGATCTTAAGGTCTTGCTTTTTAGAGCATGCCTTTCATACATCGATCTAGTAACATTTATCCCCAAAAATAATTCAATTTGTTTCAATTAATTTAGATAAATAATTATGAAAAGAGTAGTAGGTCAAAATTAATTTTAAAAAAATGATATTATGATGTTATTCGATTTGATTTTATTTTTGGTTTGCATTTTTAAGAAACGTTCCATGAGAAATTTGGTATGCCAAGATTCTTCAAACAGCTATCTACTTAGAACCTGGAATTCTTTTTGCACCAGTAAACAAGGAAATTTTTTCTTTTCTCAACTCAATCGGTTTGAAAAGTTTCCAGAAACATAGGCATAATTGTCTGTAGATAAGTGCAATTAGCACAAACTTAATCAGCATTTCAACCTGCTGTCGTCAGTAAAGCAAACTTAGGTGCGCCCTTTAATACTAAATCATTAATTAGCAATTTTATAACAAGCTCTTTATCTGTTCTCGACTCAAGTGTTCAGTCTAATTATGTAATATTTCTATTCTTTTATCCATTTGGATTATCTATTAGCCGAAAACAGTGAGTTGTCTTCCTTGCTTCTACTGGATCTATCGTCATCTTTTGATTTGTTTAATCATGATATTACCCAAAGAACTATAAAGGTCTTTCTTTGGAGGTTTTGTGCTAAGATGGTCCCTCAATTAGTTCATCAAGAGAAACATCATTATCAATGTCGTAAAAGTAGATGTCTCACATCCAGCTGTTGATATCCCATAAAGCCTTGTAATTGAACCATTGTTGTTCGTCATTTTTATGTGATATTTGGCAAAGCTAGTCATAAAGCGAACTTTTAGTTTTTCCCAACATGCAGATTTGTGGCCATTGAAAATACGAAGTCACTTAATCTCCAGGTAGCTTTATCTGAGTGCAAAGATGATGTTGCGGATGGATAAAATCCTATCATTTAAATATTAACGCCTTAAAGATCGAAGTTATTTAGTTATTCAATAACAAGAACTTCAAAAAACTTCAGTTTAGTGGGAATGATTACGGATAGCCTTATTCTCTCTGAAAAGGTCGAGTCTTGGTGTTTGGTTGGATAAAGACTTTTTTATGTGTACTAGAGTCAAAACCAAAGAATGAAAAATGTTTCATGTAAAAGGTCTTACCCTGTGGAACAAGCTCTTTTATGAACTCAGATTTCAGTTTTACTCGTTCTTTGGAATATCCATCTTTTTATTTTTTCTAGATTCTATAGTGTATAAGGATTTTTTAATTATTTTTAATAAATTTTATGTTATTCTTTTTTGTGTATGATAATAATATGGCCTAGGAACTTTTGATTTTAATGCTACTATGACCCTATTCATGTTATTATCGTAGTTGTATATATCTGGCTATTATCAATCTTATCCATTCACGATTAGCAGCCCAGTGATACAAATAATCAAATATTTTTTCGGTTTTTTCTTTTTTTCAACCATTTTCTTATTTCATTTTTTTTTTTTTTGATGAACACCTCGCTGATCAAGTTTAAACCTATAAAAAGAAGGGGGGTAGGTCTTGTAGTTTGCTAAATTAATGATGTTTCAATTGAAAAGTTTTTGATCACACGTTACACGTTCTTCTGAAATTTTAATTGAAAAGGGCGCTACCCGATCAATAAGTTGAGAACATAAATCAAAATGTGAAGTTACGAAGTAAGAGCTTGCCAACAACGTGTTTTTGATGAAGGGAAAACATTTTCTGTCGATAAATCATAAATCACCATCAATCAGACTTGCTTGCTGAGAAAACATCACTAAGGACTCTAATGGGCTTTAAATTGAAAAATTGAAAGTGAAGGTGCTGTATTTTAAAAATTTTCAATTGTATTAAAAAGTTTAGTGTTTACCGATAATGTTGTTATAAATATAAGGGGGAGAATGTTGCTTTAATGATGCATTTATAACAAGATTCAGAAGAAATCATATTATGGTGTGTAAAGTATAACTACACTTTATGATTAATTCTGGTTTATATTTTTTCGATAAAAATAAATGCATATCGTTTGACTTGGAAACTAATATTTCTGATATATTTTTTTAAACAAAAATTTGAAAAAATTAATTTCTAAAAATAAGTTTATATGAGGATGTTTTAAAAACTTTGGTAGCTTGTTACAGAGAGGTTTTGAAGTATTTTCCATTGTTGATGAAAAGTTTCTATAAACTAGTGAAATACCATTGGAAAATTTATGAAATTGAAACAAAGTTTAATTTTGAGGTAGTATTACCAGGGTTTATAAAGAGTTTTTGAAGGTTTTGGTTCGATAATTGAAAACTGATATTAGATCGTTAAAAAATTGTTCAAATTTGTAAATAATGTGTTAGTTTTTGATTAAAGTATTTTTTTGAAGTATTAAACTTAGTATTTTATTTTAATTTTGCTGAAATTATTTTTAAAATTTCATTTTTTTTTTTGATAAAATTTCTTAGCGCATTACACAAAAATTTTTATAGCAATATTCACTGGAATATTTAAAATTTACATTAAATTTTGAAAATATTTTTTTAAAATTAAAAATTTTTTCATAAAAACACTAGCATAACAAAATAAATTTTTCACATAAGAATAATAGATTAAATAGACCGCTACTTTATTTGATATTCTTGTTCATACAAAAGTATCGGAAAACTTTAGAAATGGACGCTTTGAGCTATTTTAACTGTATAAATTAAAAATTTTTACAAATTTATGCTAGTTTCACGTGAAAAGCTTGTTACTAGGCTTGTCAGTTCTAAAGAATCTCTGAATCACATTGATGGGACACAAGAAAAAGGAAGGTGGGTTGGAAATTTTGAAATTTTAAAATCGCATTTAGATCAAATTTGAATCATTCTATTTTTCAATTCAACCCTTTATTAAATATGTCTTTGTTTAACTTATATATTACCTTCATGTATTTGTTTTAGCAACATAAAAATTTGAAAATTTTCTACTCACAAGCCATAAAATATCTGTAATTAAAGAGAGAATGAAAGATCAATGTAGAAAAAATCAAAATAAATGATTTGAATAGTCATCAGAAAATGTTTTTCAGATAAATATCACCAAATCTTATAAAGTACCCAAGAATTTCAAATAGTGAGGTATAAGGTAAAAAAAGTTCGAAACAAATTTTGTCAAAGCATTCAAAAGAAAAAATTTATGCTCAAAGAATTTCAATGATAATATTTTTAAACTTTGTTATAGTGATGTTTAACCCAGCAACCCTACTGAACTAATTTAATTTTGAAGGTTGATTTGGAGTAGTAATAGGTTCAGTTACTTATTTGATTGCTTCAAAATCTAGCTTATAATGAATAATGTGTTTAGAAATGTTATATGCTTTGAATCATTTTTACAGTTCTATATATTTAAAAGTTATGTTCACTCTTTTTCAAGGAAACTTAATGATTTTCTCAAATTCCATAGTCTTGCAAACCTAAAAAGTTCCATGAAAATAAAAATATTAGTAATGGTTAGATGGTTTAGATTAAGATTCATTTTTAGTATTTGAAGATTAACTTCAAAATTGTTAGTTTTAACATTGAAATCCTAAGGGTAACAATGTCTACTTCACTTTCAATATAAAATGTCTTCTGTTGTAGCTTGATTGAGTTCACCTGTATATGTAATGTTAGGAGTATCATGGTGGAGTCTTGAAAAGGAATTTGATGGAATATATTTCATCATTGGTGAAGGAAAACAAGCTATATGATTTCAAAATATGTTTTTTATAAATAAATATTTATAATAAACATAAAAACCAGTACAATCTACTTAGATTTATAATTAATAATAGAAGAATTTTATTTTAAATAGCTAAATATTTTTCTTCATTTTAGTGCAAATTTAAATAAAAATGGACTTAAACATCAAAGTTGTATGGTAAAGAAGAATAAAAATTCAACTTGAAACTACCGTTTCAATTGTTTGCAAGGTTAACTATAATCACAGTATTAAGCGCCACAACAATCTACATAATTACCCTTTAGTTTGAGCAAAACCTAATTACCATACACAAAATTATTTTTTTATTCATATATACCATTCTCACCATTCAAAATGGGACATTGCCTTTAGTTCTCCAATGAATAGTTAACTTAGATGAGTAAAAGTAAGGAATGCGGTGTGCAATGTTTTGCTTCTCATGCTTCCCATTGTAACATCATCTTCTTTCATCAATATCCATCTTCTAGCAGTTGTTTTTGGGTATTGCAACTTTCTAGAAGGATTCAACAATATGTGAAAGGATACATGTATGTATGTATATACATTAATTTTTTTACTCAGTTTATTATTATTTTCTTATTTTTGTTATTATTATTATTAGTTTTATTATTTTTATTAGTTTTATGTTTCCAACAACAATGACTCACTGATGGCCAGAATTTTTATGATTAGCATTATTACGTTTTAACCTATTAAAAGCATTCGTTGCTTTTTCATTATCGTTTTTCTTTTTTTTGTTTTTATTATTATTCTGATTATAAATTTCGAAGTGTTTTTTTGTTATAATTACTATGTTAAAGATATAGTTATTTATATATATTTTTCTAATTCAATTTATTTTATAGGACACTAATTCATAAGATTTTCTTTTATGCTTATTTCATTTTCGCCACACAGAGAGAAAAACTCAACTTCTGTCTACCTAAGTCACAATAAAATATTATGTAATGCTAACATTTAAGCACCAAATCGAAATACAGAAACCTAACATAATTATTAGTAAACCAGCTTACGCAATGCATCATTACATTTCGAACCAGTAATATAACGGTTACATTGCTGAATATAACAGTTAAAATCGTTATAATAGTTTTTTTATTGTGAATCTCCATTCATTTGAATTTGAATTTTCATTGTATAAATAGCATTAGATTTTTATAAAAGAACATTCATTCAAGAAGTGGTTAATTTCAGCTAAAAGTTGAATAATGTTCACGCTGAAATACACGGGTTTTAGAAAAGATTCGATTCATCCAAAATCAAGATATTTTATTTTAATGAAACCATTATCGTTAACATTTTCTATTTTAGATTGAGTGTTTTTAAATTCAAAACTATAACATTGATACTACACTCGAAATTTATTCAAGTATGCCCTTGGTAATGTAATTCAGTCCTGTCTAAAGCTTTGGATTGTTTTTAATGAACTTATATTGATACAACAGTTAAACATATGCTAATACAGTTTAATAAACTTATCATTATTATCCAATATTACACTATCGATGGAAACTTGAGACTGAACATCAGCTGGTTATTACTAAGTTGGAATTTTTCTTGTCAGGGGTGGGATTGGTATGTTTGAAGAAGATAATATTATACAAGGGTGGTAGATATAGACGTTTTTTAATGTTTACGGCATTTTAATTTCAGTTGCTGGTGATAATAGTAAGTAAGTAAGTAAGTAAGTAAGTAAGTAAGTAAGTAAGTAAGTAAGTAAGTAAGTAAGTAAGTAAGTAAGTAAGTAAGTAAGTAAGAAAGTAAATAAGTAAGTAAATAAGTTAATAAGTAAGTTAGTAAGTTAATAAATAAATAAGTAAGTCTAGCTATGAAAATGGTTATATTATTGAAATAAGACGATAAAAAAATTCTTTATTATCATATGAGCATTATGTTTCAAATTCTTTTGATTTCCATAGTGTTATATAAAATTCCATTATCATTTTAGAAAAACATTAACTAAATGCATTTATTTTTAAGACTATTTGATTGTTATCTCCCTTTCTATCACATCATTGTCGACTATTATCAATTTTTATTTATTATTATTATAATTTTTTTTATTATTCGCAGTGACATACCATGAAGTAGACACCTCTTTTCAATTTTGGAGTCCACCACGCAAACACGCCAATGGCCACTACTACACAAACAACCACCAGGACCTTCGACCTGAAGATGAAACACAAGATGCTTTGTTATGCAGCATCATTAAAGTGAACGGATGCGGTCATATAGGCGATAACGATGGCTGTGGAGATAAGGACTATGTACATAAACAAGAAAAGAATGGCTGTGATAAGATTGCTAAAATGATTAGTGATAATGGAGGTAATGTTAGGGAGGTTTTGAGGAAAGGGGTTGTAGTGGAAAAGGTTGTTTTGGATGATTTCGTGGTGCAAGAAGTTGATAAAAAATTTACTGATATTAGTGTTAAAAATCATAAAAAAATGGATAAATCATCAGAAGAAAGGATTGTTGATGATACCAAAATCGTTGTACATACAGACATAAAAAAGAAACAGAAAAGAAAAGAGAAAAAAGAATCAAAAGTTGATCTTGCCAAAGTGCACAAAGGAACAAAAGGAAAGAACACAACTGATATTAATTCCATAAAGATCAATATTGATAAGCAGCATACATCAAACAGCACCATACCATTCTGTCCCACCAAAGCCCATAACAGCCCCACTCTTACCCAAGACAACACCACACTGAGTGATAATGCCAAGTTGCTGATACTACCTGACCTTGAAAGCACCCTCGATTATCTCCTGCGCAACAAAGCAGTTTCTCATCAGGAATGCAACTACATCGTGAAGGGAGAAGAGGGCGCAGAAGACTCTCTTGATGAAAACACTGAACCATCACCCAATCTCCACAAAACGACACAGCAAGTCTGCACCAAACCATACCTCCAACAAGAACGTAGCAAGCGTCTGTTGCAAATCATCGACTCTCGCCCTTCCATCCGCCCCCTTTTCACCAACGCCCTTAGAATGATAGGTCAGTTTGAACTTGCCAACCTATGTGATCTCACACCTCGAATCCACCCCCTATCTGGCTCTGGTGAGTCTTAGTTTCAATGCTTTGGGACTTTGGCATTATAATATACTAAGTGTCTCTCATTTAGTTTGGTGTCTTATTATTTTTTTACTATTATCAACTAATTATAAAATCATTTATTTTATTACTCATTGTTTAGTTTCCACATTCTGGTTTCTATCAACTAATTAAAATAACCATAATCATTTTTATACTCGTTTTTTAGTTTTCAATTTCTCACATTCAGGTTATTTGAGCAAGTCCAGACGTAAAGGTATGCGCTCAATTAGGATATTCAATATTCCAATCTTGCCTTGTAATTGCTATTCATTATAGTATATACATTAGTTAAGGCCTGCTTAAACATTATACATTGGCCATATATTTCTATACGTTGCCAATCCGAAATGGCTGCTATTATTATCTCTGCTCAATAATTGATATTATGTAAGTGTAATGGTCTCTTGAAAGGTAAGATGCTGATTGTAATAGAAAAGTCGCAGATCTTTTTAATGCTTGAATTAGTTCTAAGTATATAAGCCTATCGGCTCGCAAGGCTCAGCTGGTAGAGCGTTAGACTAGTTATCTAAAGTAACCGGGTTTAATCCCGTGCGGGCCGACAATTATGTACACAAAGAGTAGCGCCCTGTGAAATATCTGTTGAGCTAACAAAACCCCAATATGGCTGAAAGTCGATCTAAAAAATACAAGCCTATTAGGACTATTTCAAACTGAAAAAATATCAAAACTAACTATATAAGCATATTAGTTTTGAGTTAATGTGATTAATGTTAGATGAGTTTTACACATCAGTTTCAACTTATAAGGAATTTCAAAAATATACGTTCATTCAATCAAGTTGTAATTTTCGATAAGACCTTCTCATAATCCACTAGGCTAATGAATTATGATAGAAGAAGTAAGGGTGAAATGTTCAAGTGCCAGAAGTGTTTTCATTCCATGAATGATTAATCGTATGAAGCTGCTGGAGAGTTTGAGGCTGTCTTTAAAAATTCAAGGGGTGTTGTGAGAATAACATTCAATTTATATCTGGATGTTGAAGAGAAAAATATGAATCACTTGTAATATTTAAAATTAAAAAAGGTAACTAAAGAGAATGCAGTATGGATTCTTTTGAAATAAGACTGTTGTCTTTTGCATTTATTTATTTCACGCACGAAATTCTTTATAATAATAATGATAATTGTCATTATTACATTATTCTTATGTTTTTTTCAATAGTAAAAATAAAATTATATGTATACATTTTGCACACCCAGGTCAAGTAGAGTTGAAGGCTAGGGTAGCAGGATTGAAAACAGTGGACAGTGTGACTTTTGAAAAATTATGTCACATGCTATATCCTGATTGGTCATCTGTTCAAAATCTGGCCAATCACAGCGAGTAAGTAAATTTTATACTCATCGTTTTGAATATATTTTGAAGAATTTTAATATTGTTTAGTTAAGGAAGTTAGTTGGTTTATATAATTTTCGGAATAACTGATTCCTTGATGGAAGGGTTGATGAATAGTAGGATCAAACAAGCTTTTACTTAAATCTAATTAGCTTATAATGAAATCTAATTAGATTTTTAATGAAATCTTATTAGCTTTTTAATTAAATCTAATTAAGTTATCAATTAAACCTACTATAGCAGTTAATTACATTTGATTAATCACTCAATGGAATCCGACTCTAGGAAAGAGGACACAGTATCCTTGAAAGCCAGTGTGGTGTTGTTTGCGAAGAAGAAGAGGAAGAGGAGATGCTGCGTTTGTTGCTGTTTTGTTGTTGATGAGGAAAGTGAAGAAAACTCCAAAATGAAGGTGCTGATAAGTTTATAATACCCGTGATGTTTAATACTTTATATCTTATTCAACACAAATAATATAAAAATAGTTCGATAATTTACCATGCAATCTCTCAGGAGAATTTGGTCGTTTCACAGCAGCCCACAAACAGCACTATGCTCGATGACTTTGACAACCTCAAAAGCACTGCCGACCGAGTGTCTGAGTTGTGCGATCGATTGAATGAGCAACTGATCAACCCGGAATCAACACTGCATGCAGATCTAGTCAGGTTGGATGTGGATGTTTGTGGAGTGTTTGAAGGGAAGAGGAGGAAAAAAGGTGAAATGGTGAGGGATGTTTGGGAAGTGTTTGAATTGCGGAGAGAAGGATTCAATGGTATTTTGTTTGTTGCGTGTGTGTTTGGAATTATTTGAGTTTTTTCAAGCAACACTCACTAATACTTAAGATCATTCCACCAATATCCACTACCACCATCATCATCAACAATCCACCAATATCCACTGCCATCATCATCATCAACATCACACCAATATCCACTACCATCATACAGGTATATAGAGCAAAATCGAGGAGTATTGTTGTTGGAGGTAGCAGCACTACAACACAAGGCACACATCAAATGCATCTGCACACAACTACAGCAGGTTGTTGAGGGTAATGGAGGGTGCTTAGGAGCTATGGTTCAACCTACAACAAGATTCTGTTATGCTAAAACATAATTTTTTCTAACCATTGGTAAAGGAAAACGGGCTATAAAAAGGATTTGATTGATTGATAATTTTTTCTAACCATTGTAAAAAAATATTATATCGAAGTTTTTTTCTGCATTATCTATGATGTTCAACAGTCATATTAATGGAATTCTTAATGTTATCAAGACCTGTCACGCCTACTGGCGCATAAGACAGTAGTAATTGAAGTGCTATTTTTATTGCTTTTAAGGCTATGTATAATCAGTGGAAAACTCTGGTAGAAGATATTGCCAAATTGATATTTGATATCGTTGTCATTTGACTTGGCGGATGATCATTCTTTTCGACAACGGCAAGGCAAACTGCCCGTGTGAGAACGGAGGATTTTGAATTCAATAATTTCAAGTTGAACGTTAACTCGGGCTGGCAGTTTAAAAAAAATTGTCTCAATGAAATGGCTTATTTTATAAATTACTCTAATATAGTATCAATAATCTAGGCCGACTGCTGCCAACACCAGTTACTGAGACATATACAGCAGTATAATCTAATGAGACCTTATTTTTGTAAAAAAATTTATCTAATTTAAATAGTATTTAAAAAGTTACTTTGTATTATTATCAATAATCTAGGCCAACATCTGTCAACCCCAGTTACTGGGAAATGTACATGCACAGACTTGTATGCTAAATAAATAATAAATACTGCAAATTGTTTGAACCAAACAGGTAATTTTATAAAGTACAAATCTTCGTTAACAAAGTAACTTTATCAAGTATTAAAGTTGTAACGTTTACCATTGGTTGATTTATCAGCTTGTTATTCATTCATACCTTTACATTGTTTTGGTATGCTTCGTTCATATCTATTCAATTATTCACTCATTTTCACTAATTTTTAATTAATTTATTTATAATTATTTTTTTATTTAATCAATGATACCTTATTAATACATCGCACATCATCAACTAAAACCACCACACAGGCGTCAAAATTGGAGGCAGACTTGAACGATGGCAAGATATCAAAAGAGCTCTCATCCCTGGTTGATACATGGGTTAAGAAACACATGGATTCTTTCAATGCGGAAGAGGGTGACAAGAGTGAAGAGGACGGAAGGAATGAAGAATGGGTGGAAGAATTTGAGGGGGTTTTGATGGAGGTTAACGTGGTGGGTGGGGCTTCCACGTGGAGTGATGTCACGTCTGAGTTGTCGTGAGGAGGATGAGGGTGGTAATGATAATTATGATAATGGTGTTAGTGGTGGTGATGATGATGATGATTATGATGAGGATGATGATGATGATGATTATGATGATGGTGGTGATGATGATGATGGTGGTAGGGGTGGTAATGATTCCGTTTTGATAGTAATTTTATTGTTTTTTCTCATCATGGTTTCAATATTATTTGTTTTATCACTTATATATACACTTTAAATTTTTACTGGTTCTTGATTTCACGGCATACAGAATGATGAACACACGTGTAATTTTGCGTTGCAACTCTTCGATTCTCAGTCACAGTAATGTTTTATATCGTTTTAAACATTTTCTCCGCCATTTTAAATCAATTTTTAGAGTTTTTTTTTCATTTCAAATCATGTTCCCTACTCTCTCCGACTCATCAAAGAATGTAAATGATCGAGACCACACAATCGACTTTTATTTCATCATTTGGACCAAATATTCGGTGGTTTCATAGATTTATTTTAAAATATCTGCTCTGTAGCATAATAAACCACTCCATCTTGTTTTATTTTTATACTCTCTACCTATGTTCATTTTTCTATATAGTTGTTTTTTACCTATTATATAACCTTTTGGTGAATATCAAAACGAATATTCTTTCACAATAATTTATATTGGGTGTTGAATGTTTTGCTCTTATAAATTGATTGAAACATATCGATGGTCTGTTTCTATTGTAAAATAACTATCAATCAAAACTCACCTTGATCTTATCCTGCCATAATATCTACCAAATCGTACAACTCTATGGCATATGAGATCTCCACAAAGGTTCAAATCCGTTCAAACTGATATGTTCACTAATAATACCTGATAAACACCAATTTCCAAGCCCATATTGAACTTTACTGATATTCTCTTTAAACTTGAACTTTTCTACCCTTCTATTTGATATTGGTTTATCGTACTTTTCCTATTCGTTCAATAGGTAAATGTCATTATCATTAATCACTTTCCTGAATCTATTTCAACATTTGTTTCAACAACACCATTGTTGACATCTCTCAAGGAATTCTATGGCTTCCTCACAATGTTCTTCTTTTTAGTGCTTTTTAACATTAATTGCCAATTTTATTTTCAATTGGATTTAATTTCAAAACTATTGATATTATTTTTTTTATTACTTTCAATATTATTAGTGAAATTATTATTTGATATTGGGTCAAGTAAGTTTTATTCTTCTATTAGCTTCATACTACAACGAAATGATTTTGGATTGTCGAAAAGCTTTTAACAGCTCAAACTTACCTTCTCGACGAGTTCACAGACAGAACGATGAGGATGATGATGATGATGTTGATTATTATTATTATTTTTATTTTGCTATTTTTTTTTTTTTTTATATTATTCTTATTCTTAGTAATATTAGGATTCATTGTTTTTTTTAAATATTTTTATTATTAGTATCATAGTTAATATTATTATTAACAGTCTTTGGTTATGAACAGGCCATTAATACCATCAGTCATTGTACTTCTGATAATGAATGACTGACAGGAAGAGCTTTCTAGAAACTCTCCGACTTGATTATCGCCATAATGAAGCTCATAATATGAATAGTTTTATCATTATTTTAATTCAATACATTATTATTATTATTATTGGTATTAATATTATTATTATCATTTCAAATACCATTATTATTATTACTATTATTAAAAGTATTTTTCTTCCACTAAATAGACCCACCAAATCACATTTTCTAATTCTCGCCATAGCTTCTAACTCTGCAACTCCCAGAATTCGATTTTTTAAATAAATATTATCCAATCTATTAAAACTAGTATTATTTCATTGTGAATCATCAGTGCTAGTAAAATTGTTAGCACCAATGTCAATCATCAGAGTTTTTTGTATTATTATTATTATCATACTACTAATTTAGTCTATTTACATGAATTAAGTATTATTATTATTATTGTTGTTATCACTTATTGTTAGTATTAATATTATTATTATTATCGTTATTATTATTATTATTGTTATTCTTATCATTATTATTATTATTTTTGTTATTATTACTATTATTATTATTATTACTACTAATATTATTGTTATTATTACTATTATTATTATAATTCAATTAATATATGTATTAACCATAAATTTATGTATTAACCATTGATATATTTGTAAACCAATCAATATATCTGTTAGCCATTGATATATGTATTATTGACCAATCCATACATAGGATCTGAAACATCTCTCGCAGGATAACTATTTGGTCATTGTGTGTTGTAAGATTATGATTTTAACTTGTATGTATATACTGTTATATATATATATATATTAGATCGTTATATATTGTAATAGGTTTAAATTAAAATGAAGTTCAATTTTTAATATCTGTTTAATGGTTAAATATCTCGCGTTTATAATTGATTTGTGCCGCAGTTGAAGCTAAAATCGTTTATATGTTTGTCGTGTCTGTCGTTCAGGCGTTACAAATCAAGAGAAAAAAATACTCCTTAAAGTATTGTTGTATGTGTGTGCTTGTCATTCTGCTTGTCCTACCCGTTGTTTGTTTTATCTGCTTTAATCATTATCAACGCTGATTATTGGCCCGTGGTGATTTCCTATGATCAAGATGCTACATATTTTCATAATTTTTAACGATTATTTTGGTAGTTATTGTTCTTGTTTTGGACTTATGTTGCCGCAAGATAGCTTATAATAACCCTTATTTGGTTCATTTATTTCGTCCAGTGCCTTTGTTGGCAGGAATGGTAGAGTAATTATTTTGGCAATGTTTCATGCTTGAAAGATAATCTTAACAGTGTCCCATCATAAATCTATAATTATAAAAGAATGCGGAGTCGTGCAGGGCAAAGTGCCTTGAACGCAGCGTATTACTGTCTGACAGGTGATGTACAATATACCCAATATGCCACTATCATCATGAGCACTGCGGCAATTAGAGGCGGAAGAATATGTTTATGAGCAATCCAGGAGACCTTCTGTCAATTTTAATGCTTTTGAATGTTTTCTAAAGTTTTATTTTTATTGAAATTTCGTTTTATTGTTCCTTAGCTTTTTGTTTTGAGCACAAGGTTAGTATATTGCTTTCAATTAAGTATAAAAAACTGCTTCAATTTGTTCATCCAAAAATTCAAGGATTACGTCGCTCTTTAAAATCTTTTCAACTTTTAGCTCGTGTTGTATTTGTCACTTGGTCGTAAGGAGAATGTAAATTTTTTCATCTTAGGAATTCACCCTAGTGAAATATCGCTACTAAGTGCATTCTTGAGGCAAATTTTTCTGGTATAAGTTTACATACACAAAACCATTTGCATTCATTAATCATTCGAGTAATCCACGCCATTAATAATGACCAACACCAATAAGCAAGCAATTTCTCGTGCTATGTCGCTCACATTGTCATTCATCATTATCCTTTTTAATTATATCATAACGTTTTCTCCATAAATGGTCGTCAACTTCAATCATCTTTAATAAACTGGTCACTTAACCGCAAAGTTTAGCGGCGAAACTTGGCATTCTGAAGGCGCAGTGGAACGTGCTTGTAAGACTTTAAGAGTTGATTAACTGACTAAGCTTGAGTTGATGCTAATAAAGCTGAGATATAAATATATGCATAACTCACTAAGATTAATTTAAACTTGATTCCACTAATTTATACCCTGTCTTAACGACTTGTGTGTGTGCGCTTGTATGTGAAAATTTTAATCGAGCACGAAACATAATTTTGAATTTCCTTTTAAAAAATAAATCTAAAACGTGTGGAAAGATTTTAAATCTTTATAATATTTGAACATAAAATTCAAAAACGCATGAACAATCTATTTTACACTCATTCCCAGTACATCTATAAACACCTTCTAAAGACTACCCACCATTACAGAGAGGCGTGTGCATACGAAAATACAACTATAGATCACAAAAAAAATACAAAAATTCACACAAGAACGTCAGATACATTGCGATTGTGATAAATTCCTTTAAAATACTCATTCAAACAAACTTTAAAAGCCATGAAAACCTAGCAAAAAAACACGCCTCAATAATGCATAGCTAACTGTATACAAAAAGAAATAACTGGATGCATAAAAGAGATGCATTAAAATTTAGAAAACTCCTTAAAAAGGTGTATAACTGAATATTCACACACCTACATGGAATATCCTAGACATACACACATACATTGAAAGATCTCTAACGAAATAACACATACACTCAAAAACACACAGAGATACAAATAGCAGCACATACAACACCATGAAGACGAAATGACTGAAACTTGATAGGTTTTTTATGACATCACTAAGCGCCACACCTCCAATCTATACCACCTCCATTTGAGAGAAGCATCATAACAGTAATAATAAAAAATTACAAAATATTAATTATAAAAATAAAAATAATAAAAAAAATTTAATAAAGAGCAATAAAAAAATTTTTAATAATAACAATAATAAAAAAAAGTGTTATGAAAGTTTGGTGAATACAAGCAATATGAATACAAGTAATAACAATAATGTGCAAAATATGGTAAAAAGTATTAATCACGCAAAAATAATAAAAAAAACTGAAAAAATTAAACGAAAAAAGCGCCTCAATGCGTAAAGGAAAAAACAATAAAGATTGAGAGAAAATATTAATAATATCCAATAAAGAAAAAAGACCTATTATTTTATAATAAATAACCAATGAGGTTTGAGTAAGAAAAAACACTGAGAGATTATTGGATAGTAATAATGAGACGAAAAATATTGTGTTTATGAAGGCACAAAAGAGCAATTTTTAATTTTGTTGGAACAATAAATGGATGAATATTTCCCACGGTAGAAGAGGGATTTCAACGGTTAAATAAAAGTTCTGTTTTATTGTTGGAGACTATCGAAATGTATGGAGACATGGCTGGAAAAAGTAGTAGTAGTAGTAGTAGTAGTAGTAGTAGTAGTAGTAGTAGTAGTAGTAGTAGTAGTAGTAGTAGTAGTAGTAGTAGTAGTAGTAGTAGTAGTAGTAGTAGTAGTAGTAGTAGTAGTAGTAGTAGTAGTAGTAGTAGTAGTAGTAGTAGTAGTAGTAGTAGTAGTAGTAGTAGTAGTAGTAGTAGTAGTAGTAGTAGTAGTAGTAGTAGTAGTAGTAGTAGTAGTAGTAGTAGTAGTAGTAGTAGTAGTAGTAGTAGTAGTAGTAGTAGTAGTAGTAGTAGTAGTAGTAGTAGTAGTAGTAGTAGTAGTAGTAGTAGTAGTAGTAGTAGTAGTAGTAGTAGTAGTAGTAGTAGTAGTAGTAGTAGTAGTAGTAGTAGTAGTAGTAGTAGTAGTAGTAGTAGTAGTAGTAGTAGTAGTAGTAGTAGTAGTAGTAGTAGTAGTAGTAGTAGTAGTAGTAGTAGTAGTAGTAGTAGTAGTAGTAGTAGTAGTAGTAGTAGTAGTAGTAGTAGTAGTAGTAGTAGTAGTAGTAGTAGTAGTAGTAGTAGTAGTAGTAGTAGTAGTAGTAGTAGTAGTAGTAGTAGTAGTAGTAGTAGTAGTAGTAGTAGTAGTAGTAGTAGTAGTAGTAGTAGTAGTAGTAGTAGTAGTAGTAGTAGTAGTAGTAGTAGTAGTAGTAGTAGTAGTAGTAGTAGTAGTAGTAGTAGTAGTAGTAGTAGTAGTAGTAGTAGTAGTAGTAGTAGTAGTAGTAGTAGTAGTAGTAGTAGTAGTAGTAGTAGTAGTAGTAGTAGTAGTAGTAGTAGTAGTAGTAGTAGTAGTAGTAGTAGTAGTAGTAGTAGTAGTAGTAGTAGTAGTAGTAGTAGTAGTAGTAGTAGTAGTAGTAGTAGTAGTAGTAGTAGTAGTAGTAGTAGTAGTAGTAGTAGTAGTAGTAGTAGTAGTAGTAGTAGTAGTAGTAGTAGTAGTAGTAGTAGTAGTAGTAGTAGTAGTAGTAGTAGTAGTAGTAGTAGTAGTAGTAGTAGTAGTAGTAGTAGTAGTAGTAGTAGTAGTAGTAGTAGTAGTAGTAGTAGTAGTAGTAGTAGTAGTAGTAGTAGTAGTAGTAGTAGTAGTAGTAGTAGTAGTAGTAGTAGTAGTAGTAGTAGTAGTAGTAGTAGTAGTAGTAGTAGTAGTAGTAGTAGTAGTAGTAGTAGTAGTAGTAGTAGTAGTAGTAGTAGTATTAGAAGCCGAAAATTGGAAAGATCACATTTCAAAGGTAAATAAAAAAAATTAAAATCGTTCCATAGTTAGAATTAACAAAAAATATAACATACTAATAATAAACACAGTAACTTTTTCATGACTATAAATAAGCCAAAAGCAATGCTTATAAACCTATGAATAATAAAGAGAAGAAGTTAAATACAACGCCAATAATAAAACATGAGAGAATATTAATAATGATAGAAATATATAACAACTAACATTAGAGTCATCTAAATGTAACAAATACTGTTGTTTTGATGTTAAATATTCATAGTAGTTTATATTCAACCAATAATATTCAATGAAATAAATAATTTATTTTTTGCCTATCAGGAACATATAGGTTTTTAGATAGTTATTTATTTAAAATGAATTTATAAAAGTTTAATAAAAATATGTATTCAAAATTATGAAATTGTTTTAATAATATACAAATAATAATATTGGTATGGTATTAATACAAATATTATCGGTATGATGCCTTAAAAATGCATTGTTTTTATACGGTACACTGATAATGGAAAAAGACTATTTCAAATGTTATACAAATACTTAATGATGGATGGACGAAACTGTTAATCTCTGAATGAATGATGAATCAATAGAAGAACAAAAACTAGTGAATGGCAGGTTGGTGTATTGGACATGAAATTGATGAATGAATAAGTGAAAAAAAGATAACTTTTCAATAAATTTATCGATAAATTGAGAAAATAAAAAAATAAATGATTTAATAGAGAAATGAAAAAACGAGTGGATAGAGAGATAGGTGGATAAATGCATGAATGGTTGAGAGAATATATTAAAAAAGGAACTGGTGAAGGGATGGAAAAATTACTCGATAAAAGGAGAAAAAATTTTTTATTGCATAGAACATAAATTGCATTCATACGACATGAGATTGATTTTTGACGGGCACATGTTGCTCTAAGTCTCGGAAATCACCAAAAAATGTTTTTAGTCCCAAAAATTATTGTTTTAAAATAATTTTGATATTTTGATATTCTTTTTTGGGTATTTATTTCAGGATTTTTAACTGTTTTTGTTTCCACATCTTCTCATTCAAATGCCAATCTCTTACATCAACAAAGTTTCTATAAATATTTTGTGAACAGAACCTTTCAATAAACTGAACCTACCCTTCAAACACCTTTGGATTCTATTCAAAGTTTCTAAAGGGATAAAAAAATAGTCTTCTCAAAGTGATAAACTTACAAAAATAATGAAACAATTCAAATTTTTCATCATTAAACTTCCTTCCAGTAATCTTTTGGAATGAATAGAAACCATGAGTCATTTTCCTCGTGGGAGGATCCCACGAAAAACCCGAGCCTGCACTTTGGTGGGTCTCAGCTTTAAGGGAATTTTTAGTATAAACAGCTACAACACTAAACATGCTGAAAGTAATAACAAAAATAATGATCTAGTCATTCATAAATGTTAATATAAGAACTTTTTTTCTTTCATTTCAATACATATGATCTGTCTGACAGTTTGTGCAAGCCATTTTTGTTGGAACGCCACAATAGCACCAGTCTCCATTAGGGTCTGCCTATGCTTATAATCGCTATTGTAACTCATTTTCTTCTTCATCCGTTCGAAATTTATCTTTTAGTCAATTTAACTATGTACTAAGCTCCATCCATCCATCTATGCTTTTTCTAGCTTTTTTTCATCCAGCAAACCATTCAATCTACTATCCATCTATCTCTCATGTATCCATCCATTCATCCATCCATCCATATATCCATTCATTTATTCATCCATCTATCAGCCCATCCACCTACCCATCCTTCCATCCATCTATCCATTCATCCATCCATTCATCCATCTATCCCTCCATTCATCCATCCATCCATCTATCCATTCATCCATTCATCCATCCATCCATCTATCCATCCATCCATCAATTCATTTATCTATTCATCCATCTATTCATTCCTAAATCTATTCAATCCTTTTTTTAATTCTTTATATATCCATCAACTCACCCATGAAGCAATGCACCTGCTTCTTGAATTCATCATCCCTCCACCCATTCAATTAGTCACTCCATTTCATGAAAATTTATCCAACACTTTTAAAATCATGTCATCATTAAGCCATTCATCATATGAATTCTTATTATTACTTTTCATATTAACACAACCGCTTGAAGATTCATGCATTTATAGTTGCATGCATGCAAGCTTCAACCAGTCATTCACTTCAGTATTTTCCTCTCTTCACTTAGTCAATTTTACTCATCTATCGAACCTTTTATTCATCCATTCATTCATCCATCCATTCATTCATCCATCCATTCATTCATCTATCCATTAATTGATTCTTGATGCACGCAAGGCATCTCTCTTCCATCCATCTTGCTCATATATTCCATGCAAAAATTTTCTTGAGCCTGACGTTTGAGGATTTCCATGGCATTATTTACTTGTTTCTATTCCTTTCATAATAAGAAAAATAATAACAAGAAAAAATAGAAAAAAGAGTAACAAAAATAAAAATAATGTAATGGTGAATAAAAAAAACAATATTGAAACGTTGTATAATGAAAATAGTGGTGAAGCAAGATGTAATATTGAAAGCAATTAGATGTAAGAATCGTAAAAAAACTTTTAAAGAATGATAAAAATAAAAATAATTTTCCTTATGAGACTTTGATTTGTTTGCTACCTTTGCACACGTCATTCTTTCATCAGTCACTTTCTCCATTTTCACTGATTTATTTCAACATTCATGCATTTCTTTATTCATCCATCCATCTATCCATCTACTCAGTCATTATCCATTCACCCATCAACTTATCCTCAAATCCATTTTTATCTTTTTAACATCCTTCTATTTTTCTTCCGACCATCCATGCATACATCCAGCGTCTTTTATAAATTTATTTCTCTTCATGGATTCATTTTTAAATAAATCTCGATTTTTCCATTTTTTTGAATTTTTATCCAATTTTTCATTCGCTTATTCATCAGTTTTCCTGTTTTATCCACTTATCCATCCATTCATTCACCCATTCATCCTTCCACTTATTTATCCCTCTGTTCATTTATTCATTCATCTTCAATAGCTTATTTATTTTTTATTCATTCAGCTTATCCCCACTACTTTTCACACATTCATTCTTTAACACATTCACACATACTTCTATTAACACATCCATACATCTATCCATTAAAACACATTCACGTATCTATTCCTTTTAACTTTCTACACCTTTCTCTATCCCTTCGCACCTTTTCCAATAACTGATTCATTCTTTTTTTTTCTTTCATTCATTTATCGATTTTTTATTTGTTTCATCATCCATTCATCCACTGATCCATCCTATCATTCATTCACCCACTTATCCATTCATTAATCCATTTTTCCACTCATCCACCCATCCATCTATCCATCTATTCACTCATACATCTCTCCCCCCACTCATCTATCTACATATTAAATTTGACGCTCATCAAATACAGCTTTATTTTTGGTTCTATTTCAAATTTCATAAGATTCAAATACACGAAGCTTGAATTCTGACTTCAAATCTAATACAAGAGCTTTTTGTAAAGGTTGCAAGACTTTAGTGAGCATAAAAACCTGTCTGAAATGGTTGAGTACGATTGGGTTATTGTGGTGAAGATAACAATGATATATTAAAAGTAAAAAATATAATTATATATTAAATTCATTTTTTTATTTTACTGTCACTAGTTTTTCTTAGCTACTACTGTTTTTTTTTGATTATTTTTTTATATTTACTGTTATTGATGATATCATTAATTGATGATATTATTAATTGATGATATCATTAATTGATGATATCATTAATTGATGATATCATTAATTGATGATATTATTAATTGATGATATCATTAATTGATCATTTTTTCCTTATTTTGAGATCCATTTTTTAATGAAAAAAATCAACACTAGATAAATTTAATTTAATCAACAAAAAGTATTAAATAGAAGTTAATACTAGTTATTTATTGAAGAATAAATTCAAAAATTATATAATTCATTAAACAGTTTTTTCGCTGACATCGTACGTCTTCGCCAAATGTTACATTTGAAAGAGTTGAAAAGTTCATGTTCAAAAATTAATTTAAGTTCTAAAAGTATTGTACGATGGGAAGCAATAGCTCAAGCTGCGGAGGGTCCACTTAGACCTGCAAAAATAATGGTTAGAGGATGACAATTTTAATTAAAACTTTGAAAATATTGATTAAAAATAACAATAATAATAATAATAATAATATCATTAAAATAGAAAAATAAAAGTAATAAAAAATAAACTCATACAAAAAATATTTAAAAATGAAAGTGAGAAACGGTACGTGTATGTTGAAAGTGAATAAATAAAATGCAAGCTAGCGGTGAGAACGCCATTGTTAATGAAAACTTTTAATGTGCTTCTATTTATCAACAATAATCCGCATTAGATTATACTGCTGTACGTGTCTCAGTGACTGAGAGAGGTAAAAGAGGGCCATTTCAAGTTTTCTATTTAGAAAAGCTGTTATCTTATTCATAGACTCTGTTTTGAGCTTTTATCACTGCCAACCTATACTAACATTCAGTTAATAGATTTTCACCGTTTTTACAATGGAGCAGTTTGCCTTGCTGCTATAAACCGAAATCATTCACCAAGCCTAGTGAAAATGATATTATGATAAAAGATTGTCAATATCTTCTACTGGAGAGAGGTTACAACTTTGAGCTGAATGCATTTAACGTCGTTATATGAAAAAAGAGTTTACAATCATTGAAGCTAACTAGATTGTCATGATAATTTTAAAAAACCTTGTGAATAATCTGCATTATAGAGGAGTTGAAACAAGAGAAATATAAAAATGAGTACTAAAAAATAAATTAATCAACTAATTAATTAAATGAGTAAAGACCGTAATGAATTCAATAAATAAACCATCAAGAAAAAACAAAAATGAAACTTTAAAAAGGATATCTGGATTGAAAATTTCAAGACATTGAATTATTTTGGAACCGCGGCAATTTCGCAACACCTAATGCCATTGATGATCATGAAGGCGATAGATTTTGAGAGTATTATGAATACTAAGAACCATGTTTATTTTTAATGATGAAAAATAACAATAAATAAAAAAATAAAATAAAATAAAAAAATAATATTAAGATATAATAATAATAATAAAAATAATAAAAATAATAACGACTGCTTAGACATCAACTATAGCTTCATTATGAGAGAAAGCTCATCTGCCAAGCATTGTACTTGTTAAGAAGGGTGGCATCAGAAGGAAAAATGACAACAAAAAACAATAAAAACAACTATTGAGAAAATTTAACAATATAAATGATTATGTGAAACTAAGATCAAAAACGAAAAGTATATCAACTACAGGCAGAATAATAAAAATAAAAAGAATAACAACAATAAATAAAAACAAAAATATACAAACAATAAAAGTAATAGCAAAAATTTAAACAATACCAACATTTTAGATGCAATTAAAAATGCTAAAACAACATTACTAACACTGAAATTACCATTGTGAATGTTGAAAAAACAATGTCAACTAGAAAAAACATTAGAATGTTGAAAAAAAACAATACGAACAATAAAAAAATTTAGAAATAATACCAACACAAAACTAAGAAATCAATAATAAAGCAAAAAATAAGAATAATATCGGTTTTATAGGTGTAGTGTTGGGTGGCTATTTATAGAAACATTTCATAATTTCGTTTAAAACTAAATTTAAAGCACGAGTTACGTCAATAATATATTTTTGTAATAAAGCGCTATTAAAATATTTCAGTTGTTATTTTTTTTAGTTTATTTTCTCAGCATTAATTTTTTTGACTATTATGTTGTTTGTCTTGCATAAATGGCGTTGAAAAATACAATTAGTCATTTTTATGATTTTTATTTTTGTTTAAATTTGATTAAAAATTAAGATTTTTATTATTAAAAATTTTATTGATTTTTTTTATGTTTTTTCTTTTATTTATTCTTCAAATTTTTCTATGCATCATTATTTCCATGCTGTTTTTATTACCCGTGGTGCGCGAAAAGGAAAGGCAGAAAAGAGTTCTTTTGATTAAGGTTTCAAAGGTTTTTATTAAGTTTTTGCAATCTATTTATGAGAGGTGTGCCTCTGTAATTCCCTTGTATCTCTCATGGCGCTTGTTAATTTTTTTCTATGCGTTTAACCAAGCATTGTTCACCGTTGAAATATGGGGAGAACTGATAGAGACCAAATCAACAGAAACATATATGTGAATATTATGAACTATCAATGAAAAATCGATATATAAAATTAACGCAAAAGATGAAATACAATATATCAAAACAATACCAGACAATAACAAAAAAAAAATAAAATCTTTAATAAAAACAATAACAATAATAATAATAAAGAAAAAATCAATAAAATATACCATCGGGAGTGATAAAGGTCTATTGGTAAAAAAGTCATTGGAATCAAATATGATAGGATGGAACAAGATGGAGTGTGGTTGATGAAGCAGGAGGGATGCAGTGGTATTAATGACAGGGTGAGGCAGGTGAAGTGGAAAATTCAACTTACTTTGAAAAAAAAGATAAAATGAGAATAACAATATTAATAATAATAATAACACTACAGATAACAATATTAATAACAATAATAATAATACAGATAAAAATATTAATAACAATAATAATAATACAGATAACAATGAAATGATTCTATTTTCATCAACTTTTAACCATGTATATAGCTTTCACCCACAAAGTGATGCAGATAAATAGATATACCCAGAAAAGATGGTGAGAACTGGCAAATGTTGAAAAGCTTTTTGACCAAACCAAACATTGAAGGAGACTTCGAAAAAAGCCATTAACGACTTCTATGTTCAATAAGAGAAGATTTGCAAAATTCAGAAATCCTCAGAGTGAAGGATTTGAAGCTAAGATTCAGAGTAGAAGTATATGGAAATAAAATGAAAAAGGTGTATAGACTGTTCTTTAAAGAAGCAAAATGAACAAGGAGTTAAAAAGTGGGTAAGTGGAGATAGTTTTGAAATCTAAACTGATACACTTTTGTGTGCTGCTCTGGAACAAACTATTTCAAATTTCAGACCATTTTATATTTTTTAACTAAAGTTTTTGATAAAATTTTGAAAAAAAAAAATTTGAATTAAAAGATTAGAAAAACCTCTTCAAAAAATAAATTCATAAAACTAATTTAAGCCCACTTTGTAAGATGTGTTAAAACAAAGAAAAAACCTTCAACACAATCTGTGACTAGGATAAGCTATGTGGTGGTGTTATGGGACTTCAATATAGAACGGCACCATATGATAGAAGCCCGTCAAAATGATAATTTTATTTCAAAAAAAGGTGAGAAAAAGCTGCTTTATCGTTAACACTCTCATACTTGGAAACTGCAGTCAATGAAAAATAGAAAGATACAACAGTTTGCAAATAAAAGTTAGCAGCTTATGGCGACTAGAGAATGTATGGAGATAGTACCGACTGTACCAAACTTTGAAACAAATGCAAAAATTTCAAAAACTTTCATTGAAAATTAGAAATTGAAACAAACGCAAAATAACTACAAAAAACTTCATTTTTTGAAACTGTAAGAAGCTTGAGAAAAGTTATAAAAAGTCTCAGACTCTGGTCCTTTGCTAAATCTTCCTAGCTGAAATCCTTTCAGCAAACTGCTTACAAAATATTAATAATAATATCAATGGTAATATAAAATTAATTTGAATTTTTTCAAAAAAAGGAATTTAATATAAAATCAGTTTTTTCGTTAAATAAAAAGTCTAGGAAAATGGAAGTTAAAAAATGCATTGTTTCAATGCTTTTATTAGGTATGCACATGCTTGCCATTGTTTCAAATATTAATCATGGTTGCTTTTTGAAAAATTAATAGGACTTTTAATAATTAATATGATATCAAAAAAAAACAAAAGATGAAAAAGTTAATGAATTAAAAATGCCTGCTTTGAAGACATTTAAGAGTTTTTTGCTAAATTTATTCCATTTCCGAATTAAATATAATAAAAGCCGCATGAATCAAAAATGCTTAAACTTTAAACTTTTATGTTTATAATTGTGTCTTATTTAATTAAAAAAATGCTTGAAGTTTTATAATTCTATGAAAATTTTATTAAAAAAAATACAATAAAATATATTATTTCCAAAACATAAAAAATTCATTTTATCCAAGCACAAGAAATGACACTAAATCCCAATTCGATATGGAAAGAGTTATTTAAGTAAATTTCAAAACAAAAAATCAAATTGAAACTCACTAAACTACAATAAAAAAAAACACTAGAAGCAAGATTAGCATAGATAAAGTGAGGAGAACTTCTATTTGAATGTTCACTACCACATCTTAAAAAACCTTAAAGTGATGTAAAATAATTCTTTAGAAAAGCTCACTTGAGTTCTGAGTCGTTAACATTTTAATTGAAGTTGGATGGAGAGGTGTGTGTTGATGGCAGATAGCTTAATGAGATGGCTGGAGGGTGACCAATGAATGAATACCGGGGTAAGAAAAAGGGTATTAAGGATGATTTTATAAAAGAGAAAGCGGAATAAAAAAAATGAAAGCTGCAACAAATGGAAATAAATAAAGACGGACTAAAAAAAAGAAAAGAATAAAATAAAAGATATGTGAATGGCGAAACGAATGGTGATTCAATAAGACTTGTGGGTTCCCTCTTTAGTTGTATGAGGGTGTTGTTGACAATTTAGTTGATGTTGTTGGTATTGTTGAAGTTTTTGATGTAGTTGTTGTTGTGGATGAAGTTGATGTTTGTTGAGTTTCATCTTTTGTTGCATCCCCATTTGAGTCTTTAGCTTCAATGTTGTGAACTTTATCACTTAATGCTTTCTTGGGCCGTTTTTCTTTTTTTTCAGTGTTTGTTTTGTTCATGTGGTGGTGGTGGTGTCGTGTATGTTTTCGAAAGCTACTATTGTTACTGCCATATCCATTGTATTGAGCGTTGTTATGTATGCTAGCGTTCACAGTGTTACAAAAAGGAGAAAAACAATTTTTTCTGCAGTAATTACTACAACTACTACAACAACTTACATTATCACAGTAGACATTACTAGGGTAATTATTGTTGGGAGTTGAATGTGTGTTGCAGCAACATTTTGAGTTTTTATAATCTGTTTCAAAATTGGTACTACAGCCACAGCTGCTACTAGTGTAGCCACCTGACCGGGAGCAATAGTTCGGTAGGAACCGTGCTTGTTCGTGTAGCTCTTTTGATTGGTCTGTGCTGTTCATTTTTTGTTTTTTCCTTTTTTTATTGATCCATTTTATAGAAAATAATATCAAAGCGCACAATATCACAAGAAGAAACAATAACAACAAAACTAAAGTAACTACACCAGCAATAACAATGGAAGAATTATAAGTTGACGTGGTTCTTGTTTGGTGGTTGTTCAAATAGAGATACGACAATGAAGATGAAGCCGATGTACTTTTGTTGAGAATATTTTTATTGAGAAGAGACAAAGAAGTTTTATTGAAGGAAATGATGAAGCTATGGTGGGAAGTAAGGGCTCGTTTGTGGCTGTTGTTGGAGCCTCCTTGATCTGTGAGGCTCAGATAGACTTTGTAATTTCTGCACGGATGAAGTTGAAGCTCTCTGATCCACTGGTCGTTATGTAAGTCTGAGTTGTTGAATGTGGCAAAGACCACACCAGTGACTTGGTCGATTTCAAAGATTTTTCTATGAGGTTGAGGTTTTTTATGCATGTATATTTCCTTCTCCACCACCTCACCTCCCTCCACCTCAAGAACTGAGATCCCTTCCAGCCAGTATCTTATCACACCATTATCTCCTTCATCTTTGTCAAGACCTTCAAGGCGGAAAAGAGTGGAACCGAAAGTGAGGCTGGAGGTGAGGTGGCAAGGGATGGAGACGATGTCGTGGGAATTTGGTAGAGTTGGGGTGTTGTCGTTTATGTCGTTGACGTAAACAATCACTTGCGAAAAAGCTGACCGAGGTTTTGCTTTTTGGGTTTTGGTGTTTTTTGACGTTTGGTGGTCTGTGTATAAGGGACAGTTGTTTGTTGCGGTGACGTAGAAAGAAAATGATGACGTCGATTCTCTGTCGAGTGGTCTCCGAGTACTGATGACACCTGTGGTGCTGTGATGTGGTGGTGTAGTGTGGTGTAAAGGAAGGTGGTGTAATGTGGTATGGTGTAATGGTGTGATGTGATGTGGTGGACGGTGGTGTGGTAATGTAGTGATGAAGTGGAAAGTAGTGTAGAGGGGTGAGTTGTGTATTGGAGTTGTATGATGTGGCGGTGTATTGAAAACTAATGCAGTGGAATTGGTGTGGAGTGGTTGTGGGTGGGAACGAAGGTGATGTGGAGGGTATGGAGTGGTTGTAGAGTAGGGTAAAAGGTGGTGTAGTGTAGTGTATTGTGACATTGTGATGTGGTTTGATACAGTAATTAGGGTAGATATGTTTTGAATATCAGTATTAAGATAAAATTCAAGATATTCTAAATAGTTTTTAGTTTCGCAAACACATTCTCAACGTTGTTGAACTAAATTGAATTATATTTAAAAGGTTCAAGTGGCTCTGTCATAATAAATGTTGTTAAAAATAATTTTTGTTGTTCTTGTTGTTGTCGTTATATTTTATGTACGTTTTATTTTATATATGAGAAGGAAGGTTCTGTTTTTATGCGTGGGTTTCAAATTTGAGATTAATGTCATTTATTTATGATACTATAACTTATACATTTTCCTAGCTCAAGATTGATTTTTGTATATAAAGATTCTTCTGTTTTATTTCATTATTTTTTTTCTTTTTTCTTTCTTTTTTATTGATTTTTTAATTTCTTTTGTCTATCTCTTTGATTCCTATTGTTGATTTCAAATTTGCTTTTGTGAATATTATTTTCAAAACTGACTGTGAAAAAAGCTGAGATTTATTTGTCTTCTCGCATGATAATTACATCAAGAAGATCTTTCATTATATCCTCGCATTTGTTTGCGATTTTGTCTTTGTTCATTGTGCTGTTATTTATAGTCGTTGTCACGCACTCATTAAGAATAGCATCATTAAAGAACCACATAGCAGTATATTAATGGACATTCATCTATATATACCTTTTGTATATTGAATGTATGTGAAGATGTAGCATAAAACAAATTTTTGTTTATCAAAACGTATAAAAACCCACACAGTGATAGAAATATTGCGAAAAACAAACATATAAACTAATGAAACTAACAAAGATTTAAGGATATACAAGAACAGGGAACAAAAAAAAAAAAAGAAAATATCTGACTAAAGAGACAGACAAGAAAACAGACAAACAGACAAGCAACCAAAAAGACAAACAAGTAAAATGACAAACAACCAAACAGGCAAACAGACCTGTTAATGCTGAACCAGTAAGATACTGATGAAGGGTCATTATCATCACTTCCTATTGTTTGCGCATGTGCATTGCTTTCATCCCATTTATTTATATTATTAAGTTTTTTGGTTTTACCGCTTAAGTATTTAGTTTTATGATTATTATTCTTGTTTTTCCTCGTCATTTTTTCATTCTCACGTCCACCATCTTTCAGTCTTTCTACGTCATCATCTGCGTCGTCATCGTCGTTTTATTAATAACGTTTGCCGGCATCTACTTTATTTTCATAACTACTTCAAACCTCCTCATCATTAACATCATCATTATCATTTTCGTTTATATTATCATCATCATCATCATCATCATCAGCATCATCATCACCGTCCCATCATTAATCTCACCTGCATCAACCAAGTGATATACAACACACGAGTATTGCCAACTTCTATCCGCGTCTGTAGCAACCACATGTCCAACCACTTCCTTCCGGTGTTTCATTTCCGGTGACCTAATCAGAGTTCTTTGGTCTGCAGTTTCCGTTTCCTGTTTTTTGTTAAAAACATTTTCCGCTTCATGTGCTTCTTTTTCCGCTTCTGATGACTTAGGTGCGTTTTTATCGGCTATGACGTTTATATTTTTATTATCGCCCGTCATTCTAACTTCTTTGTTTTTTCTGTTTAGCAATTGAGTTTTTTTTGCATTAGATAAAAACTATCTTTATCAAATCGAGTTTTATTTTTTATAGTTTTTACCGAACGAAGTTTTGTTTTAAGGCGTCGTTCAACATAAAACCACCGCATTACGCTTGTGCGATAAAGGGTAAATTTATTAAATACAGTTCCCTGGTCGAAATTTGCACACACACGCACACAAACAAGCGTTGAAAAAAAAAACCAATTAATCATAACAAGAAAAAAGCATGAAAGTAAAAAGTACCACACAATCATACACACAAACATACAGTTAACCAAACACTAAAAAAATCAATAATTTAAACATAAACTAAGCCCCAGACATAAGCAAAAACATTGAGACATACATATATAAAAATATATATATAAACAAAAGAAACAAAAAAAATAAGTCAAATAAAAGACAAAAAACAAAAGTTAAAGACCACCCCAACCTAAACACACATAACTCCACACAACCCCAACCTAAACACACACAACTCCACACAACCCCAACCTAAACACACACAACTCCACACAACCCCAACCTAAACACACACAACTCCACACAACCCCAACCTAAACACACACAACTTTACACAACCCCAACCTAAACACACACAACTCCACACAACCCCAACCTAAACACACACAACTCCACACAACCCCAACCTAAACACACACAACTCCACACAACCCCAACCTAAACACACACAACTCCACACAACCCCAACCTAAACACACACAACTCCACACAACCCCAACCTAAACACACACAACTCCACACAACCCCAACCTAAACACACACAACTCCACACAACCCCAACCTAAACACACACAACTCCACACAACCCCAACCTAAACACACACAACCCCAACCTAAACACACACAACTCCACACAACCCCAACCTAAACACACAACTCCGCTCCACCCCAACCTAAGCACGCACATGTGATAGTTGGCAGCTTCATCGACGCTCATATAGTACACAGTTCTACTGAAAATGGGGGCGTGGTCGTCTTCGTCCAGCACCCTTACCACCAACATCACTTCCGTCGTCTTGGAGGGCCTGCCCCCATCCTTCAACTCCACCAACACCACATACGCCCTTTCTCTCTCGTAATCTAGTGTATCACGTGATGTCACCACACCGGAAGTAGAATGTACGTGGAAGATGTTGATTGGTGGGTTGTTGTTGAGGGAAGCCATCATTCGGTGTTTTCTTCGAGTTTTACTTTCAAACTTCGCTGTTACGAGTGCAAATTAACTTTTGAATATTAAAAGTCATATTTATCGTATTTTTAATAACCTTTTTGAAAGTTTAATAAAAATGGTAAAATTTTTTACTCTGGTGCTAAAGAGACTTATACTTGTCAACAAACTTCGAAAACTTAATCACCTTCAATCTCCTCTCCATCAATCACCACCTGTTTCACCACCTCGTAGTACACCTGCCCATTGATGCCTTCATCAGCATCCCAAGCGAATATCTTGAAGATCTGTGAATCTGCATCGTTGTTCTCTATAACGTCAGCATAGAACGTTGAAGCGCTTGTTTTAGGTTCATTGTCGTTAATGTCCACTATCGTCACCACAATGATTATTTCGGTGGAATCTTCTGTTTCCTCTTTGTCGTTTTGTTGATGTTTGTAGTGTTGATGATGTTGTTGTTGTTGGTAAGGGTGTTGTTGATGTTGTTGTTTTTGTTGATGTTGTTGTTGGTAAGGGTGTGGTTGATGTTGTTGTTGTTGGTATGCTTTTTGACGATAATAATACTCCCCTCCATCATCCTCCCAACCCCCAATGTCCCCATTGGAACCACCATAGTTTATGTTCCCGTCATAATTCTCATTGCGAAATTTTTTATTTTTCCGATTGACAGATCGCTTTTGGCGTTTCAGCTTTTTATGTAATTTGGTTTGTTTGTTCTTCTTCATTTCGCCATCATTTTTTCTATTAAAACCATTTTCATAATTTCTTTTGTAAATGCCAAAGTTATTCATTTTTTCTAAAAAGTTTACTTTCTCTCTAATAACGCCATTGAGCAGTTTTGCGAGGCGATGTCTTAACTTAACACATGGCCGTTTTTTTGAGAAAATTTTCCAAAACTTTTCCATTTTCTCTGAATTTTTAATCTTTTTTTGCGCCAATTTTAATTCCGTCAAACGTATTTTTTGCCGCGCAAAAGCATTTTTTATGTCTTTTAAGTCTCTCATGCACGTGCCACACATTCGAAACCGGCCGAGGCATTGTTTTGCATTCTTCTTGTTTCTCGCATTTACTTCAATAGCTTGTGTTTTTTTTTCGTGCTTATGCTGATATCGATGATGAAGATGACGACGATGACGATGGTGATGATGGTTGCAAAGAGGATATAGAAGATTTTTTGGTTTGTGGGAATAATACTCGTCGGTTTGATTAAATGCGTGAAATTTAAGCTGTTTGTATGGAGGATTAGAATGGAAATGATGATGAAGACAAGTTAGGAGATGATGGCGATGTGAAAAAAGGAAAATGCGGGGGTGGTGAGAGTGATGTTTGTAGGGATGGGCTTCATAATGTCTTCTAAACTTATTTCGGGATTTTTGGCCTTGATGTTTGATAGAATGAATGATGTTTTGTAGTTCGTTATGTCTCATCGCTTGCTTGTGAGACTTGTGCAGATGTTTGTGATATTTTTTGTAGAGTTTTGCTTTATTCTTTCCAAGTTTTTGTGCTGGTGAGTCTGATATATTTATCCCCGGAGACGACAAACTTAATTTTTGAAATTTGCTTTCTGATTGTGCATGGGTTGATAGTAGTCGCGGTTGGTCTTGTTGCAGAAGATCTTGGACGGAAAGTTGTTGGTGTTGTAGTAGATGTTGTTTGTGATTATTTTGTTGTTTTAGATGTTGTTGTTGAAGTGACAGATAATGTTTATGGTCTTGTTGAATTAAAAACTGTTGATGTTGTTGAGGTAAGAAATGTTGTTGTCTACAAACCACCCTTACAATCACTTGTTGCACAACTTCCCTGTCTAAGGGGCTTGTGCTTTTAAGCATAAATTCATTAAAGACATGAGGAGTCAATTCAAAGTAGTTTTGTTGAAAAGATTTTTTCGGGTTCGTTGTTGTTTCAACAACCACGCAATCTACTGGAGTATCGCCACCACCCCCAACTTCCACCGACCTTCGATTGATCTTATTAGATCTTTGAAGTCTTTTCAAATTTTTTCTCCTTCCTGCATTAATAATTGAACGTTTTTTACTTTCTTTGACGACACCTTTCTCGTCATTAGTGGCAACTTTTTGATCTTTAGCTGCACCACTGAACACTTTAATCAAGGCAACAATTGAATCTTTAGGTGTGTTTTCTTCCATCAAAACATTATAGTAATGATTATCACTCTCATCATCGTCGTCTTCATCTCTATCACTTCCACCTTTCTGCTTAATTTTATTGATTTTACCTTTACGACCGTTTTTATCGGCAGTCAAATGCTTACTGTTGCTGTTATTTTTTTTATTATTTATTGTGCTATTTTTATTATTATTTTTATTCTTATTGTCATCGTTTATGACATCATGCAAGTAATTTTTTTTGAAAGGCTGAGAGGTATAGTCGAGAAATATTCCTTTGTTGTCAATGTCCTTAATATCCACATACTTATCTCCATATTTGTTTCCATTACCACTATCACTATCATACCCAGCACTCCCACCACTACCCCCATCATCATCATCATACTTAAGACCAACCAAGGTTGCATAAAGATCATGAACCTCAATATGCCAGAATGGAGGTTTCTTATGCCTCTGCTTATTAAATCTTCTGTGGATATGTCTATGTCTCTTGCTGATCCGTTTGGGTCTGTTGCTGCAATCAAAACAACCTTCGCGATTCTTCAATTTTTTTTTAGGATTGTTTTTGTTTTCCTTGTTCGTTTCATCACAACTTTCACAATCGAAATCTTCATTTTCTTTTTTTTTTATTTTATTTTTATTCTTGTCTTTTTCTTTTTTTTCCTTTTCTTCTTCTCGTTTTTCTTCTTTACCTTTTTCTTTCCCTACCTCTCTCCCTCTTTTGCCAGTTCCAGCGACCTTCTCATCAGCGTAATTTGTATTATATTCTACTTTCTGCCTTTTATGACTCCCCTCATTATTTCCATTCAATTTCATTACTCTCACAAAACCATCATGCCAAATACTATTTTTGTTTTGTGTTTCATTCGTTTTGATTTTGTTGTTATTATTACTTTTATTATGATTATTATTTTCGTTTTCGTGGTTATTTTTAGTACTTTCAAAAGCATTTTCCTCATTATTTTGATTTAGATTGCCATTATTATTTTTGATATTAATCGCATTGTTTTTTTTATTGTTTCTATTATTAATATTTGTTTTATTTCCAACAGATCCGTCTCGAGTTTCAGAGAGAGCATTAAACAAATGTGGATTTTCATCTTCTTCATTTTTAAATTTTTTAAATTCATTTTTTAAACTAATAACACTCGGTTCTTTCTCATTCATGTTTGCAGCAATTGTTTTATCGTTGAATGTTTCAAACTTCTTTTTTTTCATTTCTTTTCTCTTTTTCAACGTTTTGCCAAGTCTAATATTTACCCTTTTTTTTGTTTTTATATTTCCCGAATTATATTTATTCTCCTCAACATTCCTTTTTTCAAATTTTCCAGACAGACCGTCAACATGACAGAAAACCATTCCCTCTTCCATCCCACAGACCCTTTTTCCCACTCCAACCTTCTCTAAATCTTTCACGGGCCCATATTTACTATTTTGATTATCTCTCTTATCGTTTTGTCCATCTTTGTCGTTTTTCTTTTTATCTTCATTCTCAAAATTCTTTCTTTTTTTTTTGAGCTTTTTTTCATTTTCATTAATAATTTTATCACCATAATGAAATTTAACCTCATTGTGGGAAGCGTTTTTGTCACCATCTTTTTCATGAAAAATCTTCCTTTCATCATCATTAGCATCCCTATAAGTTTTATACTCATTATCAATGCCGACATCATCATCATCATCGCCAAAATTTTTATTCGCCATATTTTTTTTCTTCTTGTCAACCTCAACTCTATCTTCCTCATTCTCATACAAATCAATGTTATTGATTTTTTCGCATTCAAATCTTTGTAGGTTGCCGTTTGTTTCATTACTCTTGCCTCTCAAACCAACTTTATTGTCACCATCAATGCTACAATCATCCTCTTCTTCTTCCTCTTCATTATCATCTTCTTCCTTCTTTTCCTTCTCTTCTTCCTCTTCTTCTTCACCACTATTTTCAACATCATGTCCTTTCTCATAATTATGATTGACGTCCGAGTTATATCTTCCACTATATTTTAAACTTTCATCATCTTTATCCTTGTTTCTTATATCATCCCCATTAGAAAATTTACCATCATCATCATCATTAAAAAATTGATCATCAACATCGTCATAACCATCATTGAAAAATTCATCATCATTGTCCATATTCCTGTCTTCATCACCCTCATCAACAACAAAATCATCATCATCACCAGGATCCTCATCATCATCATCTCCAGGATCCTCATCATCATCATCATCATCTCCAGGATCCTCATCATCATCATCATCTCCAGGATCCTCATCATCATCATCATCATCATCCTCATCATCTCCAGGATCCTCATCATCATCATCATCCTCATCATCTCCAGGATCCTCATCATCATCATCATCATCATCATCATCATCATCATCATTCTCATCATCATCATCATCATCATCATCATCATCATCATCACCATCATCATCATCATCATCATCATCATCATCATCATCATCATCAATAGCTTTGACTGCTTCTTTATACTTTTTCCTTTCCTTATTACTTTTCGCCATGATGAATTTCTCCTTGTTACCAAAATTGTAATTATGATTAAAACAATTAATTTCTACGCCATCAGTTTCAGGATCAGTGCTTGTTGTATTGTTTCTAACATCTTTAAAAGCATTTTCTCTAAATACACGTTTCTTCGTCTGTTTGTTTTTCTTCTTTATTGCTTCAATTTCGCACTCTTTATTATTTGCATTATGTAGATTATAATTTAACCCTACGTCTTCCTCCTCCTCTTCCTTTCTTTTCTCCTCTTCTTTTTTTTCTTCATCTTTCATTTTTTTTTTTATTTCTTCATTATTTTTTGTTTTTACTTTTGTTCCTTGATTTTCTTGTTTCTTTTTTTTATTCTTTTTTTTGTCCTTCTTTTTTTTTATATATTTTTCCTCTTCTTTCTCTTCCTCCTCATCATCTCCAGTAAAGCTATCATCATAAATCCCTTTATTAAATCTTAAAACATTATTTTTTTTCTGGTTACCACCTCCTTCCACTCGTCCATTCGGCTTTTCTTCCACCCACCTATCCGACCTTTCTTCCACCCCTCCACGCCACATTTCTTCGATTAATTTTTGATTGTTTACTCTTTCATCAATCTTTCCATCTATCTTTCTCTCCTTCCATCTATGTTTTTTCAAATACTTTTTCCTTCTCCATATCCTATTGATCGATAATATTTTTTCTTTGTTTTCTATCTTTTTTATTAATTTCCGCTTATTCAGTACTTCTTCCCGATTATTTTTGATTTTTTTTGCCATTAACAATAAAAATATTTGATAAATTTGGTGATTGTTTTTGTTGTTTGTTGTTTTAGTGATGTTGTCGACTACTTCCGGTTTGATGACGTATGTCGATCGCTCTGTTGTGTCGTGGGTTGTTTTTGTTGGCGATATTGCTTTTGATCGTGCGTTTTTTAATAGAGAGTTTACTATTTTTGTTATTCTTTCCCGTTTCTCCATAATGTTCACACCAAACTTTTCAATTTCAAAGCTTTTTTTGAAAGCAATAGATGTCAAAAGATTTTTGGTTGAAGTAAAAATGGAAAAAGAAGTTTTTTTCTCAACAACAGCAGAACGGGATTTGATAATACTACTAGGAGTGTAAGAAACAATATTCCTTATAGTTACTAGAGTGTTTGTAATGGTTTGGGTAGTACTGTTGGCATCAGTATCAGCCTTAATAGCAGAAGTAGTAATAGTAGTGATAAAAGTAGTAGTAGGGATAGAAGTAGTAGTAGTAGTAGTAGTAGTAGTAGTAGTAGTAGTAGTAGTAGTAGTAGTAGTAGTAGTAGTAGTAGTAGTAGTAGTAGTAGTAGTAGTAGTAGTAGTAGTAGTAGTAGTAGTAGTAGTAGTAGTAGTAGTAGTAGTAGTAGTAGTAGTAGTAGTAGTAGTATTAATAGCCTTTTTCTCTTTTTCACAGTCATCATTCAAACGCAGCTTTTTGAAGAACAAATCTTTAGCATCTTTGATAAAACTTGTTGAGTCCCCAAGCATCACTTCACTCTCCAAAACGCCTTTCCCTCGTGCAACTCCTATGACAGCTTCTCGCCAGGAAATATTATCTGAGTTTTCTTTTACACTTGATGCTCTTGAAATTCCCTGTGTTTGAGAAAACTTTTCAATTCCATTTTTTAATTGAAGTTTTGAAAAGTTTTGATTGGATAACACTCGAGTTTGAAGTTTGGCTGTTTTATTTTCACCCTTATTGTGTGCAATGTAGTAAGCGTTATTGTTCTTCGTTTTGTTCATGTTTTTGTTGTTGTGGTTGTTACTTGTGTTGTTGTAGTTGCTATTTGTGTTGTTGCTTGTTATGGTGAGAGTGTCATAAGTGGTTGTGAAGGTAGTTGTTGTAGTTTTGTGGGGTTTGGTTATATCAATTATGGTTGGGCTGCTAGTTGAAGTAGTCTGAAGGGTTCTAGTACTACTGTATATGTTGTTTTTGTTCTTTCGATTATTGTTGTTATCAAGATTATTGTTGTTGTTATTATTGTTGTTTTTATTGTTATTGTTGTTGTTGTTATTGTTAATATTTTTTTTGTTATTTTTATTATTGTCGTTATTATTGTTACCATTGTAATCATTTGTTTTCATGTAATTATTGTTGTCATTGTCAGTATCTTCACCTTTTTTATCATCATCTTCATCATTACTTTTGTCATTACTTTTGATATAATGTTTATTATAGAAGTTGATATTTTCATTAAGTCTATTTTTTTTACTAATGCTGCTTGGGATCATTTTTTTCTTTTCGCCATAAACATCATTTATATGTGGCATTTTGTTTATTTGCAAAAAATTCTTTTTTCTTTCGTAGGTTTTTTCATTTTTATTTTCAATTTTTTTGTTTATAGTTGAATTTTTGTTCTTTTTATTCTCATCACTTTTAATAATTCTTTTATTTTTGTCGTGGTAAATCATATGCTCTGCGGCAAAAAGCATCGGAGAATGTTTAAATTTTTCTGCTGCACTTGTCTCCAAACCGTTTTTTGTTGCAGAGTCACTCAAAACCATAGCTTCAAAACGCTTTTTAACTGTCGAAACATTAACTTCATTACCACCATTTAATGTCAAAACGCTTGAAACTGTCTTGGAGTTATTTCCTATTTCTGCGCCTTTCAGAATTGTTGCAATTCCATTGATACTAGCATTATTTGTATAGCGGTTAGCTGTTTTATTGTTGAAATATGGGGTAGTTTCTGAATACTTGTGGGTTGTTTTATTGACTCTTATATAAACTATTTCATTGATTTTATCAACTGCATTCTCTTGGGTACTTGAGTCGTTTTTATTATTTTTATTAATATTTTTATTCCTACTAATATTGTTAAAATTATTTTTTATATAATTACTAATACTTTTTTCGTTACGATTTTTACTGTAGCTAATATTAGTTTTATTGGGATTTAGAGCATCAACACCATCATGGACATTGCTTCCAATGTTAACGCTGTCACTAGTCATGGATACTTGGATACAGAAGCAAAATGTAACAAAAATGAATATCAGACAGCTGACTAACATTGGTTTGTTAAATAATTTTCTCTTTTTACACATGTTAGAGCCTTATGTCATTCAATGACTTTACAGCTCATGAACATCACTTCAGAAAGCAATAAGGTTCATGAATGTAATAATGCATTGTGAATCAACAGTTCAATCTTCATTGAAATTCGCTGTCTAGTAAGTTTTTCGAGTGCGTATTGGAGATATCATGAGTTTGCTTATTGGGAATAGAGTCGATTTTTGGGATTAATTGTGGGATTTCATGAGACTTGTCTATTCATCGCAGCCCTGGAAGCTCAACGCAGCAGTATTAATGATGCAGATAGGCATGGCTAGGTCTGCAATGTGGATGTAGTTAAAGAAATTTTAATTATAAAAGTTAAGTAAATCGATGCAAATTTCTTCTCGACTGAGCACTAATAGGGTCTGACGAGACGAGCTTATCAGAACAGAAAAAAATTGAAACTTTTCATGTTATAGATAAGAAATGTCGGCCCCTATAACTCCATGGTTGAGCATTAGACTAATTGCTTAAAGTTACCGGGTTCGATCCCGCGTGGGCCGACAATTAGCACCTGTTCCACAGTGTGTTTTCGCTACATTAAATTTGTAGCAAGCGCTTTGATCTATAAGGAAAAGCGCTTTATAAATACCGCATTGCATTACATTACAATTATAAAACTGAACTTGAGATGGGCTTAAAAAGAGAAAGAATAAAATTGAAAACTTAAGACCACTTATTCTTTAAGCATCTATAGATATATTAGCCAAATGTTTATTTTATCTCTGTGAGAGAGTGGAGCAAGAAGCAAAAACTTTATTGAAAATGCATTATTTTTCTTCATTCTCTCATCTTCCCGCCAGTCAAAGCTGCAATTAAGCTGATAAGCCTAAACACTTTAATTGCTTTCAGCATTTTAATGCAATTTCTCAAATGCACGCACTTAGTTTTTTATTAATTTTTCTACATGTTGATTATCTGTCTATCAATATATTCATCCATCTATGTACTCATCCACACATCCATCCATCCATCCAACTATCTAGTAACTCACCCATTCATCCATCTATCTATGCACTCACTATCTATCTATCCATATATCTATCAACTCATCCATCCAGCTTTCAATCCATCACTAATCCATACATCCTTTAACCCATCTATTCGTTCACCAAAGATATTTCTCTGCCATCTTTTGCACGTACCTTGGCCAAGGTCTCTTCAAAGTCAAGTGATTCAGTTCAAATGTTGCTGGGTTCTGACAGTTAGTTTTGCTTTTATCAATAATCCACCTTCGTTAAAAGTAATAAAAATAAATGAATTTAAAAATTTTATGTTGTCATGTTGATATCTGACTGTTCGATCAATAATATCTTTCATATCTCATTTCATCTGCTCATCCATCCATTTCCACCCACTTATCTATGCATCCATCAATTTATCTATCCATCCATCCATTCATCCTTCCACCCATCTACCCAACCATCCATCTATCTATTCATCCACTCTTTCATTCATTCATCCATCCATCCATCTATCCATTCATTTATCCTTTTACCCATCTATCCATCTACCCTTTCATTCATCTATCTATCCATCCATCCATCCATTCATTTATCTTTCCATTCATTCATTCTTACATCCATCCATCCATCCAACCATCCATCCATCCAACCATCCATCCAACCATCCTTCCATCCATCCATCCATCCATCCCTCCAACCATCCTTCCATCCATCTATCCATCCTTTTATGCATTCATATAACTATCGATCCATCCAATTCAAATTTATCCATCCATCTATCCATCCATTCATTCATTTATCCTTCCATCCATTAATTCTTCTACCCATCTACCCAACCATCCATCCATCTATCCATCCACTCTTTCATTCATCCATCCATTCATCCGTGCATCTTCTTTATACATTTTTTCTCACTCCATCTAACCAGCAATTTATCAGTACTTTCTTTATATTACTTTTCAGTCTCATTATTCATCCATCTTTCAAATCTATCAACCACCATTCACCCATCCATCAATCCGAGTATTCATTTTTTCATCAATCAATAACTTTATACATTGATCCACCTATCCTTCAATCAAAGTCAACAATCATCCATCCATCATTTTTTTTATTTTTTTTCCTATTTTTATATTTTTTACACATTTTTCTATTCACCCATAATCTACCTACTTATCCTTCTTTTCTTTCATATATCTTTTTACCATTTTTTCATTTATCCATTTAGTAATTTTTCCTCTCTTTATTTATCTATTAGTTTAACTATCCATCAAACAACACATCCATCCATCCATCTATCCTGTCTTTCATCCCTTCATTCATTCATCCATCCATCTACACCCACTCAAACGCTTACAACACTTTCAGCAATTCAATCAAATATTTTTTAATTTCTTTGAAAAAATACTTTTTTTAAATCTGTCTTATTTAAGCTTTCAAAATGATTATGCTACCAAACATTCTTCAAAACAAACTTTTCAAATTGTTTAATCAACAGATATACAAAGTACTATATAATAATCCAGAGAGACATACACAGATATATACAAATATATTGTTAATAAAATATAGAATGAATAAATAATACAAATAATCATAGGAGAGAATACATGATGGTTATATGAAGCAGATATTAAAATTGAATGCTGCAGGACCCTGTATGTATAAGCTTTTTAATTATCTGAAGACTTGTCTAAAATTATTGCCACTTCTGTTTTATGGGGCGAGCATAAAAATCAAAAAGAAGTGATTATTAGAATAATAACTATGATAATAAAGAAGGGGTTATATAAAGATGAATGAAAAAATAAATAGAATAGAATCAAAACAATAGTGATTATAAGGGCATTAGAGTGAGGTTCATTATAAAAGTTTTGATCAAAAATGTTTAAAAAATTGAAGGAAAAAAAATTTACAAAAGTAGAAAATTTCGCTAGAAGCACGTTGGTAATTAAATACTTGAGATTAAATGCTCAAACGTATTGTTTTTGTAACATATGCTAAATGTTGGAATAATATATATTTCAAAAAAATTAGAGCAGATTATCTAAATAAAGATATCGAGTGTTTGAAAATGCTTTTCTTTATTGCTTTGGCTTAAAAAATCAATAAAAACAAAGACTAAAAATCATGAGTGTTTGAAAAAAAATAAAATAAATGACAATAAAAAGTGAATGATCATTAGATGAAAAACATAATAAAAACGTAATCAAATGGCGAAAAGAAAATCAAAAAATAATATCAGGCAGATGAAAACTAACGATAAAATATAAATAAAAAACCAGTAAAAAACAACAAGATAAAAATAGTAAAAATAACGAAGCAACATTGGAAAATTAATAAAAGTAATAAATTGGACAATAACAATAAAAATAAGGGTATAAATTGTTCATAGAACATAAAAATAATAAACAACGAGAAAAAAAACCTAAAAAACAACAACAAAAACAAAAAAACGGCTGTAACAACGTTAATATTTATGAGCGATAAAAGAGTAAAAACAAGAGAAGAATGCTGGAAGGGGTTAGCAAAGAATAGATAGAGCGGACGATAATAAGCTTAATTCGGTGTGAGGATGAGTGTGTCGCAGAATTAACAATTAGCGATAATTTGGTATGTGAAATTTTTTGTTGTTGTTATTGTTATTCTTTTTTTATTCTTATTGTTTTTGTGGTTTTTGTTGGATTTATCTGTTTTTTATTTTTATTATTGTTGATATTAATTTTCAATTTTATTTGTTTTTTGTTCTTTCATTTTCTCTTTCATCTCATTTATTTATATTTTTTTGATTTCCTACCACTGTTATCCGTATTTGTATTTTGATTTTGTCTCTTTTATCTTTCTATTACACTTACTTTTCATTATTATTGTTAATAATAATAATAATAATATCAAAAATAAAAAAAAATAATAATTCCATCTTCATTATCATTACCATCCTCGTCATCATCACAATGTGCTTGCAACCCCGGCATATTTTTGAGTCATTTTGAAAGCAAAAAGCCGCAAATGATTTATAACATCGTCTATAAGGCAAGGATTAATTCAAACAGTAGAACCTCGTCTTTCTGCATGGCTTGATGTCGTTAAGTGGACCTTTACACAAGGTTGGTCTAGTATACAATTATGTAGTAGTCTTTAACGTTGTTAACCATTGTAATCAGTGCAATTTGTTCCTAATGGCAATCCTTGTAAGAGAATTTTGATTTTAATGATTACATTCTATATTCTGATATATGGGGTTTGTGTATTATATGAGATCTGTGTTGTAATTTTGAACGTCAGATGCAAATAAGTATTCACAATAATAAGAATAATTAGTAACCGTAATATTACTCCAGATATGAATTTTGATATCAACGATGGTACACAAGTGAAGGTGTAAGTGTAAGCAGTCTGATTATTGTTGATGTAAACTAGCCGGAAATCAACGTAATAGAAACAAACACTAAGGTTTATTGAGAACTTAATACACGAAGCTTTTCGTAAGAGTATTTTACAATATCACATCTAATAATGTAAGATACTCTTACGAAAAGCTTCGTGTATTAAGGCTCTCAATAAACCATAGTGTCAGTCTGATTATTATTTAGGTTCAATTTGATCCTATCAATTGTTGTATATGCTTGGTATTTAAGTTCGATTTGATCCTATTTACTGTTATATGTAAGAAAGAACGTGATCATAAGCTTTGGATAACAACTATGGCTTGAGGCTTTTGAAGTTCTCTCTATAATCATACTCCTATTGCAGTGTTCTGGGACAGTAATTAGAGTCATTATTGTTTGAAATGTTCAGTTGCAGTTATTATGTATATGAATCCAATTAGAACAAAAATAAAGTGTTTTTTGATACTGCTAATATATCTGAGGGATTCAAAAAAAAAATAACAAAAAAAAAGAAAATAATTTATTAAAATAAATTCTTTTTTCCATTAAATATTCAATTTTTAATTTTATTCCCATTCTTATTAAAATAAACTATTACCAACAACACAATTATGCAGTAATGTGCAGAGCTTTTTTTGGGCATACGACTCTTATCAAATGCTTGAAGAGATAAAATGTTTGGTATGATATTATTCTCATGGGAACAACACTGTTGCTAATAATCTATTGTGTTTAAATGCATTAAATTCAAGATAGTTGGTATGGAAGAAGGGTGAAAACAAGGTAAAAAGACAGTGGATATTAATTAAAGTATTATTTTAGTTGAAACATTTTGAATAACTATGAAAGTTTCAATGGATTCAAACTAACCGTTATGATACTTAATAGAAAACGATTATAATAGATGGAAAACAATAATATATACGAGCTTCAATCAGATAATATTAAACCCAACGAACTGCAAAAATACAGAAAATAATTTTAAGTTTAACGCTAGATAAATCGATTAAAAGCGTAAGAATAAAAGTTGATGAGAAATTCAATAAATCATCAACAAATCTAATCAGAGCTTCAGCGTGGTCATATTGTGTGCAAGTAATTAGCATCATCAAATCATTTTCGAGGTAGTGGCATTTTGATTGATTTTGTGTGTGTGTGTGTGTGTGTGTGTGTGTGTGTGTGTGTGTGTGTGTGTGTGTGTGTTTGTTCGGGTGTTTTTTATGTTTTTGTGTTTGTATGTTTTTGTGTTTTTGTGTTTGTATGTTTGTGTTTTTTTGTGTTTGTATGTTTGTGTGTTTGTATGTTTGTGTGTTTGTATGTTTGTGTGTTTGTATGTTTGTGTGTTTTTGTGTTTGTATGTTTGTTGATTCATATATATGGCATCGTCTCAATATGAGATCACATATTTCTAGTTATGTTTTTATGTGTTTGCTTGCATATTTGTTGAACATAAGTTCATTTTGTATGTATGTTCCATGTATGTGTGCTTCATGTATGTGTGTTCCATGTATGTGTGCTTCATGTTATCCAATTGATTTATAGGTATTTGTTTTCATGTATATTTTCCCCTATATCCTCCTTTTTTATAACTCAATGCATTTATTTCCTTCTACCTTTGCTTCCCCCAGTCTTAACTGATGTAATAATTTCCATGGTTTTTTGACTCCATCAACAACTCTTTTACATTAATAATGTAATAATTCTATTTCAGATTTATAAATAGCGTTTTCGTGATGTTTTTCGAGGCTTTCCATGTTTACTAATTTTTTAGATTTATGCATAACAATTATTTCGGGTTTAGGTATTTATGCTAATCCAAGTCTGATTTGGCGTGTGTTTGTTTTCAATGTGCGTGTGTTGTGATACAAACCAAGTTTAAAAAGTTGGATATTATTATGGGAACATACAGAAATTGATAATGTTATGTTATATAGAAAACTGCTGTTATGAGGTCTTGGGCTTGCTTTCTCATTGTTTCAGGCCTTTTTTCACACCATAATTTTTATTTATTTATTGCTCTATTAGTAACTGAAACATATGATAATTAATCATAAATTAAACCTATTTAAAAATTATACACAAATTATCAAGACATAAAAATACACAGATCCGAAACAAAAATGCGCAGATTGATCACTGCAAGAAAATATAAAAATAAGAACAACTATAAAGAAAAGATAAAAATAAGAATAATAATGATGATAATAATAATAATAATAATAATAATAATAATAATAATAATAATAATAATAATAATAATAATAATAATAATAATAATAATAATAATAATAATAATAATAATTATTATTATTATTATTATTATTATTATTATTATTATTATTATTATTATTATTATTATTATTATTATTATTATTATTGATTATTATTATTATTATTATTATTATTATTATTATTATTATTATTATTATTATTATTGACAAAATTCCAAGGCAAGCAGCTGAGGCGCAACTGAGATTTTTTTTATTGTTCTTCAAAATAGAAATTGATATGAAACAGATTAGTAAAAATCTTTGAAATATTATTGGTTGAATTTATACATGATAAAACTCATTTATTTAAAATCAATTTTCTTTCGTTCTGCCTTTCTTACTATCGTTTAATGATTTACGATTATTATTTTTAATATATAAATTTTTTTCTTTTTTTCAAATAATGAGTTTTTCCAGCTCTAAATCATTCTTTGAAATCAATTTCCCACGCTTTCATTCAAGCTTTCATCATCATCATCATCACCCTCATCATCATCATCATCCTCATCACTCTCATCATCATTATCATCATCACTCTCATCATCATTATCATCACCCTCATCATCATTATCATCACCCTCATCATCATTATCATCACCCTCATCACCATCATCATCATCATCATCATCATAAATACAATCATCATCATTATCACCATCGTTTTCATCATCAACATCATCATCATCATCATCATACTCATCATCATCAATACAATCATCACCCTCACTAATACAGTCATCAACATCACCACTTACTAGGATAAACTTCTAGATAAGTGCAGAGTTTATTTGAGGCAGAAGTCTACTTTTCGTTCTTGAATCCTTTGTTTAGAAAAGTTTGAAGTTAGTTTCACTTTAAGTTCAAAAACATAAATTTAAAAATTCAAAAAATTGAAAATTTATAGTTTTACAGCTTGGAGTGGCCATTTAGGAACCACGGCATGTTTTTGAAAAAAAGGCTTGCAAGTTTGTTAGTTGTATGATGAAGTGTGTTTTCTATGGATTTTATATATTTTTATTTTGCTCAACTTAGTTTTTTATGATTTTTGATTGTATCATGGGAAGAAAAACTTTTTGTAAAACTCTTCTTTCTAAATTCAACTGACATTTGTTGTGGCATGAGAACATTAACTTTTTTTTGGCAGTTAGTTCTTTATTCAAATTTTCTTCATAACTACATTTCTTCAAAATCTGACTAGTTAAATACAATATTCTCACCACTAACAATTCAATAGCATGGAGCCTTGATGTGATTTTCTTTTTTTTGTTACTCCCCTTCTGATGTTTGCCTTTTAAATTCCAAACAACAAAAGGTATAATCTAACACAGTCTCTAAATATGGATTCTTTATCTAAGTCGTTTTTTTTATGGAAGTAAAAACGGCTTAATTGAATTTTTTACAAAAATTTTTTTTGATTACCGCCACACGCTCCCTGTGACAGCATCACTTGTTGGACACCGAGAAAATGGGTTTAAGCTATTTCAGAGTGGAAAAAATAGAAAAACAAACACTTGAAGAAGTTTTAAACTGTCTGATGAATTTAAAAATATAGTTTGATAATTTTTAGAGAAAGACATCGAAATGGCAATAAAATTTGAAACATGGCTGCTTAGAAGCAAAATCAGAAAAAAAAACAAAAAATAACAACAACAAAATTTAGTGATAACGATAATAATATGAATTATAATTTTAAATAATAGTTTTGATTTCATTTTTTTGGATACGTCATAGACTCACACAATGTTTTAGAGGGGATTTCCAATTAAAACAGTTCAATAGCATTATAACCACTACCAATGGCTTTTTTTGTATTCCCAAGATTCACGAAACTTTTCGTAAGACTAGCTCACATCATCATATACTGATACCATTTTCTTATCATCAGCTTTAAGGATCCGTATCGGGCAGTAGCAATGAAAAAGCGTTTGTTTAAAAAGGTGAGTTGGACTTGCGATAACTTAAGCCTTGTGATAATGCAAGATTTTTCACTTCTTCATTCTTTTTTTTATTAATTTAATATTGAATATTATTATTATTATTTTTATTAATTTAATATTGCTTATTATTATTATTATTTTTATTAATTTAATATTGCTTATTATTATTATTTTTATTAATTTAATATTGCTTTTTATGTTTTTCATCAATGATTTTTTTAAAATTTAATTTTTGAAAAATTTAATTCAGATTTTTTTTCAATATATTACTTTTCTTTATTACACGTCTGAATCGTTCCTTAGTGCTATTCGAAAAAACCCTATAAGAGTTGTCATTTTTTACTTCATTTATTATTATTATTATTTTTATCATTGCTATTATGCTGTTATTATTATTTTTTGAATTTTTCACTTAATTTTTTAAAAATTGTACTTTTAATTATCAACATTTAAACATAAGGAATTGTTACCGTGATAGGAATGTTAATAAAATGAGCATCCGTGAGGTCATAGCAGTTTAAAAAAGTTATAAGCAATTACGTCATAATCACGTCATAATTACGTCAAGTTTAATTAATGAGTGTTTAGTCTATGCTTGCTGCTTTCATATTATCGCTCGATGCCTTAGTGTTATATACATCTTTATGTTTACATGTCCATGCGTGCTTGTAGTTGGTGTGTGTGTGTGTGTGTGTGTGTGTGTGTGTGTGTGTGTGTGTGTGTGTGTGTGTGTGTGTGTGTGTGTGTGTGTGTGTGTGTGTGTGTGTGTGTGTGTGTGTGTGTGTGTGTGTGTGTGTGTGTGTGTGTGTCTGTGTGTCTTTGTGTGTGTCTTTGTTATTGTATGTACATATATATACATTCGTCTGTGTGTATGTTTTTGTCTGTTATTAAACACATATCTAACGAAAATTAAGTGTGTATAGTTATTTCAAATGTTTTTAAAACTAAAAATCGGAACAATAAAGGGATAGTAATCAAAACTTTTGAGACTTTTATTCACGTCAATTTTTATAAAACCAAGTTTTTTTGGCACTTGTCATATCACATTGTGGGTAAGACATAAGTCATGTCGGAGTTCGTGATCTTTCTATGGGAGTGATTTAGAAAGAATTAAATAATTATTGACCACAGAGCTTTTTTGGGTTTCCAAAGTTTTTGATATAGAAATGAAAAAAAAGAAGAATTTTTAATTGCATAATGAAGTTGAAAATGAAATTTTTATAAATTCCAGGGAAACTTGAACATCGAAATGTCTGTAAAGTTTGAAATATGGCTTTTTAGGAGTGAAAGTTTGGAAAAATTTGAAAAATTAATTTGGAAACCAAAAAATGCCTCATGGAAATTATTTATACAACTCGATATAAAAATGGAAAACTTTTAAATAAAAAAAAAATTTTTTTTTAATTTAAAAGTAAAAAAAAATTAGAGATAAATTGAATCAAAAATCCAATAAGTAAGAATAAAATAAACGAAATTAAAAAAAAATAAAAAAATAAATAAAAAATTTTAACGAAAATTGAAAAAAAATGAGAAAAAAGTTAACGGAAAATAAATCATATTAATCACAAAAAGAAATTCACTTCAAAAAAATAAACTAAAATTTTGAATAAAAAGAATAAGATGGAATATCTTATTTATTATAGAGCTAGTTCAAGCCAAACTGCATGACCACCTTCCAAAATCATCGAATGCTTTAATTAAAAAACAGAAGAAAAAACAGAAGAAAAAACAGAAGAAAAAACAACAAAACATAATAAAATTTAAATTCAGAGCTTTGATTTAAAAAACTTTGAGCACAAAAAAGTGAAAGAGAAGCTAGACAGAGAGTGATGAATAAGTTTCATATTTAAATCAACTGTCTTGTCGCTCAGTGTTATCTGTTACATGTTTTGCAACTTTTCTCAACTTTTTTAAACTTTTTGCGACGGTTTTTATTATTTTTTTTTTATTGCACAGTGCTTGAAGGCGGATTGCGACTCACAACTTGGACACATTTTATGTTTCCAAGACTTCTCAAAATTCCAGCTGACCCTCAATGGCTTTTCCGAAAACTTTATGTACAAAGCTGAAACACATAAAGTTAGTTATTTGCAAGAGTACCCAAGGCCTCCATAACTATGGAGACTATTTTACACTCAACCTTCCATAGTCTTTTCAGCTCCCTACACACATCTCTGTACTTTTCACATTTCTTTCTTCTTTTTCTTCTACCCTAACACTTCAGGCACAGATACACCAACAACAAAACACTCATTAGTTTTTTTTTCACAAAGACAATGTCTGTTCTTCTGACTTCAACTACATGGTTGTAATTCCATAGCAACTTCCTTTCCCAAGTCTTTGTCAACTTTGTGTTCACACCATCCAACACTGGTATTGAAGCCATATTTTTTAGCAAAACACTAATGTACATCTATCAGCACCTTCGCATGTCTTACCTTAGATTTTTTTACCCCATTTTCTTGCATTCTAACACAAGATGGCTGACCATCTCATCAACTTGTTTTAAAATTTTGTTTTATGACAAGTAACCATCTTTTTTGATTTTGGCTTTTTTTATAAATGCTTCTAAGACCTTGTTCTTGTGCAGCAGTCAACAGGATTTTGATTTCTCTTTTAAGCGTCCCCATTTCAACCACGACAATGAGCTCAAACAACGTTTGACTGTTTGTCTTTTGAGTATTCCGTCGTGGGCTTTTTTGACCATTTCCAATTTTTATCCATTGGCTCATAAGCTTTATTCTCTCACAATCCTCATGGAATCTTCGAAAAGATTCTCATGTGTTTTCAAAGCTGTCTTTCTTCGCCAAAATTCTTTCGCAACTTTTTAAAACTTTTTGCCCCCTTGAACCCCATCTGCATAAGTTCGATCTGCGTCGGGTTTTGAGTGTAGTGCACAATGAAGGGTTTGTTGCTTATTTTTTCTTGTTTTTCATGTTTCATTTCAAATTCAATCATCACCATTAATGACATATTTTTATTGTAGTTGAAATGATTTTTTTTGTGTTTATTCGAATTATTAAAAATAGTTTAATTTTTCAAATAACTGGATTAATAGAAAAAATTGAAAAACCATCAAGCATCTCCAATTGAAAGAAATTGTAAAATAAAGTTTCATTTGAAGAACTTTAGTTTGTTTTTAGTTCGACTTTCGTCATATTGTTTGTGCGCGTCTACAAAATATCAGACTATAAGCGCCTCGAAAGAAAAAAACTGAGTGAAACTATATTTAATGTCAGTTTTCTCATTATTTCACAAAAAAATACACTGTAAACAGGGGTGAGTCTGTCGACTTTTTCATCAGTGTTGCCACGTGGAAAATAGGTTTTAGAAAACCACTTAAAGAATTGAATTGAGTAATAAAATAAAACTAATGATAACATTGTAATTGAATATAAAATTAATAAATAGGTAAATATTTAAAAATAGTGAAAAATCATATATATTAATCAGATTGTGATAGTATTAGCGGATATCAAAAGACCAGGTAAAATATTCATAAGCTTTCTATTATGTTTCAAACAAATGCTCAAAAGCTATTTTAAAGAAGTCCCCTTGTCTAACACTTTTGACGTTCGCCATCTTTCAAGATTCTTAGTTTTGAAAAAAAAAAGAAAAAATTTGGTGATTAAAAAATTGAAAGAACTATAAAGGAAGTTATTTGGATTTAGTAAATGAATTTGACAGAAATAACTTAAATTGAACTTTTCTGCTGATGAATGATGACATGGATGCAGATATAAAAAACTAAAATTCTACAGCTTATTCACTTTTGAATTATTTTCAAAAAATACCTCATAACTCAAACTCAAAATTTTCAAAAAAAAATAAAAAAAAACGTCAAACAGACCAACATGGATTAAGGCTTGATGTTATGAAATGCTGTGAATATCCTAAATAAGAACATATAATTGGCAGAAGGATAACCACTTAGGAAAATCAAATGATGCGGTATAAGGCATCTCGTGTTTCTTTGACAATTTATTTATGAATGTAAAATAGGCCTTTTTTAAAGCCAAATTCTGAAATATCTGGTGTTTCGTTCGAAAATATTTTACATAAAATTCAAATTTTTTTCTTGAAATGCACATTTTTGTTTCAAATATTCTTGTTGTAACAAAACACACTTTCCAAAAAAACTTGATGTTGCTAAAAAAACACATGCTGCCACAACAAAACAGAAGTTGCCACAACAAAACACATGTTGCCGCAAAAAAATTGTGTAAATTGTTCAGAAGAACCACATAAAACTCATGTAAAAAGAAAATTTACTCATGCAAATACACTATATCTAAAAAAAATCTTCTTTAGAAAATTTGTTTGTTGAAAAATTGATGTATTTTTTGTTTTATTTTTGAAGGATTTAAAATCCATTTTCAACATTCACTCCATCTTGATTTATTGTAAACTTTCTTATATTCAGTAGTTTGAAAGCATTCTCAAACACCTATTCTTATTTTTTGGATATTTTTTGGTCTAGAGTTCTCATTTCACTCAGATTTTTATTGATTTTTTCAACACAATAACTTTTTTCCAGCTTGTACTTAAGAATAGCACGTGTGTAAACAAAAATACAAGCACACAAACATAAAAAAATACAAGCAAACAAACATACAAACACACAAACAGAAAAACGTTCAAACACACATACATACATACATACACAAGCACAGGCAAACACATGTAAAACGTATATTAAAGAACTGAACGGATAAATTAATATCTAAACAAACGAATACAAACATACAAATTAATGAATAACAAACAAACATTCAAACACAAACACACATACCTGCAAACATATTATTAAACTAACCATAGTATCAAAAGCACCTTATCTCGAAGCAAAGTAGCGTAAAACATTATCGATCTTAATGTTATTGATTGCACTGCAGTAGAGATTGAGTGTATTAAAAATTGATTAAGCTGTTCAATTCTTAAAAAGTACTTCTTTCATGAAAGACTTTCACATGAATTGGCTTCAATAAAGCTTTTTAAATTCATCTCTTAACTATGCATTCAAGTAAAAATGATATATTTGAATTTTTTCGCGCCAAAAAACATATTTTTTTTAGTTTTTGGTGACTGAAATCTTTAAAAGGAAACTTATTGTAAGGCTCTTGATGACACTTAACAGTGGACCCCATCAATGAGTATTGCATGGAACTCACTGGGAACACTTGTATGCCAGATTCAATTTGGAACATTTAGTTACATGTAGATGGAATAGCATAAAATAGAACGAGCATGATCTTAGTGGCATGGATTTGATTCTGCGGTGGTTGGATGGTGGTTTTTTTAGCTGATTTTGATTGTGTAGCTGATGATAAAAGTATTAAACTATTATTTCCAAAAAAACTTCCAAGTTCAAGATATTTTGGAAGTTTCGTGTTTACTACTATTTTTTTCTTTTAATTAAAATTTCTGAATTTTGAAATTTTGAATCAAGTCAATTTGAAGCAAATAACATAATACCGATCCTCTTAAGGCTAAGAAAATAAAACATGGGATGTAGGAAGTTAGTATAAAAAATTAAAAATGGAAGAATCGCCTTGAATTGATTGATGAGAGAGAGCTGAGAGTAATTGATTGATTTTTTGTTTTTGTGAACAAAAATATTTTGTGAAACATTGCAAATTTTAGTAATTGTTCAAATTGTATTTTAATTTTTTTTCTAAACTTTGCGAACTCAAGTTTCGTGAGTAGTTTTATTTTTCTTTTAATTCAAAATTGACAGCACATCACTTTTTAAAATTTCCCGTGACAAGATTAATTTTTTAATTGCATTTATTGATAATTTAAAAAAAATATAAAAATGTAACTTTTATTTCAATTTTAAATAAAAATATTTGAAAAAATTTTTTTTTCAGTTATTTCAAGAAAAAATACTAAACATATTTTCCCGATTAACTTAAAAACCAATCCAGTTTTTGTTTTCTAAAAATCTCAATTCAAGAATTGAAAGTGAGTCAAATAAATTTCAGACGGAATATATCATTTTATTTCACTAACAATAGCACTTCAAAATATTACATAACATTATTAAAGTCTACTTGAAGAGTTCAAAAATTATCTTTGAACAATATCTCAATTTTTGGATTTTATTTTCATTATAACTTAATGAACAATACATCATCCTATTACCAATAGAACCAGTGCATATCACCATCATACTCATCATTGAAACCCCACTCTGAATTTTCATCAAAGATGGCTTTCAATTCGGCAGTCAAATCTTATGGATCCTACCAGTCGGCATCTGAAGGTTTTAGTATTATTCCTATGTTATCTCACTCACCACCAATCTCTAGCCTATCATCCTTGCTCATTTAATATTACTCTATCTTTTTTCTTGTTGTTTCATCATCAATGTCTGATGTTTGAGGGATACTTCATTTTTATAAAAACAACAATAGTATTGTATTTCTATTTATTATCTTATTGTAAGCAAAACAATTGTTTTCAGTATTTAATCACAATGTTTCAATGACTTCAACTGAGACTTATAAATAAGCACTCAGTTTTTAGTTATATATTTTCAATTTTTCATATCTTAGCAAACATTTTTATCCATCTCACACCCTAGTTGTTTCTTCCATTGATTAATGAATTTTCATCCCCATCATTAACATTTAAACTAAAGATCAAAATCAATTCAAACCATGTAATTACCAAGTTGTTGAGTTAAGTTTCACATAAAATAATTAAATACAAAACACTCATTTAATTGTTTTAGTACAAGCCCTTTCGCTGTTAAAGCATCAAATACTATATTAAGTCATTGAATCATTATTGTTGCCACTAGAGTTTTAAAGTGCACATTCATGTACCACAAACACATCCATTTATAAACCACTTGTACCACTCGACCATGGACCTCCATTAATAAAACCCATCATAAAGCACACACATCCAACAAAAAATTTAGCTTAGTCTCAAAAAAACCCATCATAAACAAATAGTTAGACACATCCATTTATAATACCTATAAGCATACACCCATTTCAACCATGCAAATCCATCATAAGTATAGTAAATGAGAAAAAACACCCACCTCAACCACACACACCATCTCAACAACACACCCACCCACATCAGCCACTGCAGAATTCAACAAGACTCGCCATCTCATTGATAGCAACCTCAGCAAACTTTCCAGAAACAGTAAGCATTCACATGTTTTCATATAATATTATCTATAAGCTCAATTAAATTTCCAATATAACACATCTTCCATACTTTTATATGGAAATATCATGCTCACTATGAATAAGATCTCTATGTTAATCTCTTGTTGCAACTAAAACCTCAGTTTGAGCAACTTTATGGTCAACCTTTTGCTTGATATTGTATTCATTTAAGTATATAACATACCTTAGTTTATTATGATTTTATTTAAATTTTTTTTCTTCTATTTTTATAGTTTTTTTTCATTATTGATTTTGTTGCAGTTTTCATTTATTGTCATTGTTTGTTATTAAATATTTTTATTATCAAAATTTAACTATTTCTCATGTATTTATATAAATTAATATTAGACTTAGTTATTGCTTCAGTGTTCCTGGATCTATGAGAATGCTCAAACTAGTATCAATACCTGGAACAGTTTTGAATACAATGCATTGATCTTATGATTATATATAATAAACTTCACTTTTCAATTGTGTCTTTCCGCTTAGTGAGCATCAATAAAAATGGCTGAGTAGACTACATTTGTAAAAGCATTTGCGCTGTTTTCAATAAAATAATTTTTCGGAATTTTTCCATCCATCATTCATAAAATTTTCTTTCTATTCATTTATTTGCTTGTGTACCTATATATTGATTTTCATACCTCATCAATTCACTTGTCCATATATTCGCCATTCAACTAAACAGACACCCAGTTAAGTCGCATGGTAGGTGAGATGGCTAACAACTTCGATGATATGCAGGAGAAGGACAAGCTGTTTGTGATATCATTATGTTGTTTCGTTTATATCATTATGTTTTACTATGGGAATATTGTACACTTGAGTTTTAGAGGGTTCACCTAAAGTCGAAGCTTTTTCTTTTTGTATACTCATTTCGCTTTCATATCAACTTCATACTAGACAATTGAAGGTCTTCATGTGTTACTTAAGGTCAATTTGATGGCTGTAATATGCATTTAATCTGACGCAAATATATATATATATATATATATATATATATATATATATATATTGACTAGAATACTATGGAAAAATTTCATCCTTTTATAATCTTGAAGAGTTTCATGCTTTCAATAGATTTATACATAGTACAACATGTGAAATTCCGGATGTGACTCATAATGATGATTAAGATGGATCACATGTTCATTACGGGAATGATAATGGGAACAATGGAGATGGTTATAATGTCAATTAATAAAATATAGCGCCCGGGGAATCAACAAAGGCGCAATACTACTACTACTACTTATAATAATAATGAGAATTTTAGTAACAGTAATAAAGATGGTGGTAATAATAATATTAATTTCAACCATGATTGATAAGAATCTACAAACCTTACCAAACAGACATAAACTGCAGCATCAGACCAACCAGCTAGCCCGCCAAACAACCTCCCTTCTGCAACAATTATCTAGTATTAAGTTATCTCCCATTGAAATGGTGATTCATTTTTGTTGGACTTGAAAGTTTATGCTTTTTTATGATTTTTTTCACCTTTTTTTTGAAATACCTTTGAGGAAGTGTTCTTAATGATTAAATTAATGCCAAAATCTCTTAGGGTAATTTTATGTAATTTTCATTGCATATTTTCCATACTAAAATCAAAAACTATTGATTTTGAGAAATTTTGACTTGAAAAATACAACTATTTTCATCATCTCTCAACTCACACCCGCACACAGAAGCAGAACAGGCCTGTGATAGACGGACTGACCACCCGTCTCAGCAACATACTAAGGGACTTCCAAGGCCTGCAAAGGACCCATGTCAATGAGCAAAAACTGCATCTCAACAGGGAAAAAACTCTGCAACAAGTGAGTATTTTTGTTTTTTGTTTTATATTGATTGGAGTACAGCTTTCCTTTTTTTGGGACTAACTGATGTTATAATCAATTGCATATCACATCAATTATACAACCACACAACATTAATTACATGAACACACACAACGTCAACTACTCAACCACCAACAATCTTAGAAAACATCAGTTGCAAAAAACAAAAACATCTCAACAGCCACACACAACAACAATAACACCAACAAATGAACACAACATCAACAAATGAACTCAACATCCACAACACACAGCAAAATCAACAACTGATCAGCACAGAAGATGAAGAGCTCAACAGCCACCAACTTTTCAGTGATGATTCAGGGTGGGTTGTCATCAGTATTCATATAACACCAAATTTTTTATATTGTTTATGAAGCTACCGAGCAAAAATTTCTTTATTTCCATGTTATATGGAAAGGTTAATAATATTTGCAATTGATATGAAAATGAGGATGATGAGGTTGGTGGTGGTGGTGGTGATGATGATGATGATGGTGGTGGTGATGATGAGGATAATGATGTTGGTGGTGGGGGTGATGATGATGATGGTGGTGGTGATGATGATGATGAGGATAATGATGACTGTTATGAGCATAATAATGATGATAGCCCATTCTTGATTTGATTAAAGACCGTTGCTAATACAAATTACAGCAATAACGACCACAACTCAGCAGAACAATAACACATCTAATTTACTGCATAAATACAGCCCAACGCAACAAACCACCAAAACAAAACACAAAGCAACACGCAAACTTTACAGGAAGCAAAACAGGGTGCAGCTGGAGGCAAGGGATGTGCAGCTGATTGAGGAGCAAGAGAGGCAGATCGTGCAGCTCGAGGTGGGTGCTTGGTGGGTTGCTGGCGTTTGATGCTTATAACTTTTTTATCATTATTTTTGTTGTTTTATATTATTTTTGTTGTTTTATATTATTTTTGTTGTTTTATATTATTTTTGTTGTTTTATATTATTTTTGTTGTTTTTATTATTAGTATATGTATTATTTGCTATAGTACTGTAAATTTTTTTTCAAAAATTTTTTAGTTTATTTTTGATTTAAAAAATCAATATTTCAAATTCTATCATGGTAATTATTAGTTTCATAAACACTTGAACAATATCACTCAACATTCTCAAAACGTCACTTTCATTCAAATCTTTTCATCCTAGTCTTCCATCTTTGTTGGGATTGTACCTCATCAACTGTTAATCATTAATTGTGGGAAATTCTAAAAGGGATTCATTTGTATTTTGTGGTTATTCTCTGAATCATTTCACATTTTAAAATACATTTTCAAACCTTACCTTCTCATCTTGATATTATTTTTTAATTTTTTATTTTTGTTATTCTTTTCAGTTAAAATCATTTTTAACGTTTTTTTATATTTTTCAATGATGATTAAGTCGCCGCAGTAATAAAGTTTATGGCTAGCGTCTTTTATCAAGTGTTATTAGCCATATTATTTGTTCATTATGTGTCTGAACAGACAGAAATAAGTGACATCAACGAGGTTTTCAAAGACTTGGGAGTTCTCATACATAATCAAGCTTCTGTTGTCGGTGAGTGGTGTGGGGAGGGAAGAGGGGAGTGGTGGTAAATTGTGGTTTTGATGGGTGGTGGGTAGTTGTGGTGTAGTGATGGTAGGAGGTTGAGGGTGGTTGTGTTGGTTTTATGACAAGATGTGGTGGGTGAAGGTCATGGTGATAGTGGTGGGTGGTGTTGTGAGTGGTTGTAGAGGTTTGTGGTTTAGTGGGTGTTGTGGTCGGTGTGTGACTGGTTGTGATGCAGTATAGGGGCGATGATTGTGGTGTGGTGTGGTTGGGTTGTGATGGAATGTTGGTGGATGGTGATAGGTACTTGTGATGTGGTAGTTGTAGTAGCAGTTGGGATGGTAGATGCCACCTATGTTTTTTTCTATATTTTTTTTACGCTATTGATAAAATTTTCAAATGTTTTTTCATATTTTTCACTTTTATTCAATTGAAACAAGAACATGAAGAAAATAAACGCTTTTTTTAAGCTTAAATTATATCAAAAGGCAAAGCTCAATTCCTCTTCCTCTAAATTGTTTTCAATATAAACACAATGGTCAATAATATATGCTTGCAACATAAACTCACGCAGACAGTATCGAAGCAAACACTGAGTCAGCCATGAGTGACGTCACGAGGGGTACTGAAGAACTAAGGAGAGCTAGGATGTACCGGGTGTGTGTGTGCGTGTGTGTTTTTGCTTATGTTTATTATTTTTGATGCCATAAGAGTGGCACTATAAATACGGTGAACGATGATGAGGATGAGTTTTTGTGTACGTGTGTATGTCTTTCGTGCTTTTGTTTTTTCATATATTAGTTTCTTATATGTTCTGTTTTCATATTTATTTTTTTTCTGTTAATTTATTCCCAACAACACTGCTGCAGGAGAAGATACGTAAGAGAAAGTTGATACTGGTGATCATAGCAACAGTGGTAGTGGCCATCCTACTTATCATCATCATCACTTCAGCCTCATCTTGAACTCTTGCTCACATCAGTGTGTGTGGGTTACTCATGTATCTTGGCCTGGGATTTTCCACGTATTCCAAAGCTTCCTTTGTATTTATTTTGAGCCGTTTGTTTCTTTTACTTGAATGGAATAATGAGTTTCCGATATTTTTGGTTGTTTTTGTGTTGTTAGAGTGTTGTTTTCATTGATTGTTTTTGTTGAAATCTTTATTAGAATATTATTTTGTTGATTATCCTTAGGAATGCTTATAAGGAATTATCCACTGAGGAAATTCGTTGAATTCGGCACTAAAAATTAATATATATAATTTCACCTATGATATATAAGTTATATTTTTGTTCTCAATGCATTTCATACATATTCTTAGCCTCACTTCATCTCATGCCAAACATAGCTACAATTCCAACTAGGGTTATACATTCACATTGGAAAGAACTTGTGAGACTCATGTCTGAATTAATGGTCATTATATCACTATTCATAATCTTGACACCATGTGTTAGTGACATTTATGTTTCTCTCAGTTTTGTCGTGGACTTTGATGGGTTTTTTGGATTTAAAGTATTTATTTTAAACTTAAAATAATTTTTGACATTTTTCAGAAATATTTTTATTCAAACATGAATACATTGTGTGCAAACACACAGACACCAAGCACCATCTGTCGTCAAATAATCAAGCTCATTTCCATATAAAATTTTACACAAAATATAACTGCCCTTAAATTCACCGATAAAAATAAATTTTTCAAAAACTCTCGACACTAAAATCGAACAGAAAGACTACAGCTTCAAGCAAAACTCACAAAAATTTCATTTGTTGATAAAACTATAAATATACCATTTGACAAAAAAATAGCCAATTAAAACTACAATATCCCAGTAAATTACAAAATACTTTGATAAAACTGCAAAGTTCTTCAAAACTACTTCAGTATAGAGAAACTTTTTAAAAATACATTGATGATAAAAGTTGGAAAATTTTTTCTCAAACACAAAAACCATGTTTAAAAATACTCAAAAACTTCAAAAATAAACATTAAAAAGGGTGGAGGATGTGGCAAATATGCAAGAATGAAGCTTTGAAAAGTTCATCAGTTAAAATGGCAGTTCAGACCAGTGTACATATATTGAGAACAGTATTTTATTATCTACACGATACCACTATCCTTCTAATATCTCTGAATATTTAATTCTATTTTCATATGTCATTGGAATCTCCCATTCATATTTACAACAGATTTGCTCCTTCATCTAAAACGTTGTCCAAGATTAACATGTATTCTTGTTGCTAATAACCAGATTATTGATTTTTTCCAAAAGCCACAATAAAATGAATATTATTTTAGAACACTGGCTAGTTTATCAAGATACGAAGCTTTTCGTTATCAACGTAACATTTTTAAGTATTTGAAAACGACTTGAAAATGTTACGTTGATAACGAAAAGCTTCGTATCTTAATAAACTAGCCAGTGTTCTGAAATTATATTCAACCAGTTTATTGTTTTTTTGATAAAAGAAATCATATAGTTAAATTTCATCATAGATAACATATAGATAACGGTTCAGTTAAGTTCCATTAACCATATGTTTTGTTCAAATGGAATCACTTTCAAACGCTCTTGCCTACAGCGATGTTAACACCTTGCAAAGAAGGATACATGGCACGACGGTCAACTTACTATTTTGTTAGAATTATCTTCAGTTTATTTTGGGTTCTGTGTTTATAAAAATTATTTTATGTGAAGTTCTTCAAATTCGAAGCTTAAAAGTTATGAAAATCCAAGATATGGTAGGTGAAATGCACCCTCTTATGAATCAATAAAAATCTGAATCCCACGCATCATTATGTACATGAATACTCATTTATAAAACATAATCTCATCAAATATAAAACTGGAATTTCACACTTATATACTGCATCAATTCACTTCACCCCTATTACACACAGCTCCCAATCCTCTTCGCATAGTGCCCATAATCATCATCGCAACCATCTCATGCCACCATCCACAACCATAAACTTTACACCACAACCATCCCATCCACACTAAAACCATCTTATGCACCTGACAGTTATGAACATCCACACCACAATCATCACTATCACACCCACACCACAACCACGTGACAACCATCACACTCCACCACAATCATTTGTGAGGATTGCTAGTGAGAAATTTCAGTAGACCTCTGTTGTTGTCTGCCACTGAATGGGTAGCTTCTTCAACCTTGGGGAGATGGGATGGGGGAGTTAATATATTATGTCTAGGAATACCACTCTTTATTCCAGTTACAGTGACATATATATAAGTTAGTTGAAAAAATTTCTGTCCCAACTGCACAACAAAAAGATTTTCTTAATTCACGCTCACAAGTGCACACACTTCACTTGATGTAAGTTAGACTTGCAAAAAAAACGCATTGCTCAATTTATTGAAGTGTTCGATTAAAACTGTTTTTATACTAGGCTAATTCAGCTATATATGCAATAGTTATATTGAAGATAGATAATAAAAAGTGATTAAGTTAGACAGTACAACTAAACATTAGAAGCTTCACTTGTAAGCGAGAGCAGATAGCATGGTACTGAGGGTTGTCCTCGTTCAGACTACCTTCCCTCCTTGCCTCCAACTCAATGTGGATTTTCTAAATGATGATGAGGTTGGCATATGGATTCAAATGTTGCTCTATTGTTATTGGTCCTGGTCCATACTGGTGTGCCACAAAGTTCTGTAATCGGCGCGCTCTTATTTAATCTGTATTCTAGTGATCCAGAAACAATTGCACAAAGACATAACTTGAGTTTTCACCAATATGCAGATGACACACAGTTGTATTCTAGTTGTGTCCCTGGTGAAACTGAGCAATTGCAGAACAGATTGTCTGACTGTGTCGATGAAATGGCAGCCTGGATGGAATCCAATGTCTTAAACTCAATAGATCCAAAACTGAAGCTATATGGTTTTCTTCTTTGAGAAAGATGAACAAGTTACCAACCAAACAAATAAGGATACTGGATACTTTCATATCACCTTCAGAAAGTGTCAAGAGCCTGGGTGTTTTCATGGATAGAGACTTGAGCATGAACTCACATATAAGTAAGATGTTGCAAGCAGGCTTCTCAGCTCTCAGGCAGATAAAGTCCATTAAGAAGTGTCTTTCTTATGATTCATTGAGGACCCTTGCTGTTGCTTTGATTCTGAGCAGAATAGATTATTGCAACACATTGTTAGCTGGGTTACCTGAAAAACAGCTGTGTAGAGTCCAGTCTCTTATCAACACTACAGCCAGGTTAATTACAGGCACAAGGAGGTTTGACCATATAAGTCCAGTTTTGAAAAAGTTGCATTGGGTCAAAGTTAGGGATAGGGTAGTTTATAAAATATTATTACTTATATTTTAATGCAGGTTAGGATATAGTCCAAAATACATATCGGAAAGACTCATATCTATCTCTGAAATACCTGAAAGGCGAAAGCTTAGATCTTCGGACTCAACCAATTTATACGTCCCTAAGTCCAAAATGTCTAGTATTGGAAAGCGTAGATTTGAGGTTGAAGGCCCAAGTTTGTGGAACGGCTTGCCGGAATGCTTAAGAAGGGTTAGAAAAGTGAAGAACTTTGGAAAGAGGCTAAAAACTAGTTTTTTAAAAAACATTGAGCTGTTATAAACTATTATTAGAATAGAATATTTTACAAATATCAAGTGATCTTGAAACTCTCTGGGTTAAACATCACTATAATAAACCTCGTAAATTATTATTATTATTATTGGTCGCTAAAGATAAAAAAATAAATGAAGATCTATATTAGTCTTTCACAGTTAAAGAGCTTTCAAGAGATTTCTTATAAACAAAAATTCCATTAATGTTATTTTTAGGCGTAGTTTTAATTAAAAACATGTAATATCAACTCAAAATCAATTTAGCTATCTACAAAATCCATTAGTCAAAGGATATACGTAACCTGCACAATATCTCTCAGACATGAAGCTTGGTATGGGTGCAACAAGAGGTCCTGTCTCTTTTGTAACCATGTGTTTATGCGGGATATCTGTTCTCGGTACCATGTCTGTGTGCACGCGTGTTTGTGTGTGTGTTCATTTTTATTTTTTTTATAAGTTTTCATACATAATCTCAGGTCCCTATAGCTCAATGGTAGAGCATTAGACTAATTACCTAAAGGTACCGGGTTCGATCCCGCGTAGACTGACAATTAGCACCTGCTCCACAGTGTGTTTTCGCTACATTAAATTTGTAGCAAGCGCTTTGAGCTATAAGAAAAAGCGCTTTATAAATACCGCATTACATTACGTTATAATGTTTCAAATCTTTTTCCATGCTTATGCATATATTGGTATCTAAGTATTATGTTTGAGTTCCAAACCTCTCAGTTTACTTCTATTTTCACTTTTATATGCATCCCAATCAATCAAAAATATCTCGTTATTTTCATCCCTGACCTCATAGAAGAGGAACAGGTACTGTGAGTCGACCAGTTTTTGCTTCATCTGGTCCAGACTCAAGCGCACAAAACTGACATAAGAGCGACCCAGTTCATCTGTTGGGTTCTGTGGTGGGAGCTTTAATCATCAAAGGGGCTAGAGAATTATAATGATGAAAAAAACTCTATATTTGAATAAATTAATAGGCATGAAAGTGTTAATGAGAACAATTAAGATAGTTTAGTGGGTCGACCGTTAGGTTGTCCCTAATTGGGGGTTTGGTTGCACAGTTGGTAGGTTTGACAGATAGATTGATAGGCTTCCAGGGGAATATAATAATATAAAAATTTTTTGAAATGTTTTATTTTGATGAAAATTATATTGATATATAATATTGATAAAGTTTAAAAAAGTACTTACGATATATTATTGAAGATAATTATAAAATTAGGAGCGTGAAAAATAAAATAAACACAAATTAAATTTCTATTGAACCAAAAAAAATGAAAAATAAACAAAAAACTCAAACAATAAAACAATATAAATATTACTAAACGATCAAACGGCACATAATTGAATGAAAAGCAACAGACTGTGAGAGAGAGGAAGGATGACAAAATGGAGGAGACGTCATACCTGGCCAGCTTGTTCAACAAGTGCTCCAACACACTCAACAACTAAAAAAATTTATTGGATTTGTTGTAATTGTTATGTGGTAAATAGACTTGGAAGCATAGCTTTAAGATGTGTTTTGTTATTAAGTTATGTATAAGGAACGAAAAAGTATGTTTAATCTGCCAATTTTGCAACATAATTGATGATAAAGATATTTTTAAAATTTCTACATTTCCTCTTTTACATTCAATTTTTATAAGTAATCTATAATCTTCAAATTGTCAACAAGGTTTTGAACGAGAATTTAATTTTCAAATGTTTTTACGAAGATAAAAGTTGACAGCCTCTCACCAAGAAACTCCTAATAAAAGCTCATTTTTTGAGTTTCATTTTTTTTTAAATAAAGTAAAAATTTAAATACATATAATAAATAATTAATAAAATAATTATTTGAAAAAAATGCCAAAAAAGAGTGTTTTTCAGCCTTTGAACTCAGTTCAAACTGGATTACTACGTAAACAGAATGACAAAAAATCAAATAAGGATCTTTTTTGTAATGGAAAAAAGGCTATTTGCTTGAATTTTAAATGAGGTATATGATGTAAGCGAACTGACAGCAATTGAAATTCTAAAAGCTTTTAGGCGTTTGATCGGCTTCGGGTACATATGAGTACATTCAGTACACTAAAGATTCAACAATATCTTCTCGTTTGCCTATTTTAACTCATTTCAAAACAATGTCAATTCCTTCAATAGATGAGCAAAAAAAGAAATAAAGGACTAAAATGGTCTAAAAAAATTTTCATAAGATAAGTAGGATTTGATTTAATTCACTGATGAAAATTAATTGACACTGGTCTGATAATTTTCAATGTTAGGGACCTTTGCACTAGATTTAATTTATAAAAAGCTTCGTGGTGTTAGGCCAGTCATGGCTTGAGACGCTTTCATGTTGAAAAAAGAATCTTTTTCAGTCATCCGAAATGGGAGATGAAGTTGATAAAGTGTAGAGAAATATTTCATCCCTTCTTATTGTTTGGCAAAATGGCGGCAAAGGCGGACTCTTGAACAGAATAACGCCCCAACGCACACTGAAAACTCTAAACAGGTCAGCTTGTTGTCAAAATCTGAAGTCAATGAAGAATAGGAGAAACAAACTGACTCATGGTATATGCTGGTCAGTCTTACTCGGTTTGTGAGCTTCAAAGACTATACTGCAGTTTGGGAGCTAACCTCAGCAGAATGTTTTGAAGATTCAAATTATGGTATGCCTGTAAAAGGTTTTTGTGTCATTAAGCACAATGGATTAACAACTTCATAATAACTAATTTTTAAAAATTAGTGTTAGCTTTGATTTTTTGTTCTTGTTACTTTTTCAAAAGCTTTAAAAACATCTAATTTTGACAGATGACATTCGATTGGAACTTGAGCTCTTTCTTTATTAAAAAACATCTAACCATAAAAAACATTCCCAACAGTTATTTGGTTCTCAAATTCATCTCAAAATTATACTCTTGCTCATACTTCAATCGTTGCCACTGAACACTGCAACGTGATTGGAAGGATACTTGATAAATGGAAAACACGGTGACAAAATTATACAAGATTTTTTCAAATTAATATTTCATTTAAATTTAATTCCAAAAAACAACTAAAACCTTATCGAGAAGTTCATTGGTGCATTTTGCAAGCAGGCATTCTAGGTAGTCACTATCGTTTGAATGGTAGTGGTACTGGAAGAAAAAACAACTAATTTCAATAAAAAAAACTACGTAGATTAGTCAAGATATACTGGTGTAAGTGGGTTAATGAATTTCTAATACGACCCTTCAGACTTGCATATACTAAAATGAAGTTTTTATTCATTCCAGCAAATCGTCTGCCCAAAGATACAACACCTAAGCCCCTGACTCTGACTTGATTTTTGAAGTCCACCAAGGTATTGATGATGACGATCACTTGAGGGGGTATGATGTAATCTGTTCCTTTGCTTCCCCTCTTCAACCACATCTCCAAGGCTTTGGCTGATCTAAAGTGATGCCAGTTTTATTTTTAGTTGCCTTAATATTGTGTTTAGATTTATTTTATTGCCTACTTACAAAACAATTATAAGAAAAAAATATGAAAGTTCAGATGGTTTTTTAAAAATTAGAAACACTTTAATGATATCCAAATAATGGTAGTAGATTTTAAACTCAGTGCCTTAGCTCTTCTCTGCTCACAAGTATTTTATACAAGAGCAAAAAAACAAATTTTACTTTACTTTGGTCTCTGAAACAACACTTCATTTTAACGAAAGTCATTATTATTGATAAAGCTGGTAGTAAACATCTAAGAATGAATAACCCCCGTCCAAAAAACAGCAAACTCGCACATCAAATAGACAAAAAACTCGAATCTACCAGCATCTTAAACATCAAAGAGACGAAAAACTCAAATCTCCCATCACCTTTTAGCACCAGCCTCGATCATATCAGCACTCATCACTTTCAACCGGTGTCCCAAGTGTTCCCCAAATACCTGTGTGTCAAAAACATACATTTGCTAGGCGGTTACTGTGCATTCATAATAAAGAAAAGGTGTAATAGTAATTAAAAATTTTAGCATATTGAAAAGCTTAATTTCAATTATTTATAAGCATGGTGCTTTCTTGCTTCAGCAATTGATATTTCTAGTTGATTTTCTACTATTTTTTTGTAATTATTTTACTATACTGGTTAGTTTGTAATAGTTTTGCTCCTTATTTGTCACTCCTTATTTTCAAGTTATCTCTATTGTTTTAAATTTTTCTTGCAAGATATTTTGCTCTAAGCAATATCACTTCATCTGGCCAATGAAGATCATGAATGAAAGACTGAAGCGCTTCCAACTTCCACAACATGTCTTCAGAAGTGGCACAACCTTTGCTGTGGTGTAAGGGTTGGTGAGTTATCTTTAGCTACATTTTGTTGGGCTAAATAACAACTCATTTTCGATATTAATTTGTTTCGCCATCCACAGAAGGTATTATTAGTAATGTATTTTTATTAATTAATACACATCAATATATTTTATATGAAAAAAACATAAGACACAATATAATTGAAATCAAATGAAGCGTCACTAAATAACAGATGGTTTTGAGTAAATGATGAATGAAAACAATAAGGATAAATGACTTCAATAACAAACGATATTCAATCAAACCAATGGGAGAAGCAAAAACCACAAGCTTATAAAGAAGTTCTAAATGACAGTTTTTAAGATGTCTGAAACTTGAAGATGTTAAAAGCTTGATCTATTGAAGGTTCGTTGTTTTTGAATTACTAATCTTCGCTTGAAAAGCATCATTTAGCTGTGTAGTTATTCCGTAACTATAAAAACTTAGACCTTCGGTGTTTGTGTGAAGATTAGGGATTGAGAAAATAAATAAAGAGATTATGAATATTTTGTCTATATTATTAAAAAATATATTTTATGGATTTATGATTCGACCAGAAGACTGACTGGCGCTTTCTTTACTTTCCTAAGATTTTTGAGTTTTGCTTTCAAGGATGAATAACTAGTTTAGCTTTTCTTGCTGAAATATGATCATTAATGATTTTTTTCGTTTTACCACGCCCTCATAATATAATGAAAACACTTTGTATAGAAATTGAAGTAAGCATATACAAATTATTATATAAATATTGTCTCAAAAAATATTTTTCCAAAGAATATTTTTTTAAGAAAATCTATAAAATAAAACACACAATACCCTTCAAACAAATTTTACATCGATCGTACCCTTGAGGGGCCCAACTCTCTTTTTCGAACCCCCTGCAGACAGACTGTGCTATGGAGGACTCCATCAGGTCCACGTATCTGTGCGGTTGATGGTGCTGGTTGATGAGGGTTTTAGTTGTGATTTGATTAGCCTTGAAACATTTTATGATCAAACAATTGTATCCAAAAAATAATGATCAATAATGAATGAATTGAGGCCAGAAATATCTCTAATGAAGTTGTTGATAAAATTATTGAATTCAGTAAAGTTGATGAAATTCATGATGGTCAAAGTTCATGATTCTAGAGACCTGACGACCATTGGGGCAAAGGCATCTCGGAGGTGGTTGTGAAACTGACCACTACACAAACTTTCTGCAGGGTTTGGTATGTGACAGTGGGGAAAAGGGATTTTTTGGTGTAATTTGAGTGTTTGAAAGTATGGGGTTTCTGGTTCTGGTATGAAGTGAAAAATTTTTTATGTTAGCTTTCTGGTGCGTTTTGAAGGTAGAAAGTATTACAAATAGCTTTTCTGTTTTGATTTTAAAATATTTTAGAGTTTAAAATGAAGGATATTTCAACTATATTTAAAGACTATGAAGTTTTTGCAAAACTTTGACTTTTCTGATTTTTATGAATAAAAATGAATTTATCGTAAGTATAGAAAAAAAACAAAACCATCTACCATGGCTCTGTAGGTAGTCATTGAGTAGCTGGAAGAGTGGAAAGGAATGCCAGGTGTCGGGGGGCTGCATATCTAAAATGGAGTCCATGTCCACAGCAAAAAGAGACCAGAAGATCTCAGAATGGTCGACCATCAGATCACTGAACCAGGCAAAAGCCTATTAAAAAGATAAAGAAGTATTGTAATGAAGAAGTGCTTTATGTCTTAGCTGGCTAGAATTTTCTCCAAAATATTTAAGGCTTCATTAGTATCATTTACGTCCAACTACTCAAAAATATTTTGTTTCGATATAATTACTATTTACACTTTTTTCACAGTCAAGTGAACCATCGCCGCATTGAGAAACCTGCCACTCCAACTTCAACAATTTTCAACTTTGTTACCAACCTCTGAGTGGTACTCTTCTTTTTGTTGTAACACTTCAATGCACATTTCTGCTAACTGCATCAGACACTCCAGTTTCACCTTGGGATCTTCACAATGCACTGATGGGTCTGTTGAAGACGATGGGGGGAAGATGTTGATAAATTTTTTTGATGTTGCTTAAGCATAATTTTTTTGTTGATGATGATGTTGAAGATGATGTTGATGATGATGTTGAAGATGATGTGAATAATGAGGTGAAGATGATTTTTTTAATGATATGTAGATGAATAAGAAGTTATTATAATGAAGTGTAACTAAGAAATAGTTGATGCAATGTAATGTAACTAGGAGGAGGTTGATGTGGTATAATGAAGATATCAAAATGATGGTGGTGATGTGAAGGCATGATCGTGTAATGGGGCTTGTAAAAGAAAAAATGAATCAAAAACAAGGATATAACAAAACGTGAAAAACGAATTTAGAAATAATACATGAAAACTGAAATGAGAAAAAAAATGATGTTGGAATGCTTAAGAAGGGTGTAAGTAATTAAGTAAGTTTAACGTTGAACTTGACAAATATCTTCATGTATTTACACAAATTAATGCATTTAATCTGATTTTTAATAAACTCGTAAATCTCTTTATTAATTAAAATTAATATGAGTTGCAAACACATTAATGAAAAGAATGCGTTATTTCAAATTTTTAGATATTTTAAATTTAAACAAAAAATTGCAGTTTATAAATAGAATTTAAATATAAAGAACTAGGTAGATTTCCATAAAAGAAATAAAATTGTTTAAAAAGAAATATACTTTTTTTTACCAAATATAGAAGTTATTTCAATAGATTCCAACTGAACAAGTAGAATTAAATAGAAAATTCATGATAATGTAAGATTTTCTTATGAAAAATCTCAAAGAATTCATTTAATTAAACCCTTTGTGTTTGTTTCCCTTATTTAAAATAAACGCCAATAGACGTTTTCAAAGCATAAAAAACTAACCAACCACCGTGCAACTAATTAAATGACTAATAACACAAAGCACCTCCTATTTTCATCGCCTCAGTGATCTTGGTGTAGTTGACCAAGGCAGCATGTTCCAGACACCTTTTAATCACGTTCCTTACCTCATGCTGGCCAACAGGCGTCGTCAAATCCTTCATTAAAACCTGTGTTGGAGAAGTGTGGTAAAAATCTTTTATAGGGATGTTTTCATGGTGATGTTTTTTTTTATTACACGTTTTATGTCTTTTTTCTTAGCACATGATGTTAGACGATGATCTTATAGATATAGGATATCAAGCTTTTATAGGAACATTTATATAATGTCATAGATAAATTATAACAATTTTTTTATAGAATTATCCAAATGATCATTCATAATATGTAGATATAGTAAAAGTCAGGAACCCTTTCGAGCAGAGATAGTGTGGATTTGAGGGCTCCTTCAGGTCTGCCGAATGGGAAGCAGTATCTGTAGGGGAGGTTCGATGGTGTTATTCAACCATTGATTTACATTTTTGGATGTATTTCTTATGTTGATTCTTATTGCTGCTATTTGGTATATATTAATTAGAGCTTTGATCATGTTATTCAAGACGTCGATGTGCTTTGTGTTTTTTGTTTGTATATTCTGATTATTTGCTGAATAATGACCTAATAAAAAGTCAAAACAACATTAAAAAAAATAATAAAAGTGTAAAAAAGTGGCAATACCCACCGAAAATTGGTGATTTGGTACTCTAGCAGAAGTCTCAGTCGTTGTCTTATTTCCTGGCTCTTTTCCCTCTCTTCAAACAACACAGTTCCTACTCCATCGGGTCTGAAATTATTATTGTTTTCGTTGTTGATTTGAATTTCACAATAGAATTTCGAAACTTGAATCATCATTTCCATTGTTATACTTATTGTTATTATTATTATCATTTTGGATTTAACTGAAAAAGTTGTTAGTCAAAAGATTAATGCAAGTGATATTTCTAATCCGTGGTATTATTTTAAGTAATATAAATTTTTATTTAAGAAAAAATAATTATTTTAATTCTTTGAATTTAATTGTTTCTTGCCATCCTCATTTAAATGCGAAACGTCGCATCCGTACAAAAAAACACTTCCCACCAAAAAATAAAAAATAAAACAAAAAAAATAACCTGTCGCCGTGTGTGTGAGCGGAGCAGAATGCAAATGAATAGTGCATCAGGGTGGGATCGACCATGGTGCCTTGTTCAGAGTGGTTGAGCAGGTCTTCCAGGTAACACAAATGCCGCCGACACCCTCTCACTCCGTATCTGCCAGATTTGTTGGAATTTGAGGCTTGTTTAGTGGGGACTGGGCAAAGAGGGTTTGTTTGTTATGATTGTTTAACCTGGCGCAGTATTCATCAAGCACAAAAATTTGACCAGGGTTGAACCAGCCCTGCAAACATTTTACTTGACAGTTGTATGAATGCTATTGTAAAAAAATATAACAACGACAGCAACAATTGAAACAAAAAATTTAAAACTTTAAATTGGAACAGTAATCATAAATTTGCGTGGATTTAGACCATCTAAATGCATAAAATTCCAAACGAGCGAGGAAATACAGTGTTTTTTATCGTTTGTTTCTTCTGTCATAGAAGAACCGATACATACAAAGCAACAACTTCATCAAAAAATATTTGCTTGGTTGGTGATCAATAATAAAATATAGAGCAAAAATTATTTATTCGGGTGATGTTATAATTATTGAACTAAAATTATATATAATTTTTCTATTAGTTTTGTTACTATTCGTCAACCAATCAAATATTTTCTTGTGAGGTTGTCGCTATATGGGTTTCAGGTTATGCTGCGACAGAAAAAACATATGATAATGAACACTAAAAACACACCATGAAAAATCTGAAAAGCACAAACATACAAGACACGTGTAGATGTCGTTGAGTCTAAACTGCAGTGTGAGAGACTGCAGCCTGGAGAAGAGATGGTGGTGGTCGAGGCCCGAAGGGTCTGTTTGGACCAAAGACTCCAGAGTAGTTCGGATGCTTCGGTCGGCGTCTGCGGTAGTTTATATTGTTTGGTTATATTGTTGCTAAAATTTTAACATGTATTCATTGAAGAAATACTAAGGTATTCGATAGTATAAAGCAGTAGAAATTGTGGTATAAAATTTTGAGTTTAAAAAGTCAAGTAAGCGTATTCTAAAGTTATTAAAGAGTTTATTTAGTTTTATTCAGTATTTTTTTCTTAGTTTTCAATAAATTTTTTTTCAAAATGTACTATGCTTAGTTCAACTTAAGCTTAAAACATCAGTATACATTAAATGACAACTAAAAGATACTTATATCACCCATTGTTTCTATGAGAAAGATTAACAATCTTTATGTCATTATTCAATTCATCAACATTTCAACCTAAAGTTTTGGTGACAACCCCGTGTGTGTTGGTGCTAGGAGGGGTTGGTCGGTAGGCCTGCCCTGTAGCTCTGTATATGGCTTGTACCCACAAAAGTCTGTGTTGAACAAGTTGAAAAAGACTCAGATTGATAAAGTATGTAGAATTTAATTGGATATTCATGGAACGATCAAAAAATATAGAAACAAAAAATATTTAACGTATTGATAGATGAGATTTGCAAATGAAATCTCACTCATTCAATCTCAAAACGTCACGGAAATGTTAAATAAACCTGAGACAAACAGTTATTCCATTAACACTTCATTTATTTATTTTAACAGCATGAATTATGCACAGATGAATATAATGGACCTGTCGTTTTCATCTTCGCATGCAAACATTATTTGGTCCCCTTCCTTGAAAGCGCTGAAGTAGAATTTTCCAGAATACCCTTCGAAATTTTATGTGAAACATTAGAAATTTCTCAATATTTGTCTCACGAAAGAAAAACCACAGCGGTTGAGTTTGTAATTAAATTTGAAATTCATGAAATCTGTGAATAAGAAGCTAGTTTTCATAGTAAAATTATTCTCAACTTTTTGAATTTTGCAGTTACTATTAACTCTTTCAAAAATTTTCTTGCTTCATTTCCATGCTCACAATTCAGATTCATTATGTTATTAATAAAACTATATATAAATTATAATAATACTAATGTTCACATTATATAGTGTATATAAGAGTTATACTACTACTAATCATGCTATTTCTTCTTCTAACACTAGTTACACACATACTTCCACATAACTATATATTACAACCGATAGTACATGTTAAGAGATACTTTCTACCTAAAAAACAAGCAAAGAAACAATCACTAAACGTCTGGACATTAATCTACCTTCGACAAAGTCTGAGGCGTCGAAAAAGTCTACAGTGTAATCATCAAGGGTGAGAATCTCTGAAGGGTCTGCCTTTCTGTCGTGGTAGCTGCACATGGCAAAAGTGTATTGGGAAACCTGTTATGGTTGCAGATGTGCTAGCCACTATTGGGGTCCGGTCATTAATGTTATATTGGTGTATATATTTTTTCTGTTTTTTTTTATGTTTTTTTACTATTGTTGTTGTTTTTAATTTTTTTGGTTTTTTTTTCCCATTATTGTTGTTGTTGGTATTGTTATTTTTGTTGCTATATATATTAATGGGGTTTAGAAATACAGTTTTATTTTGTATTGAAAAGATGAAAGGACTATTGATAATGGAATATATTTAAAGAAATATTGAACAGAGTATAATGTTAGCTTCTATATAAGGTTTTTCTTTATTTCTTTTATTTATTATGTAGAAATCCATTTTTTAAAAACGTTGAAAATTTTCATTATTAATATTTTTTTGTTATTTTTACAATTATTCTTCATGTAACTCACATCCTTATTCTAAAATGCCAGTTTATTTTTTTTCTTTCATTTTGTTCAAGTCTTTTCATGTGTTGAAGTTTTTTTTTGAGAAATTTATTCCAAAGTCATTTTTTTGAATTTTTTATGTCCTTTTTCAAGGGTTTAACATTAATCTTTTTACAAGTGCTATCCAAAAGTATACAAGTTATTCATCAAGATTCTAAATAGCCGCATGACTTTGAAGAAGAAAATATGGGACGTACGCGGTTTATGCAAAAACATAGCAAGTTTTCCGCCAGCAGAGCATTATAAATCTAAGTTCACTAGCGTTTAAAAGCGTAAAGCATTTTAAATGTGTGAAGAGGTTCAAGTTGTTCTGTACTAAAACTGTCAGAAAAATCGGTTTAATGAGAAAAAAAAATATTTTAAAAGAAAATGTACTATTGACTAAAACCATTGAAACATATAAATGTCTATATGACATAACTCAATTTAATGGAGTAAAAAAGGTCTTTAAAATTTATTGGAACTAAGCTTTTTTGATATACTTAAGACATCATATTTAGATCACTCAGTACATGAAGAGGGTATCTTTAGTTAAACGAAAAACTTAGTTTTAATAAAATATAAAAACTATGTTTTTTTTTGCTTTATAAACATGAACTCAATCTATTGTATGAGATCTTCAAAGATGATCAAATATTGAGCAAAAACCTGATGGCCAATACAAACCCATAAACCACCCGATGATGATATTGTTGTGAAATTAAACTTTTTACTGAGTATCGCATCAAATTAAAACTTCAAAATCGTAGAATAATTACTAAGGTATAGTTTTTTGGCAAAAAGTAAGGTTGAGGCTGTAGGCCCCGTTGTATTGTATAATATTAAGCAGGTCGTTTGATAGTTGTTCAAGCGAAATATGAAATGTAAAACTAAAGAAAAATATAATAATGGAAAAAATACTTTGGAAAAATAAAGAAAAAAATAGTGTATAAAAATCTAATAACAATTTGTTATTAAAAAAGAAGTGTTAAAAATAAAAGACTAAACAGCTCATACTGTTTTGCCACTACAAAGCATAAACGTAACCAGCTTAAACGTGTGCAGATTTGGCTTTTTGAGAAGGTTTCCCTCAAAATAGATTCATATTTTATAGCATATATAGAGAAATAGATATAAATAAATGAACACATAGGAATACAGTTCGGTAAAACCGTTCAAAGCTGAATGAATTTTTTTTCCATATTCTAAATTGAACTTCTTCGATAAAAAGATTTTATACAGAATTAATTTTTACTAGAAAAATATATAGAATGATAATTATCTTTGGTACTCTCTTGCTCTCAGTTCTTCATTGTCAGACTCAGTATTTATTATTGATCTCATTTTGTTGTTTCGATAAAATATAAATACTGAAACTTTAAATCTATTAAGATAATTTTCAAATTTGAATGAATGTTTCTATACAATTCAAAAAAAAATTCATAACAAAACGTTCGATAATAACCCAATTTATATTCTCATTAATGTCATCATGTTTATATTAAATACGTTCACATTATAGGATCAAAAACCAAGCCACCTGCACGAGAACAAAGTACCGCTTCTTCCACCTCTTCCATAGCAACTTCCCCATCGCAAACAAGTACCTGCAAAATTTTAGCCATTTTTTTATACTTTTTCCATTCAAATCAAACACTTTCATAAAATATTTAGGTAAATGTTCTAAAAATTTTCGATGCATTTTATCATAATCAGATGATATTCGATCTTATATTCATGTATCTCCCACGAAATCTTACGACCGAATAAATTATTTAAACTTGTGTTTGGGATCGGGAGTGAAAAGTTTCTTAGCGAGTTGTACAAATTCATACGACAACCTTACATTTTAATTTTGATGGGATGTACGAGTTTTAACCTGTATGCTTCAAAACAAATGGTTTTGAGTGGCAGCATATGAAACAAGTGACTTTCGAAAGACTGTTAAAGCTACCAATAAAGACCCAGAGTAGTTTTATAACAGGTAGCTTAGTGGCTTTCAAGTGCATTCGAGATTGGCACGTTTTCTTTACTGAAAGCCTCTAGGCTCCTATAGCATCAATCCATTCTACAGCCCACTCACCCGCAATGTTTCATGTTCTGCGGCTTATGCATGCGGCAGGAAGTTTTGATTTGGAGGTCTTTATCGATGCAGTTTCTAGATGTGCTCATCTTGTACCACTCTGCAGTCTTGGTGCTGTTGGCTGTTGGAGTCAACATAACCTAAAGAGGGTGAGGGGTAATTGGAGAGGGTTAGTGAAAGGGGGAAGAAGAGGGGGGAGTGAGGGTAATTGAGAAGGGTGAGAGGTGGTGGTGAAAAGGGGTTGGTGTGTGCTTGTTGAGACAATGGTTAAAAATAGAGCAATAAATTTTGTCAAAACAAATTAGTTTGAAGCTCGAATAAGTTTTATTTGAAGGGAGAAAAATATATGTAAGCCAACTTCACGATAAAAGTTCTTATGTTATATAAATAAACTCAAATTTTTAGAGGTTTGGGCAAGTATTCAGCTAAGAATTTAATTCTTAATCATTTTATGGTTATTTTATGAATCACATCAGTAGTACCCATAAGCCGACTGATGTCAACCTTGGCTACTCGGTTATGTATAACAAATTGCTTATTATGAAAATGCTTTAGTAATAATAATAACTGTAGTTTCCAACAAAGGATGTTGACAGAAGACTACAATGAGTCTCTTAACATAAAACTGTTCATACAAAGTCACCTACCTTTGATTTTTTAAGCAACTTTTTACCAAAAGCTTATTTTTTCATTGAAGTATTTCATTGGAAAGCCGATAGGAAATGAATATTTATATAAAGAATAAAGTTAATTGTAGTGTTTTGGAGTAATTCGAAACTCATCGGTGAAAAATCTTTTCAAACAATCCGAGTATCTTTTATTTCAGCGATAAAAAAGTAATAATTTTTTTTGACTTGAGTATTCTTGATTGAAGACATGGGCATTGAGGTTCAGTTGTATGCAAAAGTTATGGAAATATCAAAGTCAAAAAAAAGAAGATTTGAATTTTAGTTTTTGAAACAAAGGATTAACAGCTAGAACGTTCTAAATAGACAAATAAATTTATAATTCTAACAACTGTCTATAAGCGCAAGCAAAAAAATAGTATGTTTTTAACATAATTCACAACTGCTCTTCAACACGAATCTCGTCAACAACAATTAAAAACTTGTTGGTTTGACAGATGAGGGACCTACACTTTTTGAGTGTTTGGGAATTTCAAAAACTTGCATTATGTAAGACGCAAACGAGCACCCAGAAGCACACCATAAAGAAACAAGAGTTTTTTGAAGAGCACATCTAAAAAAAAAGAAATAAATTTTACAAACAAAATATATATAGAACGAATTTTAGGAAATATTTATAAATTTTTTTTTTGAAAAATACCAGTAACGAAAAAGAAAGGCTGACTTGGTGATTCTGACAACCTTAATAAACTTAAAAGTATTTTTTCTAGAAACATTATGTAATCATTTGTAAACCACTTGCCTAGCAAAAAGTACAAGCTTCAACAGTTTGGCAATGCTTAAGACAAGCAGCATAAGGGTTTTGAAAAGAAAAACAATGTTTTTGTGTGTTCACTTAGAAGCCCAAGCGAATTGAATTTTAAACGTTGGAACCTATCTAACAAAAACGTTGCGCAAGGAAAGAAGTTTAGTAGGTCCTTGGTCATTGTACTGCCCTTCTTCGTGCTTGGGAGTTCATAGCTATCCCTGAATGAGTCAATGCCTAGTTGATGCCTTCAAGTGATGGAGATACAGAGTAGAATAATTAATATATAGTTTGTTTTAAAATTGCTTTCAATTAAAAATAAAATGCCCGGGTTTTTGAGCCGATAATATATCTTGGGATTGAGAAAAAAATTTAATAATTTCAAAATATAATTTTTTTTTAAATATTGTTTTTTGAAATACTCTAATCTTTTAAAATTCTTAATTTTTGAAGCTTTCCAGTGCATATAATTTTATAAATGAATATCTTTTCTTTCAAAAGTTATTCGAAAAACTAAGAGTGCGTGGTGTTTTGTAAGCTTATTTTTCCAGTTTTAATTATGTTGAAAACACTGAATACCGAAAATAATTAATTAATAATGGCAACATTTTATTATTGAAAAAATCAAAAAAAGAAAACTTGCTAAAAATTGAAATTAGGTTAAAACAAGGCTAATTCCAAAGGGGAATGACAAAGCTTGAAATTTCTAGAATTTTATTGGTTTTATGAAAGTATCAAGTTATTTTCAACAACCTCAAACAAGAACTAAAAAAATAAAGTGTGAAAAAAATTTCACAGAAAAAGGTCATTTAAGACTCAAATTGACAAGGATCAATTTATTTTTGAAAAAGTCAGTGGTAGGTGCGTCATTGCTTAAAGGGTTTTCATGTTTATATCTTGGCCAAAAACAAAAAATCTATGAAATAAATAAGAAAGTTTCATTTTTGTCATAATACACACGTTAAATTGGGCCTAAAAACATTTTTTCGAAATAAAACTAAAGCTTTAGACTGGTCAGCTTGTTGTTTGAAGTTTTTGAGTTTTAATGAGGGATTTTTAGGCAGAGAAACACTCAAAGAACATAAAGTTTATTTTTTATTTATGTTTATTTAGTCGAAGATTTTTTGTTTTTTGAATTCAAAAATAAATTCGAAATGCTTTAAGAGTGTTTTTGAATGAATTTAAAGTCTCGAGACATATCGGGTATTCCGGACTTTTGAGAATCACAGATGAATGAGATTCACATATGTTGTTTTTAGTGAATACTACTTTGAACATAGTTTCCATTCAAAGTATTCAATAAAGAAACTAAAGAAGAAGAAAAAAAACATTGTTCGCCTCCTTGAGTTTTTTCCACTTTCAATTCAAAAACATGGTGTTTCTTTCTTAACCGAACCTAATATAAAAAAAATTTAAACTCTGAGCAAAAAAAACTTGGTTGAAGAGACAAGCTACACGTGAATTCAACCCGGATTATTGAAACATCTGAAATCTATTCCAAACTTCCACATGCAGGACTTCTCCAACCACTCTATGCTCCGTGTTTCAAACACCACCCAGTTTTCCGTCCTTAACACACATGATTTTTTGCCCATTTTTTTCTCAATCTCCTCAACATTATATAGAAGTTTCCGTTATCTCCACCTTTTGAGGTTTATTCCATGTTAAAATGTTTACCAAGCTATATTTAACAAGTGTTGAAAAACTGCCAAGCCACGAAAAAGAAATCAGCTTTTGTGATTTAATTTTTTTTTTATGTTAAAACCGCATTCATTCATCATGTGAATCAGTAATTACCAAATCGCTGTTAAAATTTTAAAACTTTTAGCAGAATTTTAAGCATTTTGACACAGTCCTATACACCTAATAAATTAAGAATTTTATCAATCCATTTATATTTGTTTCATTCATCGTTAACTTTGGTTTATAGGCAATAACACAATTTTTATTGTTAAAATAAATAAATGATTTTTCACTAGACATTAAACCCCTCAAACATACACGCTTTAAATTTATCATCAAGACACCTCTGCTATGAGGATGAAACCAAAAGAAATATTTAAGTTTTGATTTCCAAGCCAGCTTAACCAAAATGGCTTTGAGTCGTTTGGAAACATGCTTGAGAAGGTTATTTAAAACTTTCAAATTTAGTATCATTATTAAAGAAAAAATGTTTTCTCTCATGAAAAAATTTTATTTTTTAGTGGTAAAAGTAGTTTCACCATCAATCAAATCAAAAATATTTTTTTTCGTCGGTTTCACCATATTAGAAATATTTTTCATTTTTGAAAACATTGATAAATTCCAACCGTAATTTTTGTTTAAAAATTCTTTGCTTTTAAATTTTAAAATTTAGGTTATTTTTTTCAGGCATGTTCAAAAATAAATTCTTCAAAGAACAAAAATTTTTCATTCTTTAAGACAGCAAAGCCATTTTTATTGAAGCATAATTTTAAAGAACCTCAAATCCACAGTATCGCTACCCCACAGTAGACTAGGAGAGTGTTAATTGTGAAGAAGTCATTATAGATGACGAAGGTAGCTTTTGTATTATATAATATAGATAAATGACTTATAGTATTCATTGCTTTGTGATGAACGGTGCTGTGAGAAAATTCGACAAGGTTTTAAATTTATGTGCATTTAGTGTCTCAATTAATTTCCAGTCAGCACAAGCTCTTCGTTAACTTCTTAAGATTGCTTAGATGTCATCTTACAATCCACTAGCAAACTTATCAAAAAATTTTGCAATTTTCTTTAGAAAAAAATTACTAATACAAACTAATCGATAACTTGACTTTTTGTGTATTTTGGTATGATGTAATAACTAAAAAACTAATATCAAGGCTTTATCATCTCATCAGAGTTAGAGCCAATCTGGTGCGAATAATTGTGGGCATTCATTCCATGTTACGCTGATCCATGCGTGTTCCAAATGACGCTAAGTAATATTTTAGTGAGATGCCAAAGATGGAGGTTCAATATAGTTTTAGAAGTGTATTTCGAATATTTTTATGTATAAATTTCTTTATAAAATATTTGATGATGTGAGTAAGCTTTCAAAAAACTCGGTAGATTTTTGTCAAGTCTTTGCGTTGTTAGAACATATTGAGGGCTTATTTTCAAACATATTTCTCCTCTTGCTATAATAATGTAGATTAAAACTATTTTAAAATGAATTATGAAATCCTTTGTTTATAAAAGTTTCAAGAATTAATTTATCCTTTAAAAGGGTGATTTTCAAAAAGATTTCGTGACCAACGCTTCATAGAAAGCTCTTGTTTAACTCCCTTCAGTTCCCATGAAATACAGAGATGTTATTTTTTGTGCACATATAAATAGAATTTTAAATTATTTTAAACTACATTTAATACGAATTAAATTTTTAAAAGAGCTTTTAGCTCTTGATTTTAAGCTTCAAATCAAATGAGCTTATTCTTCGAATTAAAGCCAAAAATGTAAAATAATTCTATAAAACCATGCAAAAAAACTCAAAAAATACTATTGATGCTTGCTCATACAACCATGAAAGACTCAATATTCAGTACTTTTAAACAAATGTTTTTTTTAACACGTTATTCATATTTTGAGTTCATCCTACAAAAAACGTCGTACCGTGGATAAAAAAAAAAACATATCTAGATATATTCATTTTAAAGAGTGATTTATGTTTCAAATAATAATTTTTAACAGCGATTTTTTATTGATATTCCTTATTCTAGCATTAACAGGGCGTTTAAAGCAATCTCTGAGCCAAGAAGCGTCAAAAGTTGATTCAGATTTTATATAATACCACTAATGAACATCAATTAGATTATCAAATGCACTTCTCATGGACATCAGCAATAAATGAGAGTTAAAATACGCCATACCTCATCCCACAAAACAAACTGATTGTATTTTCGTAACAGGAACATAAATACTAGTTATCTATCGAAAAGAGTTTCCATCCTCTAAATGCTTGTAGGCGTTAATTAGTATTTCCAATAGATTGTATATTGTTGATAATGATAAGTACACTAGGAAACCCACTAGGCAACCAAAGGTGGGTTTTGGCTGCTCAGCCATCAAGTTTCGCTGGGAGCTGTTTTTTAAGCGTAATAAAAAAAACATAAAATAAAAAAAAATCGTATAAGCTAATTTTCGAATAATCTCTTTTTACCCCTCAAAACAACCCCCTACCAACCCTAGCTAGTTCTTTGTCGTCCAGACTAAGAAGGCTTTGGTTTTCCATAAAGAGCTTGATCTTGACTGCTGGCAAAGGGCAGTTAGTTACGAAGTCTCCTTGTGTGTCCCAACTTTTGGTATTATATATTAAAAATAAATCAATAGTAGCAAAAAATCATTATTAGCAACAAGTCAATAACAGCAATAGCCCATATTGTATTGAAACAAGACTATTAATTGAAAATTAGAAACGATCTCCCAATGAGCACCCAGAAGTAAAGTTCTTTAATTACTAGAGATTCACTATTTAAAACACTATAACAATTGTTGGAGAAAATTTGTAAATACATGCATTTGGTTGAAACTCAAATAATTTTTGTAAGAACTTTTAAAAAAATTGTAAGAAAGATTCTACAAAAGTTTAATATTATCAGTTATGTTCAGCTTGAAGCGGTACCACTTAAAAAATTAGACAGAACCTGGGTTAGCAGAACTGAAAATGCTGCTGTTTTAACTGGGAGTAGCAAAGTCAGATAGAATCGTAAATAGACTGTTTTGCACATGTGATCAAAGCTGGAAAAAACTCAAAGAAACTGAGATGATTTGGATCGTCCTACAAAGAGAAAAAGAGTACCTATGCAAGAAAACATTGGATATGTAAGTGAAAAAAACGAAAACTAAAAGATGGATAATAAGAAAACACATGGTCACAATCAAAAAAGTTTTGAAAATAGTGGGAGCTTGTGAAGAGGATGCCAAAAATAGAACGATGAGAAGATCTGATTTGCTATGGCGATCACAGAAAAGAAAAGCCAAAAGATAAAGATCAAAAATTATCTCATTATCTCTGCTTCCCAAAAAAAGTATCGAATAGGAATTTTTAGTCGAAAAATATTTTGATGTTGAGTAGCCTGATGGGTGTCATTTTTTGCATAAACGGTAATAACTCAAATAGTATTTCTGTGGGATGTTGAAGATTCAATAGGCAATGCATCATAACCAGTTTGGACACATGTAGAGAGAAAACTCTTCAAAAACGTGAAGTGATGATTCCCCACACAGTACTGAAAAATGTGAAGGGAACGGGGGATTCAAGCACGCTTAAAGAACAATATAAAAACAACGGAGATAAATCATTGAAAGGGTAAAGGTTGTATAAAAGGGTCTTTTAATAAAAATTAAATACAGTCACTGTTCACTTTATGAAAATTAAACTTTCTAAGTGCTCACTTACATCAAACAAGTAAAATTTATTTAAATTTTCAATTTTTTTGAAGCCAAACTCAAGTTTTTATCTATAAAAGGTTCATAATTTGAGTTTAGTATATAAAAAAGAAGTTATCTCTTAAAAATGAATCTAATATTTGACTCCAACAATAAAATGAATGAAGAGAATGCTCAGCAAATATTAACATTCAAGTCATCAAGCCTTTTGTAATTCACATTCTTAAGTACCTTACTTAAACCTGGGAGTCAACTCAAGAAAAATTAAATATTTATAAATTTAAGTTTCATTTCTTCTTTATGCCGTTAATACAAACCCCACAACTTGAATCATTATTGCAATGATTATAATACTTTTATTTCTTTATTGCAAAAAAATAAAAGTATTATAATTTCTTGAAATACATATCTTTCTTGAAATGAAACAGGTAATATAAGTTATTCTTAAAAGTTTCAGGCACTGTAAATGTTTTCTCAAAATTTTCCAGGCAGTATGTATAATTCCCATTTATATACATATTACATGTCTGTAAAATATTTAACAACCTCGTGTTCTTATGTCTTCTGTAATAGAAATCTAGCTTTTACGTAAAGCTTTGTGTTTTAAGTAAAATTGAATAAAAACATCAGCTTTCATTCAGATTTTGTTTCAAATTCTCCTAAGGTTTTCGGAGCCACATGCCTTACTCTCACAGACCTTCCAACTGTAAATCGTTTGAACTTTATTTCAGTTTTGAATATATATAAAAAGGTATATTGGAAACTGTGCATTTAGCTTCAGTTTCTTAATCGAAATGCCTTTTAAAAATTTAATTAATAGCAAACTATGTGAAACAGGTGCTAATTCTCTTGATGAAAAACTTTTTTTCAATTCCATTTTTCTGCATTTTTTTATTACTAAGAAAACGGTTTAACAAAAATTTTCATCCAAAGTAAATTGCTTCCGTAAAGTAAACTTCGATTTCTAGTGCACAAGGTCACCTTAAGAAAAGCTTCGTACGTGGATTTTGAATTTTGTTGGACTGTATTTAGTGATACTTTTAATGCAGACTTGAAATTATTTGTTGAATCAGCTTAGTATACTCTCTAATGTGATTTTTTTATAGAGACATCTTATGTGTCTTTATTTTAAATTCAGTTTTCTTGATTTTTATCGTTAAATGAAAAATATACTAATGAATTATGGCAAAGTTGAATTTGTCAAAAATTTTAGTTTTTTGAAAAAATATATGTATCCAAAATCTTTCTAATTTTACGATAAAAATCAAAAAATATACTGTATTAATTATTGTTGTTATATGTAGCCCATCAGTCGTTTTCGTTGATGTTCATAGTGTGGTGTGGTTGTTATGGTGGGGTATGGGTGTCTTAAAATGATAAATATCTGTGATTAAGTTTTTCTGATCAGTTCCCAACTTGAAATTGAAAGAATTTTGTTGATAGATTCATTTTGGAAATAACTAAGTTTTCGCCATCAGCTTAAAACATTTGATACAAATATGAATATATAATATTGTGTATACACTACTATACAAATACAATCATAAAACACAAACATACAAACATTAGAACAAGATAAAAACATACAAACAAAAACATATAAAACAAAACAAACACATTTAAAAGTACGACACAAATACACAAACAAATCATAAAAGCAAATACAATGTGAATAATTAGCTTCAAAATGTTGAACCATAATTATGAATATATATTGTTCAAAATATAAATTCATTAGTCACCTGATGATGATATATGATGATGTCGCAAAACTTTGTCAAAATAAAAAAAATTAAAACGTTGTCGTGTTTTAATAGTTCACAAAATACATAAAAACGACACACATTCAAACAAAAACAAAAAAGTACAAATAAACACAAACAAAAATGAACCAAGGCTTGGAAGCTTCTGCATGGTCTGTTTGTAGTTTTCCACAGTTTTCCACCTCCATGGTGCAGTACACAACTTTTTTTGGTCCCACACTTTTGAGTCCTCTCACTTCCATCACTATCACCTTGAGGCAAAAAAGTGAGCTTGGTTTTAATGGGTCCGCAGATAGTTTGACAGGGTTTACTGGGAAAAAACTTTTGCTAGGTTTTAATTAAACCTTCAGAAAATTTGTATAAGTTGAAGTTGGTGTAGAAAATACAAAGAAATATGTGATGTAAACTAGAAGTTGGTATAGAGAACAATGAGGTTCAGAGAGTGTATAGATTTTGTGAAGTACCATTGAGGGATGAAAAAGTTGACGATAGCTCCAAAATAATTAAATACTTTGTTCCAAATGAAGTTTTCCGAGTTTTTAATGTTTAATTAGCTTAATCTCAAAGCTAAATAAAATTTTAAACTCACGAAAAAAATAAATTTTCTATTTTATTTTTTATTTTTTTTTAAATTAAATTTATTTTAGAAGTGCCAAGATTTATTGTATGCTTTAATGAAGTTAAATGCAAAATTATAGTGAGTTTTGGATTTTATTGAGAGTTAAACTGAAACTCATATACAAATTGTAAAATATTCCAAAAACTCAATGCATCATATAATGTTGAGAGTTAAACCAAAACCTAATAAACCCAATGCAAACCTCCCTCACCTCCAGGTTGAACACTAAGACCACATCAAGTTTGGACAGAGTGGTTTTGTTCTCGTCAGATGTTTCCAACTTCCCTCGTTGTACTGTGTGCATGCTTTGTGGTCTGTGATAATTGCGTCATACTGTCATATAATGTATGCAGTATTTATCAATGGCTTTTTTATTTAGATCGAAGCATCTGCTAAAAATTTAATGTGGTGAAAACACATCGAAAACAGGTGCTAATTTTTGGCACAACATAGGATCGAACCGGGTAGATAATTAGTCTAATGCTCTATCAGCTGAGCTATGAGACCATACTCTCACACACAAACTCATACTCAAGAAATTATACAAAAGTAAATTGTAGTAGGTGTAATATGTTGAGATGGATGCAACAAATGTTTTTTTTTCAGCGTTTTTGTTGTAACAAACGCAAAAAGACAAGCAATGCTTGGAGTAATTATGCTTATATATGTTCACAATTACTTTTGATAATATTGAAGCTTCGCTCAGTGTAAAATTTAACCCAAACCTGAAACACACACACAGAAACAAACGCACACCAATTAAAACCTTCCATAATTTTTGAGCCTCTGTGTGGTGTACTTGGTGGCTTCCCCTTTGTTAACAGGCACACTCTCAAGGTTCAACATGAGCCTGTTGATGGAGCCCTTTAACTCGTCTGCGTAGATGCTCTCCATCTCCTTTAACACGAAGCGAGGAAAATTCTTTTTCTGTTTTCAATTTATTATGTTTTTGTTTATGTTTTTTTTATGTATTTGTTTTGATTCTGTTAGTGATTTATTTGTTTTTGTTTATGTTTTTTTTGTTTTTGTTTGTATCGTTTTGATTCTGTTTGTTATTTGTTCTATTTCTGTATTAACTTGTTTTATTTCAGTTTTTTTTTCAAGTGAAATTTTTCTTTACTGTGGTTTTATTGCTCTAGTTTATATGCAGTGACTATACAGACAGAACATCAAACCTTGATCATTTCTTCAACTGCATGCAACCTACCGTCCAACTCCCTTCTCACCTGAGCAGCTTGTTCGTCTGCGTTGTCTAGCTGTCGAGTGTTTAGTCAATGGTAGCTAATTAATAAAAAAATATATCTGTTGAAAGAGGTTTTATTATAATCAGAGATTTTTGGTGTTCGAGGTAGAGCTTAGAGAAGCTAGATGCCTGAAACCCAGATCCTCCAATGATGATGTTTCAAGATTTTTATTGATGTTATTTTCCAAAGCTTAACTATTATAAATTTAAGTTATTAATTATTGAGTTTTTTAATAAAATAATTAGGAATTAGGAAATATTTTCACCTCAAAACTTGGAAATTTTTATATCCGAAGTTATTGTGGTCGATAGAAAATCCATTCAAATAGATAGGATTAAAAATCAATTGCAACAACTTATAAATTGGATAAAGTAGTGGATGGATGGAATAAAAAGCTATGTTCAATGAACAAAGTTGATAATTTTTTGATTGAAAAAATTCGAATGTTCTATTTTTTCAGAATTATTTTTATATTTATAATTGAATAAATCTGTAGAATTTTTAATCAAGTTTAACTATAAAATTTATTAATGTTCTTAAAAAAGAAATAACTTTTAACAATGAACGATGAAAAAATTTGAATTATTATTAGGACCTTGAGTTTTTTTCTTCAATGATTCATCTTAAAATCATACCATAACTTAAACCTTTAAAACATTCTGCTAAGGTTAGCTTCCAAACTGCAGTATAGTCTTTGAAGCTCACAAACAGAGTAAGACTGACCAGCATACACCATGAGTCAGTTTTTTCTCATATTCTTCATTGACTTCAGATTTTGACAACAAGCTGACCTGTCTAAAGTGTTCAATGTGTATTGGCGCATTATTCTGTTCAAGAGTTCGCCTTTTGCCGCCATTTTGTCAAACAAAAAAAAGCGGTGAAATGTTCTAGCCCTCGTTTATCAACTTTTATCTTCTATTTTGAATGGCTAAAGATTTTCCTTTCAACATCAAAGCATCCAAAACCAACAAGCTTCTGAAACCAACATTTTACTGTCTTTTTCCGTTATAACCGACTTTGATTTCTACATTTAGTATATATGTTAAAAATTATTTGATATTCTTGTAGAATCTTCTAAGTTATTCAAAATCCCGAATTCTGCTAACGCTCTTTCATAACAAGCTTTTGTTGTCCTTCTCAAAAGTCTGGCAAAAAGAGAGTTTAGACATTTTTTCATAATGAAATACTTTTTATTTTTAATTATTTATTTGTGTTAAATCAAAAAATAAAATTTTCTTTTTGAATGCCATTTAACGTCTTTCGTTGACCAAACGTTTTAAAACTCAGTTCTCAACTAACTTGATAGCCCAAGATTTATAGTAAAAAAATATAGAAGAGAAAAGTTTTCAGAAACATCGTGTGTATTATTTTATGATGAATGGATGATTTTAAGATTTTATATCTTTTGAAAGAAACTATAAGTTACAAAAAGTTATCATAAAACATAGATATTAAAAATGTTTTTTAAGGTCTAACTAATATAGAAACAATTCTCTTTTCCAAAATAAATATATTTTGAAAATTCTTTTTTTGAATTTAAAATAAAAAAAAAAAATTAAAATAAATTTGCATTATAATCTTTTAAAGTCTTATTATGTATCTTTTGTTTAATATTTTTTCATTTTAAAATTCGAAAACTTTTAATATATACAATTGAATATACGCCCAATGACAACACAAGCACCTGCATGATGGAGAAGAGAAGTTGGTGTTCGTGTTTGGAGACGCCCAAAATGGCTTGAAACATCTCACAGAGCTGGTCTTTCGAAAGGATGGTCTCAGTGTTTGTGCCGTTGTTGCTGGTTCTCTGTGTGGGTCTCCTTGATTCTTTTTCTGCCTCTGTGTGGATTAACGGTTGTTTGTGTCCCAATGAATGTGTGAATACATGCAGAGAGTGGTATGAATTTTTAAAGCGGAAGAATGGCGTGAGTTGATTAATTATCGCTCAAACAAAAGTAAAAGCATTCATCATAGACTTCGTTCAATTTAAGAATTAAACTAATTAATTTCTGTCGTTGTTTCTTGAGTTCCAAAAAGAAAACTGATATCTCTTCCAAAGGTCTATTGTTAAATTTTATATATACTTCGTTTTAATAATGCATAGATTCAAATAAAACTTTCATATTTAAATGATTTGTCAATAATTTTTAAAATAGATAACAGACAAATTCATACATCTGGTATTGTGAACTGACACAAGAACCAAACAAATAACTATATAAGAAATAGCGCCAAAATATCCCACAAGAAGTTTTTTTTAAATAAACTGCAGAAAGAGGTAAACATGAACAGTGCTGGGACCTTTCCAAGCCATCAATACATAGTTTTAGTTTAAAAATAACAGATTTGACACCATTGTTTTGAAAAATAGTTAATTTCAGAATTTTTCAACCCAGCATTTTTAGCACAAAAAACTAGAGTAAATGTCAAGCAAAGATTTAATTTTGAGTAAAAATGATCGAATGATGGCAAACTAGTAAATTGTGAATGAGTGTGATAGGATGAGTTCAACATTAAAATAGTTATAAGTTATCGATTTTTTCATTTTTTCTAATTTTAAAATGAAATAACGAAAAATTCTTGAACTGAAAGAATTGAAAGATAAACCAAATAAGACATAAAAGAACTATGATTATCTAGATTTCCATTTTATATTCACATCACTCCTTTGTTAATTCCATCTTTTTTCTCTTCAATAAAATGAAAAAAGGGAATTTTAAAGACATTTTACCGTCTTGACTTTAGCTGGTCTTTTCATCAGTTTAGTCTTATTTCAAGGATAAAAATTGGGTTTTCATTTTTTTGATGTTTGGAGTCTTTTTCAGTGCTTCAAGGTTTTTTTGTTTAATCTTAATAAAAAAAAACGTTTTTTTTTATGTTCTAATCCTATATATTAAACATAGAGCACCTGCCATGAAAACAGTCATGACTTAATCAGTACTGAGTTTTGCATTTTAAATTGAGATCACTATTTCTCGATAATTGAGCTCAAAAAAATGCTGAGATGCTGGTCACTTATTTACCCTAGAGGAACTGCTCAGACTAGTGGTAGAGTCATTAATGAAAGAACTTTTTGTTTGTTCTTTCAGTCTTTTTTTTTACATTTACACAAAAGACTTTTACGACAAATAAATTGAAACAAAAATATTTAAGTTCATTTAAAAAATTAATTTTTTAATTCAAAAAAATACAAATATGTTTCAGGATTATATTTAGAGCTGTTGCCCACTCACAGTTACGAAACAAAGAGCGATGTGGTGACGCACTGCATAGTTTAAACACATTTTAATCAAAAAGCACTTAATGCAGCAAACAGCAAAATTTATTCAAAAGCTCGAATCACATCCTTTAACAAACACCGCAACTCAAACAAACCTTTGAAGACCTGGTCGTATTTACTCATCCAAGATGAACATACAGTATCTTTGGATAATCCGTCTATTTCCGGAAGATATCTTATAAAGAAAAATTACATTTAAAATTATATAGCGAAAAATTCTCTATTAAATATCTTGAAATATTCATGAATATAAACGTGCAGTGGCTTAGTAGAAGGGTGCATATCTTGGCGATTTAGTTATTAAAATTAAATGAATCGTTATCGAAACAGCTCAAAATACCACAAAAATTATATCTAAGTTGTTTAAATAAAACTACAAGCACAAGCACTAAAATCGTTATTATCCTAAAATTAACACCACAAAACCTTCAAAATATAACTTTTCCACCACAAAATGAACACCACTCACACCGACACAACCATTCATCACTACAAAATATTTCCTCATGCCACAACCAACACTCATTATCACAACCAACACTTCACCATGAGCAGTTTCATGTCACAAACACTCGCTCTCCTATCAAGCCCCTTCTCCCACAAACACCATAACTGAACCTCTACCACCGCCCCCTCTACCCAATCTTCTACCATGGCCCACATCTACCATCACCTTATCCTCCTCTCTATGTTATTCCTAAAAACTTCTCTCATATCACCAGCACTGCATCCACCACTCTTCACCATCCTGTGACATGATATGATTATGTATAACAATAATATCATACGTTGCTTAAATGGTTCTGAGTTTGATTTCCTAAGACAGTAAGCGTAGTTGTAATGAAATAATCGAATTAAAAAGCACAGTACTAATTGTGTATTTAAGTGGACAAAATTTTTGGTTTCTACTGTTTATTTTCATTTTTTTTATTCAGTTTCTTATTTTTATTGCCGTAGTTTTGTGTTTGTTTTGATAGTTTTTGGAACACACTCTTCAACGAAGCTGTCACAACCGACACTGCTTTTAAAGTTTATGCCCCAAGAAATTTCGTCTTTTTTGTAGCTCATACTTTTTTGAATGTTTTTCGTAATTTTATTCACTCCCCATAAATTCTTCCGTTATTTGAAACTTCATTTCTAATTCCATATTCTTTCTTGTGTAGATTTAATCATCGTATAAAAAGTTTGTTGTTTAGTTACATCTATATTGACATAACCAATCTATCAAGTATTGTTATAGTCAATTCTATGCCTACAGTGTTTTTTCTGTATAAATCACTCAAAATTTTACTATCTTGGATGTTACAGTTAGTGCAGAAGCTAATATTGGTAGCATCATTGATGTTGACTCTGTTTTTTATACCGTGTTCTAACTTTGAACATAAAAGGTGATTTTTATTTCTGTTTAAGGACCATTTTTAGCGAGAATGCTCATGTTTTTTCACTTTTTTATTTTATGACTTGTGTTTTACGAAAAATCTTTTGAAAAATGTCTACTAAAATTAAAAAAAGCTAAAGCTAATGTTTCAATAGAATTTAATTCAGCTCACAAAACACCATGAAGGAGAATCTCTGACGTTATTGAGCTGGAAATTAAATCTGGTTACCTGAGCTTGAATATTTTTCATACAAGTAGTTTTAAAAAACTCCATTATGGAATTTTATTTTATTGTCGCAAGCTTACAACACACGGAAAAGCAATAAAGCGTAATGACGTTGAAGGTCTTTTGCACTGACTTCCTATCAATAAAAAAATCAAAAAATGCCCCAATGCATGTCTTTGCACCCACCGTTGTGTGCTAACCATTAAGCTAATCATAGCTTTAATCGATTTTCAGAAAACTTGATGAGGTTTTTAAGCTACTTTTAAAAACTTATTCAGCGTTAAGTCTTATCGCGGTACGTTTTTAAAATTTCCATTCTTCAGAAAATTCAAAAAACAAATAAAGCTTTAAAAAGAATAAACTGTATATTATATTCTCAAAGCATGTTCCATGACATGGCGTTTGTGAGAATGAAAATTTTTGTGATAAAATAATAATAATAAATAATAATAATAATAATAATAATAATAATAATGAAAGAATAAAAATTTTTCATAAGCCTTTTTAAATTTTTAAGAGAATCTTAATAATCTGAATTTCATTTCAAATCAGAATTATTTTCAACTAATTTTTTATTTCCAGTTTTTAGTTGTGAGATTTACACGGAAAAACCGTCAAAATAAATGAGTCCCTAATTTAACACCCCGTATTATAACCCCTTATAAAAAACATCTCGAAATTCCACAAACCTACCACAAAGCTAGTTAAGCCACCATAAAATCCCATTGAAGTCATTACTTGATTCTACAAACTTACCATACTACCCCACAAACGCCCCACATCCATAAAACCCAACACACAGTTCCACAAACCTAAAACACAATCCAAAAAAATTTCACTACACAGCATAAGCCTTTGTGCACGACCACCACATACATATCTTACCTTATAATACGGTCACTCTTCAGAAACACTTCTAAGTAGTTTTTGACCGCAGCTAGAAACGCATCGTCTGCTACGATGTTCATCTCGCCATTGATAAAAGCCTTTTGGATGATGTTTTGATGGCTTAGCAGTGATGGATGGATAAAATAAACCTTGATAAATAGCGAATAAAAGTGATTTTTTAAATTTTAAATGTCATTTATTAAAAGATTTAGGTGCAGTTAATTTAAATTTTTCCAAGCTTCTAAAAAGCTCAAAAATCCTTTAAAAGTCTTCTGCTAAAATTTTGAAAATGATTTTTAATATTTTTTGACTGTTCTTTCTTGGGCATTCTTCAAAGAGAAAAAATATTAATTTTTTATGTTACTTAAAGATCAAAACCTTCAAAACAGTCTAATTTTTACAAAGACTATATGACATTCAAATCTTTACATTTCCATAAGCCAGTCTTTAGATATATTTATAAATAATTTAAATATACTGAAATCTTTATCAGTTATTTATATTTCGCTGACACTTTCGTAGAAACATCGACTACATCTGAAAGCGTTTTTTTTAAAATACCTTTGTGAAATAACATACATAACGACTCTAATATAAGCTCTATAATCAAAACTTTGTGAAATTCTTTTTAATTAAACATCAAAATATTTCTCAAGTAAGATTATTTTTTAAAACGTGACAAAATGAGGAAAAGGTATCCGAACAAATATTCTTTTGTTAAAATATGCCCATAATTAGCCTCCAAATATAAAACTGACGTCATAAAAAAAAAATATTTTTTTGAAAAAAATTTTTTTTAATTCTAAAAACTAGACAGAACTATGAAAATTCTTTTAAATACACATAAATTTTCAAAAATATATACATATTAGTTCGGAAAGACACACACAAATATTCAGAAATACTTTCACAAACACTAAAATAGCGTACAGTAAAAAAGTAAAACAACATAAAAAAACAACTTTCAGATTAATGCAATATAAAATAGTCAAAACACACAACAACAACACATAAAAAAACACAACAACGACAACACACCCATCTAATACACACAAATAATAAGACACACACACACAAACACAGAACAAATACAACATTTCACCTAACACACAAATACTCACTTGAAACTTTTCCCTGACAGCCTGGAGTTGGTTTTTGGTGATTTTCACCTGCCTTCTCACCATATCTTCAAGATTAATACATAACCATTGGTTATCAATACTAATAACAAATTTAAAGAATCAATTTATCAATAAACAACATATAACCGGTGGGCTGTTTGGCGTTGAAGGGATACACAATGCACCTCAGTACAAGTATGTACAGCAGCATCCTAACCTCCTCATCATCGCACCCTGTAGCCTGCTTCAAACTGCTCGGGGTTGTTTGGCGGTGGCCAGTTTGTTTTTATTTTGCTTAATAAATTTATTGAACTTTCATTTCTTTAGATTTTTCTTTTATGTGTTTTTTAAACTTTTGATTATTAGACTACGCACATGAAAACCTAGTTACTTCCACACACTTGAAGTTCATGATATAAAAAAATCTATAACTATATAAAATTAATTTTAAAATATATATAAAATTATCATATGATATTTTGTTAAAAAATTTTTGCTTCTTATTTTTTTAGTTTTTTTGTTTGTTTAATATTTGTGGCCTAGAAACTCCTGAAGTTAACGCCACTTTAATCTGATTTGTAATTTTATTGCATTGTAATAAATAATCCTTAACATAATTAGAATATCTTTTGAACTTCTTACATGTGGCTTGAACTTGCATGTGAATACAAATTCATGACTCAGTGCAAAACAAGTGTTGATTATTCGTCTCACACGAGTTCACTTCCAGTACTTTTTAATAATACTCGACTAATAGACTATACAAATAAAAATCAAAGCAATTAATGCTTTTGTATATCCAGGGGCGTCATAACCATTACAAATAACCTAACAACCTGTCAAGTTCATCTGAGGTAAACGAAGGATTGGGCGAGGAAGAGCCCGTTTGCTGAGGTGGCGCAGAAGAAATTTCTGTGGGTACTTTGATCTCCACTGTTCTGTTGCTTGTTATGTTGGTAGGTCTCTCAATTTTATAAGGTGATGGTGGTTTGATGGACAGGGTAGGGGTAATGGAGAGGCGGTTGATAGGGGGCTGTTCTACCTTGGGAACTGGGTTGTTGTAGTTTTGGGGCTCCTCTTCTTCTTCTTCACTCGATGACGGTTCCAACATGATGAGCGGTGTTGCTTTGGTATAAAATTTTACCTCAGTATATGCGCAAGTGTTTTTTTAGATAAATCTTTTGATAACTACTTATAATTGGTAGATTGTCTTTTGCTGTTTTAAGTTTCTTGAATAATCGAAGATCTTGGTTTTATTTTATTGACCGATACTTAAATTATTTGGGCTAAAATTTGAACAAGGCAAAAGAAATTTTTTAAATCTCAAAGATCACTCCAAGTACATGATAAAATTGAGCATTTCTCTATTGAAACTTCACAATCCAATTTTTTCTTTTTTTTCAATTCAAGTGGATAGTATCAACCCCGATTAAATAAGTGTTCGTATTTTTTATATGTTTTTTAAACTTATGGCAGTTTTTTTGCTTGTTATTTTCCTATGCTCTTCTCTTTGCTTTCTTTTTTCTTATTTATAAGGCGCTATTTCACACCGACCTGTCCCATACAGTCATACTTACAACCTAACTCTAACACACATACACCAATGGACACGAAGAAAAAAACTATTAATTTGTTCATCATAAGTATACTGAATTTAAAAAATCTTCGAGAAAATAAAATAAATAATAAAACTATGTCTACTGGGATCATTCAAGAATGCAAGATTGGATGAGAGTCTGCTTCAAAGATGAATGCCATCAGCTCATACGCCTAATAATGCCACATAAAAACCGCGTGTAAACACAAAGCTTCAAACACACACACTCATACAAAAACACACACACTTATACACACACGGCCAATGTGACTGTACAACAAGGTAAGTAGACGCTCATACGCTCAGTGCTATTCTTAAATCATTTAACTTAATTTTTCTTCGAATGACATGTGCTCAAATGAAGAGGTCATTTTCCACAAAACCACTTAAGTCTGTAAACTAAATTTCAAGTGTGTTTTCAAAAAGATATTTATAATTCCTCCCAAAGATTCAGCGACTCAAAATTAGGTGAGAAATTATAAGTGATTATATGACGTCGTAAGGATTATGATGCCTTTGTTTATGTTTGTACATCGCCACAGCATGATACATACATCACTAATTACACGTCATCGGAGAGTTTATTGCAACTCCCACTTCTGATATGCTTTCTTAAAAGCTTCGTTTAATTATTTCACTAACAAGACTTTTCTTTTAGCTTGAAGTTATTTTGAATTTAACACAAATTTAAATCAACTTCATTGAAAACCTTTCTAATGAAGACAGCTCGGAACAAAAGCATATCGTAAAAAGTCAATAGAGGAAATAAAATAATGAGGGTTTCTTTGAATTTTTAAATAAAGTTTTAAAAAACTAAAAATTTTGTCATTATTTTTCAGTTTTTTAAAACTCCATTTGTCGAAAAAATAGTTATGAAAAACAGAATACTAATTAATCTTCAACAAGGAACTACCTCACTGCACACACATTTAAACAAACTCAAGGGTCAACATCCCATTTTGAAGAGCTGTCTTTTGGAGGGAGGCACAAGGTGGACAGGAAGGGCAGGTCGTGGCTTGGAGGTTGGAAGGGTGGAAGATTTTGACTGACAAGTGACTTGGGGAAGTTCAAATCCTTGCAGCTTCATCTCCATTAGATGCATTGCCACACAAAACTCATCTGCATCCAGGTACCCATCTTTGTCCATGTCTGACAGCCTCCACACTATGGCCAACACGGAGTTCGGGAGTTGTGATTTGAGGAATTCTTGTCTCACCTTGTAACCACTAGCTTTCCCATCTCCTCCTGCCACCCTGTTGAACACCTTTCTGTACCGATCAAGTTTTTCAGTTTCAATGCCCCATAACTCACCTTCGGAACGTAAGCTCTGCAAGGTGGCTAGTTTATCACACTCCTCCAGGCCCTCACTCCCTGCATACAAGCCTTCGTATCGTCCAGGCTCGAACGGAGTGTCCTTCAACAGGTCCAGAGGAGCCAAGGTTCCTGTCACCTTGTGGAATTTAGGATCGTGCAAATGTTTGTTGTCAATCTTTTTCTCCACAATAACTTTTTCTATTTTTTTTTCTTCAACAACAGATTTCTCATTGACGTCTTCAGTTGTTTTTGGAATTTGTTCTTCAATTATCTGCAGGTCATCGTATGTCACGAGTTCTTTTTGTGAGGCCTTAATATTTTCATTGTCTGTAGAGTCATCAAGGTTTTCTGAAACATCAACAAACGCAGTTTGAGTGTTTGGCAGGCTGGCTGATGACTTAATAGTATTAGAAGACGCAGGATTAAGAGGCAATTTGAGAGACTGCACCTCAGAGACGTTTGAACACTCCATGTTTTCTGAATGTGGTTCCGATAAATTAATGTTTTCTGAAGGGCCTTGGCACGGAGGGACGGGCTCGCCACACAGGATGATGGCCATAAGAGGGGCTGCATCGAAGTTCAACATCTTGTCCACGTTGTCTACCAGACTTTGCTTCAAAGGTCTTAGCTTCTTTTCAAAGTCATACGCCGACAACCTGAAGTTTTGAAATTATTGTTAGTTATTTCTTCTGAATGAAATTTTTCTTATGTGTTTTCATAACAGTATTACGAGGTAAAATTATTAGGAAATTTTAATCAAAAACTAAATTTTATACTGTAATGATAAGCTATTCATCATTTTGATTATAATACGTATCTAGTGAAATGAATTTCAAAGTTTTCTACATTTTTTCAAAAAACAAAATTATTGTGCTTATTACACCATAATCATTAGTAACCTTTCATGCAAGGCTTTCAGGATGGGAAAGTCACCAAGGTTCAAATCATTTCTCCTCTGCAGCTTCTCAAAAACTTCTGGTAACCTTTCCAAAAGATTCTCTCTGTTCTTTCTCACAGGGGAAAAGAAGTTGGAGATTTTCTTGTTAAGTACACTGTTTTGCAGCTGATTGTAGTTGTACAACTCACTCATGATGAAAGCATGCACCTGATGTATAGAGAAAAGTTTATTATTGGAACACTTCTTTAAGTACATAAAACACTGAAAGCCGGGGGTTGAACCAGAAAGCACCAGCTCTGTGGTCTGAATGTTCTTCCCACTCAACCATTTGGAATGCTATGTAGGATCTATGTTTAAAAAGCTGTTAGTTTCGAATCTGAAAAAAGCTTAAAGAAAAAAAGTGATATATTTAATAACTAGAGAGATATTTGAAATACAAAGATTTTCATGAAAAAAAATAAACTAAGTATTGCGAAAATAAACAAAAATAAACAATGATAAACTGATGGCAGAAGCGCTAATAAATGTTAAACTGGCAGGAGTCTGAAGAGCTTGATGACAGTTTCTTGCATGCTTTCCACTTTTGCTTTCAAGATTTATAGTTTTTTGCACCAAAACTTTGAATAATTCAAAACTCAAATTCATTTAAACTTAATTTTTTTTCATTATTTTCTATTATTTCAATTTCATTGTTATATTTTAGTATGACGGTTATTATTACTGTTTCTATATTTATTATAGTTGTGATTGTTATTTATGGTATATGATTCTATTAACTATTATTATTCTTATGAGTTTTGTATAATCATTAATGCATTTTTATGTTTCACAAAACTAATACAAAGTTCAACTTATCTAACTACAAACTAAGAATACCCTTATCGGCGTACAAAAGATTTGTGCTCAAAAATACCACAATGATTGTTTTAAATTGTTTGCATCATTATGTACATTATATCACCAATGATGCTACCAAGTGTAGCTACCTTCACTTGGCGGGCTCTCTTGATCACGTCATTGATCTTCTTGATGGCAGCCATCCTTGGTAGAGTCTGCAGGTCTTCGTAGATAGACTGGGATTGTTATGGGTTTTAAAGATGTGAGTCTTTAATATGTGATTAAGCTGATGGGAAGAGTTGTATGGTTTAAAAGATGATGTATCGTAAGGGTTGAGGTGGTTTGGTACATTGAAATGCGTGCTGAGAATGTTTTTTAATAATTTACTTGAAAAATTTCCAATAACGTGTGATTAAAAATACTATTTCTTAACAGTTGATTTGAGTTTCTTGTTTTAATGATGGGTATGTTGAGTGCAATGAAAAATAAATACAAAGAATAATAAAAAAAAAAGAAAAAGAAGAAGATGATGATAGCGACAACGAAGGTTGTGAAATATTGTTATGAATAATGTGATAAAGAAAGATAATCCCATAATACGTCCAAGAGATGCAAGATACATTAATGCAGAACAAAACTTTGATGATAAACATAGATAATAACACTAAGAGTAATTCAAAAAATAGCAATTCAATCTCAATACTATTTAAGGGAAGATTTTTCGATGATTTATCATTTTTGAAATCGTTATTTCTGCTGCATGACTATTAAATTGCACTTTTTTAAAAGTTGATCGATGTCTTCCAGATTTAAAAAAAAATCATCATAAAAATACGTTGTGGATGAGAATAATAATATTGATCGGGAATCTCATTACCGTCATCGTCTCATCGTTAGATATAACCTATTATATGTATTATAATCAAAAAAAGCTTTTATGGTAAATTAGGATTACATATGAATGGTTAAGTTATTAAATATGAGATATATTTGATGCTGAGTTGCTTTGAAAAAAAAATTCACGTGATGTTGCGAGATGGATTCACAACACAAATTATGATATGCAAGTGGTTAAAGTATCTATATGTACCAGAAACATGTGCGCACACAAACACACACACACACACACACAAACACACAAACACACACACACACAACACACACACACACACACACACACACACACACACACACACACACACACACACACACACACACACACACACACACACACACACATATATACTTGTGCTTCGAGCTCTATAAGGTGTCTATTGTCATCATTCCTCAATCTTCCCATGTGGAAGGCACTGACGAACAATCTGTGAAGGTCACTTTGTTAGTTCAATGTTTTTTTTTGTTTATATTTATTATTGTTTTGTTTAATTATTTGTTTATTATTTATATTTTTTTTTGATTTTTATCATAATTGTTCTTCCAAATTTTTTTGATGTATCAATTTTGTTTGTTCATTTACACGTTCCATTAGGTTTTTGTTTGGTTATTTAGAAAGAAAGCAATTAATTTTCAAAGACATTATACTAGATCCCAAACTATTCAATAGAAGATGTACCAGATACAACGCGATAATTAATTGGAAATGTGAGTTTATTTAATTTCAACGTAAACCAAATATTAACTTTCAAAACATGTCTGTAAACAAACATTGAACAGTGTAAAACATACTTGTAAAACCAAATATGTATTTCAAGCTTATTTTTCTTGTATTTATTTATATGTTTTTGCATTAATCTCAGGTTGAAGCATATAGGCTTTTTTTATTTTATTTTTCTTTTCATTATTATTTAATTCATTATTTTTTTTCTATTATGTTTATTTCATTTTATTCTAATTCTTTATTATTTATTTCTTCATTATTTTTTTTTTTATTCATTAATACCTTTTATAGTCTTCCACTTTTTCTCCTATCTCATACACATCCTCCGTAATATTTATTCAGTAGATCCGATAATTACATATTTGTACTAGAACGAACGCCGATGAGTGATGTCAATAAAAAAAAAATAAATCTTTTGCTGAAAAGTCCATTACGTCATAATACTTGTCTATTATGATTATTTCTGTCTTTATTTTTCTGTTTTTCCATGGGCTTTAACGAGCAAAACAGATTTTGAAATCCGAGCTATCATACATTCAAAAGTTGAAATCAACTTTTCAGATAAATTTAATGAGTTGAAAAAATCAAATATTCAAAACTCAATCCAAATATTGGTTGTCGAAACTTCAATCTTGAAATAGTTTTCAAACGAGGCTAATATTTTTGACAGTCATCAAAAACTGGGTGTATAAATACATTGGAAACTTGAACATATTATTAAGCACACAACAATTCAAACATACACACAGATACTGACCCACAAACATATAAAAAGTTTTGAATGTTATCAGCAAAAAAATTAATACAGAAAACATAAATAACCACAAATTCATACAAAATCTCAAAAGCAAACATACACAGAAACAAACTCACACACACACACACACACACACACACACACACACACACACACACACACACACACACACACACACACACACACACACACACACACACACACACACACACACACACACACACACACACACACACACACACACACACACACACACACACACACACACACACACACACACACACACACACACACACACACACACACACACACACACACACACACACACACACACACACACACACACACACACACACACACACACACACACACACACACACACACACACACACACACACACACACACACACACACACACACACACACACACACACACACACACACACACACACACACACACACACACACACACACACACACACACACACACACACACACACACACACACACACACACACACACACACACACACACACACACACACACACACCAAAACTACACCAACTTTTACAAACTTACAAAATCATATAAAACACACGAAAACACAGTTAACATACTAACTAACACAGACCAGCCAACACACACCAACCAACCCACACCAGCTAACTCAAACACTAACACTAGTCTAACCACACACACTAACCCACACACACCAATTTACACACACTAACACACACACACACACACCACCCTATACCTCCATTTCTCCATACACCCTCTCACACACCTGCAAGGCTCGGGACAAGGCAGGGCCCTTCCAAGAAACCACATCAAAGCACCGTAACCTGCATCCAATTAATTTTGATGGGATTGTTAGTTCTTACGATGTTTCATTGAACCAGTGTAGTTATACAAAAATTTTAAATTGTTTTCTATTTTAAAAATAATATAATTTTGAGAGGAGCTATCTATTTCCATTCAAGTCCTATTTTGAACCCATTTATATATGAAAAAAATGTCATTATTATGATTCAAAAGTTATTATAATCAAACGACCATTGCCCTTCTTATTAGATATTTGTTATTGAATTGGAAAAGAGTTGAAGATGATGACTTAAAAACAATGACGTAAGAATTACGACGTAACAATGATTAAATAAGAATGACGACGTTGCAATGATGGAGTCGGAATGGTAGCGCAGAAATGATGACGTAGCAATTATGGCGTAAAAATGATTTCGTAGGAATGATGACGTAGTAGTGATGACGTATACCCCTCATGAGTTCTTGTTCGGTCAGAAGATCAGCTTTGTTGAACACTATACGAAGTTTCTCGTCGTTGTCTGTGATCGATGATGGTGGTGATGAGGGTGGTGATTGATGGGAGAGGGAAAACGGGGAATAATGAGGGTGAAAAAAAAGGGGAAGGGCAGTGGTAGTGGTGGTGGTAGATGAGGTTGGTGGAGGATGGTGGAGGAGGGTGAAAGTAGAGATATGTCTGATTGTTAGTGATGATAACTGTTACATATCTATTAATTACAAAGGCAAACAAATACACAAAAATACATAAGAAACCGACAAAAAAAACCAAGCAAATACAAAAAAACACAAAAACATAAACATAAAAACACACACAAAAGTACATACAAGCAGACGAACCTCTGACAATTTCAATAACTTTCTTAAGCTCATCTGAAATGTCCAGTTTGCAGGCATCAAAGAAGAGAATGATTCGGTCAGCGTGGTTGGCAAACCAGCCAATCACCTTCAAGTAGAGGGAGGTTGGTGATGATGATAATTAATGCTCAGATCAAAATAACTGATAATAATAATTGTATATTAACAATATATTTCTCAGATGTTCATCGTTGGGATTGAACTGATGTATTAGAAATATGAAGAAAACTTAGATGATGGTTTTGGTAACATAAAAAAAATGGGGAGTTTTTTGTAGTTGAATACATTTAAAAATCAGTTTGGAGATCTTAAGTCATTTAAAAAATGTTAGCAATAATACTCATGAGAAATTGCAATAACCTTAGACTCAGTGTCACATAAAGCATTCATATTGAGAAAATGCCTTAAGAATTTAAGTACCATTAACAGGATAAAATGTAATTTTGGAAAGGATTAAAATATCATTATAACCAGACACGTATGATACGAGGAAACAGACTCATATATTTTTATTTATTTCGCTAATAATAACGGTGAAAAAAAAACAATAATAATAATAATAATAATAATAATAATAATAATAATAATAATAATAATAATAATAATAATAATAATAATAATAATAATAATAATAATAATAATAATAATAATAATAATAATAATAATAATAATAATAATAATAATAATAATAATAATAATAATAATAATAATAATAATAATAATAATAATAATAATAATAATAATAATAAATAATCTTGCATAAATCAGGGTGTGCTTCGCTTATGGTTCTGTGGTGTGTTTCTTGGCTTAAATGATTTATTTATGGCCTCGATTCGATTTATGAGTTTGAGATTATATCGTGGTGTTTTAGATGCCCTTGAAATTTGAGATTTTTTTGAGATTTATTCTTGTTTTTGTAATTGAACATTTATTCTTTATTCGAGGACCTTACTTCCCTGTAGACGTCTTTTATTGTATTTTTTAAGGTTTATAAAGATTTTTTGCGAACAACTTAGTTTCAAAAATTTTCAAAATATCTCCAAAAAATTATACTTCCACAGACTCCATTAAAAAATCATTCATGTGGTACATGCTATCCCCGTACTAACTTCGTCCTATCCCCACACATCTAACGCTTCCACCATCATCACATCATTCAACTATCATTAGATTGAGATGAATTTGATGAATAGTTTTTACAATCTATAATATTTCTTTATTTACACTTTATCTCAAAACTTGATCTTCTACATCTACACTTAACCCTCTGCATCTTAGCTTTACCTAGAGATCCTTTCATAATTCCACCACCACAATTTTTTCCATCTTTCACACCACCCAGCTCCCAACCACCATTCCCCCCACCTTGGTGAAGTCGTATCCCCGATGCATCTTATGATGCTTGACTCCTGCAGCGATGCCCGGAGTATCGATGAAGACCACATCTTCCAACACTCCATTCGGCAACATAGACATCTGCAGGCGGTTCAGAAAGGCATTCCCGAAGTTGGCGAGTTGAGAGAAGGGTAGAGAGTGATCGGAGCAGAGGGCATTTCCAGGGATGATAGTTTCCTTGGGTCCGTCTGTGACGATCGTGAAGGTGTCTGTTGTGGGTTCAGGGCCGATCCTAATGCCTGGGTAGTCCTGTGGTGTTTGTGGTGGTACTTGATGCAAGGTTCATAATAAGGTTTTTAAAAACTATGAAATAAATTGAAACTATGTTGAATTACCTGCTGGAGCACAGATCGGATGAAGCTGGTCTTTCCAGTGGAGTACTGCCCTATCAACAAGATCATCGGCTTGGCCTCGAAATCTGAATTCTCAATGCGAAATGAATGGAAGTTGTGGAAGTTGGAATACTCTTCCAAAGGGATTAGTTTTTCTCGATACATTCTCTTAAGGTTGTCAGCCAGGTTGATTCGGTTTTTGGCCAAATTTTTCTGGCTCCTGCTTTTTGGTGAAAATGGCCACATCGTGCTAATCGAAACACTACCGCTTCTACAAGACGATCTAAACTGGCTGTTCAAAGTCTTTATATAATAAAAAAAGTTAGCTTCAAGTTTGCGGGTTCCATCTAGATCAAATTTTTAAATATATATGATATTAAGTTTCAAGTCTGGTACGTCCTTATATCGACGATTCGAGATGCAATAATAAATAATAGTTGGAATTTTAAATAATGTTGGAGCTTTATTGAATTTTACAGACGATTTTGTAGCGAAACCAAATGCATGACTAGATTGAACTAACGAATAAATCAGTAGAAAACGTTGTCAAACAATTTAAAACCACTTATAACACAAAAATTCATAATTGAATCAGTCAAAATTGCTTTTGAATATGAAAAAAATGAGAACTTCTCGGTAAAATATTTCAAAATAAAATGTAAAACATTGAAATGCGAAGAGTGCACAAAAGAGACATCTAGCGAATGTTTAGTACATGGAAGAAGGGAAGAGAGTAGTGCAAATGGGTTTGCTTTCCAGCATCAGCATGGCTTCATGAATGTTGCTACCAGAGAAAAAATTACTGTTAGGGTTATTGCTAGTAGTGTTATTATTATTATTATTGATATTATTATTTAGTTTTTCATGGTTTTCGTTGTTGGAAGAAGATGAAGAGAGAGAAGAAGAACCAGAAGAAATATTTCTCAGCATACGTTCAGGTATAAATGGTGGGTTTTCGCATTTCCAGGCCGAAGTGAATGCTGAATCAGTGTCAGGATAGGATATGTTGTTGTGTGCATTTGATAACTGTTGTAACTGAGTATCTTTGGTGTTTTTGGGGTAGATGTGGTGCAGAGAAGGGTTGTTCGTGTGATTGGACTGATGGTAGGCTGTAGAATTTGTGTTTGTGGTACTGTTTGTGCTCAAGGTTGTTCGGCTTTCTGATGATGTGTTCGATTGGATCTTGTTGCTTCCTGTATAGGGTATCCGTCGATATAAAGTCATTCATAAATACTGAGATAGTTTAAACTAGTTAAAAAATCTTGCTCAAGTTCCCCACCTGGTTCTTGTATTTTAACTTTTACATCGACTTTGTTGTTGTTGACATTGTTGTTGTTGCTGTCTTTTGAGGGGGGGTTAGAGTTTTTTTGTATTGTTGCTGATGGAGTTTGCTGTTGTTTGGCTCTTTCCATTTTGCGGAATTTCGCCCGTCTGTTTTGAAACCATACCTATGAAAAGTTGATTTAGAGTTAAAGTTTTAAAAAGTAAATTGAGGTTTACAATGAATTTTTAATTACATAAAGCCGGTGATTAGTTAATTGAACAAATTAAGTTTATCCAAAAGAAAACATAAATAACAGTTACGTGAATAAAAATTAACGACCATCATTATTCACAAAAATTTTCAACAATAAAATATAACTATTACTCTACCGACCTGAACTCTGGCTTCAGTCAGTTCAGTCTTCATAGCAATCTCTTCCCTGGTGTAGATATCGGGATAATGCGTTTCAGCAAAGGCCTTCTCAAGCTCTTTGAGCTGTCCACTAGTGAAAGTGGTTCTAATCCTGCGTTGCTTCCTTTTCTCGGGGTTCAAAGAAGCGCCTGATGCAACGAGAGAGAGGTGTTGATGGTGATGGTGATTAGGGTGAAGTCCCATCATGGCCCCGTCACTCATCATTAGTCCCTGGTGGTGATGGTGGCTGTTGTTCACGGCTGCTGCATACATCTTGGCGTAGTTGTTGCTGGGGGAAGCTCCTACAGCTAGTGGCAGGGTGGTGTGTAAGAAGTTCAGAGTGAATTTGTGGTGGATGTTTATTGGATATGAGGTGGTGTGTGTTGGGTGTGGGGTGGTGTGGTGTGGTTTGCGCTATATGTACGTTGATATCGTAACAATGCGCTTTTATGTTGTTTTGATTGGGTGTCTTCACGGTTTGAGATTGAGAAATGAAGTGATTTGATAGGTTTCGATTGGTGTTTCCGTTTTTAAAATATTATTTAAATCTGTTATCACGAATCTATCTTACTGTTGTATGCATTTGAGTTGGAATTATTTTTGTGGTCGTTTTTTGGGAGTTTTAAAACCTCAATTATTGATTTGAGTGGAAAGTTTTAACAAACAAACAAACAAATATTATTACAGTGGAATGTAACTGTTTAAGTCTTCAAACCACTTTTAATAAATAGTTTAAAAAATGAAATTTTTGTTTTTGTTCTACTTAAGCAAAATGAAGTTATATCTATATTAAAAATAATTATTCAAGTTTAAAGAGTTTGTTTTTAATAAGGGATGTGAAGGTATATATGGATGTAAATGAATATAGATTTGTGTATTTATAAATATAGATTTTCATACAAATGAATATAGCTATATGTAAGTACGTGTTTGGATGAATGTATGTCTAGATGGATGGGCAGATGTATGCGTGGGTGTGCGTGCGTTGATGAAGCAATCATAGGAGTGGCATGAATAAAATATACAGCCCTTCCATCACTACACAGCGCATAATTCGATTTGCTCGCGCCTGTTTTATTCGCCGCTGTAGGTGTGTGTTCGTGTATGTTTGTTTGTATGTGTAGGTTTTGTTGTATAAGTGCGATAAATTTTTAAAAGTGTTTTTTTCTAGTGTGACTGTGTGGATGTTTGTGTGACTGTGTGGATGTTTGTGTGACTGTGTGGATGTTTGTGTGACTGTGTGGATGTTTGTGTGACTGTGTGGATGTTTGTGTGTCTGTGTGTAATGTTTGTGTGTGCATGAATGTTTGGGCTTGGGAGTGTGGGTTTTCTGAGTTCGAAAAATGAGATTTTTGAGAAAATTTTATGATTTTTTCAACTACTATTTTCAAAACATTGACTAAATCGATGAAAAATGTTGAAAAAAAATAAAAACAACGTATGAATGAAAAAGTTGGAGTGACTGAAAAGATCAATGAGACGTGGAGGGAGAAAGAGTTCGATGGTCGAGGATGAGGATATATAATTAATGACGGCATGATTAAAAGAATACTTACCTCTATAAAAAATGAATAAAAAAAATAAAAATGAAATAAAAATAAAGAAAATAAAAACAACTAATAAAAAGAGGTCATTAGAATGAATGTATAAAAGTAAAATTGCATAAAAACCTGCTTCGAAATGCTTTCCAATCAGATGAAGCTGAGGGTGGTCTCTGTATGTGTATGCTGCCGCTTCTGAAGTGGTGGATAGTTGGATGGATAGATGGATAGATAGATGGATGAATGAATGGATAGATGGATGGATGAATGGATAGAGGAATGGATTGATGGGCGGATGGATGGATGAATGGATGGATGAATGGATGGATGAATGGATGGATGAATGGATGGATGAATGGATGGATGAATGGATGGATGAATGGATGGATGAATGGATGGATGAATGGATGGATGAATGGATGGATGAATGGATGGATGAATGGATGGATGGATGGATGAATGGATGAATGGATGGATGAATGGATGGATGAATGGATGGATGAATGGATGGATGAATGGATGGATGAATGGATGGATGAATGGATGGATGAATGGATGGATGAATGGATGGATAAATAGATGTATAGATGGATGGATGGATGGATGGATAGATAGATAGATCGATGGATAGATAGATAAATAGATGGATGAATGGATGGATTAGCAGGTAGTTGTATGGCTGTATGGAATAAAAAAATAGTGAATGAATAAAGAAAGAGCAAAGAAAGATGGATAAATGAATCAATTGGTAGTTTGATGAATGGTATCTCATAAGTTGAAGGAGGAACAAATGAGTGAGTTTCAGATTGGTGGATGGATAGATGTATGCTTAAATTAATGGATTTATAAACGCATGGTGAATGGGTGAATGGATGGATGAAACTGATTGATAAATTAAAAGACCTTCAGTAATACTTAATGAGAATCAAAATGAAATTAATTTATTCGTAATTTTGAATAAAATCAAAATTAATATTCAATGAAAAATTAAAAAATATCTCTTCAGTTTCATAAAAGTCCAACTAAATTCAATCTAAAAAACACTTAGATTAAAAATATTCTTTCATGCTTATATGCGTGGTAAAATGATTAGATGGAAATGAATCCGGATGGATGCTTGGAAAGGAATTGATGGTAAATAGATGGTCAAGGATGAGCGGAGAAGATGCGAGCATGATCAAAGAAATGATTAAAAGATGGACGACTATTGAGGATTGATAGTAGTAAGGAAACATTAAGACTTATAGAAGGGTTTGATTGAAGTTTCAGTTTTGTGGTCTATTGGTAGGTTTTTGGGGGATTCGATCATAAGAAGATTAGAGTTTTTGAAGAAAACTTTTAAAATAATTATACATTGCAGTGCAGGTAAATAAATTCACTTACGTAATCTTAGCGACCAAAAAATGGACAATACTTAGATGAAGCTAGAGAGTATAATTAATAACTGTGACATTGGGGAACAAAGTACTGGAGGCATAAGTTATAATAACATAAAGGATGCATGTGTTTGGTTGTTTGAAAGGTTATACAAAGCTGGGTATGAAACTTATAACAAGATTTTATCTATTTGAATTTTGAGAACACTAATAAAAACAATATTACAACACACAATAAGCAATACCACTCGAAGTCGTCACAACAACCTACCTGATGAGAACATACTGTGGTCCCTCGACCTGGCATGGATACCACAACTGGGCACATTGTTTTGTTGTTGTAGTTGTTGTTGCTGTAAGGTAGCACTAAGCATTGATTGGCTTTCGTGAAACTGCCTCATGCTGTTGTATGCCCCATAAGCCGCTGCCACTACACTCTGGCTGCCTGGCGGGCATCTGAGGGCGATGTCTGTGTTGTTGTTGCTGTCGTTATTGGCGGTGGAGTTGTTGTTAGTGTTGTTGTTGTAAAGGTTGCAAGAAGACATGTCTAGAGGCGGAATCCCACAGTTTCCTGGCTCGAAGGTCATCTGACCCAGGTATGGGGAGTACTCCATTGAAATAACGTTAGGTTTTCTTTAGTGATTTGTATATGTTGGTGTTTAATTTACCATACTATACTATTGAAAGTGTTGTGATGGTGGGTGCAGTGATTGATTCGATTTTGGTTTTTATATCGGAGTGAAATAAAAACGATAGTTTAATCTTGTGAGGTTGTTTTGTCTTGTAATCACTAGAGTAACCCAAGGAAAGATCTTTTGAAAACTGAAAAAAATTGAATAATTTTAAACTTTTAGAGTATTTCGTTGTTTCTAGTTTAAAAACAGATCGAAGAAGAGAAAATAAAAAAAAGTAACCAAGGTTGGGTCTGAAAATTTTCAAAAAAAAGAATATACAAAAGTTAGAAAACTGGAAAAACAAAAAAAGAGAAAATACCCATAGAAATTAGAAAAAAAAGAAAAGAAAAAGAAAAAAGAAAGATAAAAAGATAGAAAGATAGAAAAAAAGACAGAAATAGTTAAGAAAACTAAAAATTCGTCGTTATATACCTGTTCAAGTTGTTATTTCGGCCAATTTTTAATCGAATTGGGTCTTAATGCAATCTACACATCCTTTTAAACGATTTCTTTTCCAACCTTTTATTGGTCAGACATTATTTGACTTTCTCTTCTCCCATTGGCCGATTCAAATGCCGCCTTAATATTATTGGATTAACTTTTGCAGTTTTCATCCGATTGGTCAATTATTTCGAATTTCAAATTCAAATTAATTCAATTTTGGAGAAAATATTATTATAAAATAAATTTAAAATCTATAAAAAGATTTTAAAGCACACAAACAAGCAAACTTGTGCTAGCAAACAGCTGTATGTGAAGGACATTCTCTTCGTTTTTTCACTTCAAAATTTCAACCAACCATACAATATTTATGTGCCTGAATCATTCAAAAAAAATGTCTCTTTTTCAAATTTTTTTTTCACTTCAACAACATCATCATCAATGGTAAAAGGAAAATTTTTCGCGACTATTATCATCACCACCATCCAACATACTACTATGACCATCTCATAAAATATCATCATCCTCATCATCATCATCATCATCATCATCATCATCATCATCACCACCCCCATTACCATCATCATAATCATCATCACCACCATCATCGTTTTCTCCTTCCTCATGCAATAATAATAATAATAGCAACACCATTGAATGACAAAATTATCCATAAATAATTCCAAATAATTTGAAATGATAGTCTTGCTCGCTAATAGTAATAATAATAATATTTTTATAACAATATGATTTTTTATTTTCTATTATATAATTATCTTTCTTATTCTCAGTATAACCATTAATGGGATTTTTTTATATTTTTGTTATTATTAATTTTTATTTTTATTATTAATTTTTATTGTTATTTTTAATCTTCATTTTTATTATTATTATTGTTATTGTTACAAACATCCCTTCTTTTTCTCATAGGCAGCAATAAAAGTAATGATGGACATAATGGTGATGATAATGATATTGGGGCTTGTACGTGAGGATGATGATGGTGATGGTGATGGTGATGGTGATGGTTATATTTTTATCGAAAAGATCACTAACATTGAAAAAAAACTAAATGATAATAAATACATGAAAACGACAAGGAAGAAGAAGTGAATATGAGATGATGATGAGGGTCGAGTGGTTATCAAGTGCAAGATTCAGCAAATGAGATTCTGTGAGGTAAGTGAAGAGAGTTTCAACTTAATTCTTTCTCTTGCTGATGTCATTTTGGCACATATATTTTGATGTTTATCAACAAAGTTGTTTTTTTTTGCTCAAGTCATTTTTAGCAAAAATATTTCAATCATCAATCGTATAAAGATTCAGCCATTTCCACGTCGCTCACAAGAGCTCATCTTCATCTTCATTCTCATCTCATCTTCATCTTCATTTTTGTTTTAATCTTTATAATAACCGATTATCCATCCGACAGTCTTATTTTCCACAAATTTATATGTTTTTATATTCTTTTAGCAATTATCTCTCCCATTTAATTCATTTTCTGTCCATCCATTTATCCAACCATGACCGGAAATGCTTTAATCCATTTGAATTGTTCTTTACTTAATAAACTTTCTTTCATTTTTTTCTTTCCTTTTTCTTCAACAAACAAACACCAACTGTCTAACCTCTTCTGTCCATTCTGTTTATTTTTATTTTTCTTATGATTTTATGTTCAATTAACATCATGTTTTGTAGTATCGTTCTTTTTTATTATATTTTCACATTGACTTTGATGTTTTATTTCGCTGTTATTTCCATGTATAATCCCATTTTCCATAGTAAAATTTATGTAATAACTATTCTCTAGTTCTTATTATGATTTCTGATTTCAGCATAGATTCATTTGGGATTGAAATTTTTTTGTCTCAGCATTTTTATTGTTATTTGTATATCACGTGAGTTTACATTATATATTCAGTTTTCCCTCTTACTTTTTAATAATCCGTTTTATTTTTTATATTACTTTTTTAAAATTTTTTATCATTGCATCTTTTTTTTTTATGATTTTTTGTTTTTTATATTATGATATTTTCAAATTCAAACTGGTTCTATTTGCAGAGTGTTTTTGTTTTTTTGATGTATCAGGAACTCTTTGCTCTCCCACCACCACCATCACCATCATCATCATCATCTTCATCACCATCCGCTTCAGTCCTATCATTATCATTGCCAATACCACCTCAATTTTTTTATTTTGTTTTTTATGAATAATATTAGTAATAACAACAATAATATTCATATTATTCATATTATTATTAGTATTATTATTATTATTATGGCGACCGCAGTACATTCAGCATCATGCATCTTAATTCTTTACTTTTTAATTTATTTTAAAGTCGACCGATGCGCATGTGTCAACATGGTCTCCATACAACAGGGATGTGTTAGTATGAAAAAACATAGGAACGTGTGAATATGTATAGAAGGTATGTAACTATGGGAGTATATAGGGACGTGTGAATATGAGAACATATAGGAACCTGTGAGTAGGACAGTGTGAAGAGATAGAACTGCAGATATATCAAGATACAAGGAAGCTCGTATAAGGGTATGGAAGAGGCATGTGATTATAGGTATTCTATAGAGATGTGATGAAAGTAACTGAGATAAAACCTAGGAGTAAGATGGAGAAGCATATGTGTTTGATCTTGTGCGTGAATAAAGAGACAGTTTTAAGATACATCTATTTAATAAGAATAAGCTAGTGTTTGATAAGCGAGACTTGAGTATGTATATAATATCACGCAGAAAAAGCCTTATTAAACTGAGCTGTATGGGGAGTGATTTACATGAGTATGCTGATGAAGGTGAGACGAATGGAGAAGTAGACCGGAGGGATAGGGTATATCTATTTAATTAAGATAAGTTGAAGGAGAATATAGGTGAGCAAAACTTTATGGTCATGAGAAGCATGGAGGTAGGTTAGGAAAGTGTGTTTAATACATAAAAAAATTCAAAATAAAAAAAAAGCAAAAGAAAAAAATAAAAAGAACAAGTACAAAGAGACATACAGTGGGACAATGTAGTGTTGATCTTTTAACACACGACAAATAACACAAGCTGTCCTTTGACGAGTGTGTATGTGTGTGTGTGTGTGTGTGTTTGTGTGTGTTTGTGCGTGTGTGTGTGTGTGTGTGTGTGTGTGTGTGTGTGTGTGTGTGTGTGTGTGTGGGTGTGTGTGGGTGTGTGTGTGTGTGTGTGTGTGTGTGTGTGTGTGTGTGTGTGTGTGTGTGTGTGTGTGTGTGTGTGTGTGTGTGTGTGTGTGTGTTTGTGTGTACGAGAGTGTTTGGTTCAAAGATGAGAGACTTGAAATAACCTGTAGTAGCAGGGATTAAAAGTAGATTGTGTTTGAAGAAGAAATAAAAAATTAATTAAAATGTGGTTGTGGAATGAATGCACAGATAGAAGCAAGAACAGCTTGTGATGGATTTTACAGACTCAGATCTTTCAAGTTTAATCTATAAATCACAAGCCGTCCATGCAATATTTGGTCCTGGGCATGACGTTAAGCTGCACTGAAGATAGCGTTCCTAAATTGAGACTGCTTTTCTGTTATAGCCTGGATAACAGTAGACTTCAGTAGCAGGTATCAACAAACTGATATTCTGGTACCATTGTCATTTGGCTTGGCGGATGATCTTTCGTTTTGTTGACAAAACAAACTGCCCAAGTGAGGGAACGGTGGATCTTGAATTCGATAATTACCAGTTGGATGTTAGCTCGGGCTGGTAGTTCATAAAAATTTGTCTCTATTTTTTGGCCTTTTTTATAAATTACTTTTTTATAGTATCAATACGCTAGGCTGACTGCTGTCAACTCCAGTTACTGGGACATGTACAGCAATATAAGCTAATATGATATTTAAAAAATCTATCATCTTTTTTTGCCTAAAATGTTTAATCATACTGAACCTGTTGTGCGAGGTTCCAGCCAAAAAAAAAACAGCCATTTTGAGTTGACTCAAGTCTAGCACTTTTTCAAAGTTTTTGTGTGGAGACCTAACTCCCAGAAAACTTAATTAGATTCTCAAAAACTTCCAACCAGTTTTTCATCATTTTTTTCTTCCTTCTATTATCTCCATCCCCTTTCTTAGATCTTTTTCAACCTTAACTACATTTTTTATTTTGCTCAAATCTAATTTATCTATATATGCCTCCAAGTTAACTTCATGCCTCTTTATATCTTCATATGAACTGATAAGATTATGTAATAGAGAAATTTATCAGTAGCTTTGAAACCCACAAAAAACTGAGTTCAATAATGATAAAACTTAGAGAAAATACTGTAAGGTATAAGTTAGAAAAGCTTCCTTTGTTCTAGTAAATGATATAATTCAAACCAAAACTAGGGTCACATCCAATTCATCAAGTTCTTAAATAAATTTAAGATAGAAAAACTTTAGCTCACAAATTTTGTATCTAAACCCTATAGCTCAATGGTTAAGCATTAGACTAATTACCTGAAGTTACCGGTTTCGATCCCGCGTGGGCTGACAATTAGCACCTGTTCCACAGTGAGTTTTCACTACATTAAATTTGTAGCAAGCGCTTTGATCTATAGGAAAAATAATTTTGTATACTATTAATTTAAAAAACTTGTTTTTATATTTTAATTTGATGTAATCTAGTATTTATAAAGCGCTTTTCCTTATAGGTCAAAGCGCTTTATAGATACCGCATTGCATGACATTACATAAACCCTATACAAAACCATTCAAAATGTTTTATGAAACCATTGCGGCATTTCCACGCCCAGCAAAGATCAAATGTTGGAGTATAAAATAAAAGACAGTCAATAAAAGAAAACCAAAAAATGACTATAACACTCAAACTTATGGATGCTCTAGACAACAATTCAATCAAACTTTTTGATGACGGATACATAGATAAACCTTTAAAAGATGAAGATGAAAGATGAAAAGGTACAGATACCAAAACTCATTGTCACACCCTACCTAAACACCGACTTCAACTGAGCCTTGATAAGCAGTGGTATTAAATATATATGATCATGATGTATCCAGGCGAACCTTTTGGAATATATTCATGAATAATTCTGCTAATGGCATCTACTTATGGAGCGTTTTCAGTAGGAAATACAGGAAGTTGTGTGGAAACGATACAAGATCTGTGTGGGTTTTTGTTTTAAACTCTGAATTTTACTGAAAATTGTTTGTTTATGTTTATAAATCTTTGATTATCAATTTTTTTATGTTTATAAATTTTTTTTTGTTCAATGAGCTTTTTTTTATAAATTTTTGCTTTTGTTTATATTTTTTATCTTTGTTTATGTATTTTTGTTTATGTATTTTTGTTTTTATATATAAATCTTTTCTGTCTAAGTTTCTCATGCTCTTTTTTCATTTGCAAATTTCTTCTGTACAGACACTGGAAAATTATGTAAAAAAAAACTAAATGTTTTGAATATAAAGCAGTCAACATAATCGTTGGAAATGTATATTTGATTAGCTTATAACTACCGATACTATTGTAGATAATTTAAAAGTGCTCTGTAGTTGAAAGCTGACGTAGTTGAGAACCTCTTCGACACTCCTGATGTGACGTGAGTTGATGATATAAGGTGAAGATGATGACATGACTGAAATGCTATTAAAATGATGATGATGATGATGAGAAGGAGGGGGAAGAGAAGGAGGAAGAGGAGAAGGAGGAGAAAGAGGATGAGGAGGAGGAAAAGGATGAGAAGGCGGAGGAGGAGGAGGATGGTGATGATGTTAATGGTATAATGATGATAAAGATAAGGTGCTATGATGATTAGATGGGAATGTACGTGAGGTTACTTATGTCTTCATACCATGGTCTATTAACAACTGGGATAGCACCACTTTAAACCATCTTGATGGTTGTTGGTGTCAATGGAGAAGTGAATCAAGATGGCGTGATAATGTAAGTTAGTCTTCAAAATGGCTTGTAAATTTTGCCAATAAGCTTGAAGTATTTTGTATTATGGAAGATTCCATGTAGTTGCTTTTATTTAAAGATGGAAAAAATTTATGTTTGAGAAAATAATTTGCAAATAATATAGATTGCTCACGTTTCAAGGTCAGCAAGAAGCAAGTAATGAAATTATAAGTGTGTGTGTGTGTGTGTGTGTGTGTGTGTGTGTGTGTGTGTGTGTGTGTGTGTGTGTGTGTGTGTGTGTGTGTGTGTCTGTGTGTGTGCGTGTGTGTGTGCGTGTGCGTGTTTTTGTATATGAGTATGTGAGTATCCCTATAAAACCCTTCCTATTATAATTAGAACAATAAAACCTCCAGCCCACCAATAACATGCATTTATTCCTTTCCTTCCGTCCTAATTTCTTCTATTAAACTATTATGATATTTCTCTGAACTTAGTTTTTTCTATTGTTTTTCAAGTTTCTCTCCGCTCATAATTCAAAAAGGTACTTCATTTTATTTATAATCCACCTCATATCCACTTGATCCTCATGGATTTTTAATCTTTTTTTCCTGATGAAAGTGTCAACTTTAGTAATAGACTTACATGGTTATAAATTTCTCAATCTGATCTTAAGCTCGTTCTATTGCAGAGAGGTGAATATGCGAGCACAAACAACCTCGCACCATTCCTAATTGTCGCAATGCATTCATAATCGCTTTGACGCTCGAGTCTTTGATGCTTTAATCATCATCATCATCATTATCATCACTATCATCATCATCATCACTATCATCATCATTCTCACTTCTATCATCTTCTTCTTCATCATCATCATTTTTCTCACTACCATCATCCTCTTCATCATCATCCTCACCATCACCATTATTATCACTATCATCATCATCATCATCATCATCATCAACTTCATCATTATCTTTATCCTCATCATCATCATCTTTTTCTTCTTCTTCTTCTTCTTTTTCTTCTTCTTCTTCTTCTTCTTCTTCTTCTTCTTCTTCTTCTTCTTCTTCTTCTTCTTCTTCTTCTTCTTCTTCTTCTTCTTCTTCTTCTTCTTCTTCTTCTTCTTCTTCAAGAAGAAGAAGAAGAAGAAGAAGAAGAAGAAGAAGAAGAAGAAGAAGAAAAATGAATAAAGGGATGGATGGAGCAACTGCGGATAATTACAGGGACTGTTGCTATGAAACAGATACAAGTGAAATTGTGTATGGGTGACTGTTTTTATGTGTGTTTTATATCGTTGTGTGTGTGCGCGTGTGTATTTTGTATGTTTGTTTGTCTTTTTATGTCAATGCGTATGTATTTTTGTATTTATGTATGACTTTTCATGGCCGTGAAGATTGTAATAAGTGTCTATGTATTTTTATTTTTTTGTATATGTATAAATTTTTCATGCGTGTGAGTGTGCGTGATAGTGTCGGTTGAGTGTTTGACTTCTTGTGCGCTTATGTGCGTTGCCGTTTGCTCTTTTTGATTGCTTTCGTGGTGTGCGGTGTATGTGTAATGTAACTTTATGCATGTGGAAGTTTCTTTTAATTGATCCCTCAAGACTACGCGAGCTTTAAACGATTCTATTTACAGTTGCATAGAAGCATCTACAATTCAAAACAGCCATAACTGAAAAATATCTCAAATATACACAAACCGACACACACAAATTAAAAAAAACACAGAAACATATTCACAATAGGTATAAATACCAAATAATAAATATACATAAAAACAAAAACATGAAAAATGTATACAAAAAAACAAAAATTTAAATTTAAATACTTATATTTACACAAATACCAAAACACCAACAGTAGAAACAAAAGAACGTTTTGTTATCTAAAAAAATTTGCATTAAGGTATTATAAAAGAATAAAAAATTTATGCAAAATATTTACATACAATGCTGAATCAATCCCACAAGTTTTATCATTAGTTCAAACAAAAATTATTTATTTAAAACAAGAACATAAAAACATAAATACAAGCATACACTGAATGATAAATAATAATGATAATCTACGAAGTTTATTGAAGTGATGTTTAACCCAGGGAGTTTCAAGATTAAAATACATAAGAAAACATAAATACAAAATCTAAAAACAATACATAAAAAACACACATGTACATACAAAAACAAAAAAAAAACTACATACAAAAACACACATGTACGTACATAAATACATAATTTTTACTTAGAAAATGCAGTAAAATACCTAAATAAGTTTCAAAAATTTTACCTCAAGCACACACACACGCACACAAATATATACCTACATACACAGACATAAACAAACATTTAAAAAAACAAAAAAATACATAAAACATAAAAAAAAAAAACAAAAACCATCACAAAAAATACCCATAATACATGAGAACAACATGAGTTAATGCATGGGACGATGCAAACTGCAGATCTGAATAGTTATTGATGTCCGAATAGAGGTATTACTCGTTGTATCTTGGATTCTCAAAACAGCTATTTTAATGCTGTCGTTATTTTAGTTTCAGTAGAAATTTTTTCAAGGCTGCCGTGGTTTTTGTTTGATGTGTTTTTAATTAAATTCAATTTTTTTTAAATTATATATTTAGAGTTTTTTTATATTTGTTGTTAAAAGATAAACCAGATTTTAAAGACAAATATAAATTTCATAGTTACAAAATTATAGAATGTTTTCGAAGAGAGTTTGAAAAATTGAAGGGAAACATTTGAATATCTTCAAAATTAAAAAAACTCAGACACATAATAACATACGAAGTACATAAAAAATTTAAAGAGAAAATATACCAAAATTTCAAGCATACGTCAAAAAACTCAAACCTCTCAAGACAACCGCATGAAAACAGTCAACCAAATAGATAGATAAAAACATCATCAAAGATATAGTCAGAGATACAAAGAAAAACATATACAAGAGTACAAAGAGATACATCAAAGTATACACCGGCAAGAAATTCTCCTACACAGCCCTTTTGACACGTGCTTTATCGACACAATCGTTAGACATTTCACTGTCTAGTCTCAAATTACACCACCATCACCACCGTCATCATCATCACCACCACCACCATTATCACTATCACCACTATCATCATCACCACCTCCACCACTGCCATCATTACCACTACCACTGCTATCATCATCATCGTCACCAGCCCGGCGGAAGAACCCACCTTCTCGTGGTGCCGGGTGTGCACTCCAACAGGAGTGTCAAAGAGGTTCTAAACCACGTCAGCTTCCAACCACGAAGCATTTCGAGAATTCATCCAGCATTTTTCCCTGCTCACCAAAAGTCACAAACAACTCGAAGCTGCAAGTTTCTTTCGGTACTCGCTTCAAAGAGTATCGGAAGAGTCTTTGGAAGCTGGCGCTCAACAACAACAACAACAATCACCATCTTTTATCTCTTCATGGGCGTTATCATCACTCTTACCACCACTGTCGTCCCCATTAGTACCCTTATCATCACCCTAACTACCACCACCATCATCATCATAACCCCCATCAGTATGTAATCTCCGTCATCGTCATAATCATTATCGTTTTCGAGAATTTTCACCAATTTGATGGAAACACTTCAAATAAAAAACCTTCTAGACTAAATATTTTGTATTTATAATAAAAAGCTTTGAAATAAAGAAATTTCTGAAAAAATAGCACTTCGTACTTTGAAATAAATTAATTCGGACCTGAGTAATTTTTCTAAAATCCTATGCTTCATCATCATTGACCTGAATCCATTGAATAGTTGGTATACTGGTTGAATATCCATCATCATTTCTACCATTGTCTCCCACGAAAATTCAATAGCTTTTCTATATAACTATTAAGGATCAATGGTTAATTAGATATATTGTTGCAGTGGAATTGTCACTCCTAAACCTCAAAAAGATACACAGAAGCGCAGTCGATAACAATGGATACAGGCTGAAGGAAGCCAAAAAGATTTTGTTGAACAGCATCGTACTGCGTTCTTGTCAGTAGAGTTTTTCTCTTTGGAGCTCCAACTAAAAACCTCAGCTTCCGACTTTAGGTGCGCTAACATCAAACCATGAACGTGGGTATAAATATCACAAAAAATAACACGGATTTGTGTTAGAAAATGAAACGGTATTGTTGGTAAGGGAGTTATGTTGTGTGTTGACATTGGATACTCATATAAACTATCAAAAACAATTTAAAGGGATTTATCAAAATGAGAGTTGAAGAAAAGTGTTGCAAAAAAAGACAGTGATAGACAAAATGCGAAGTTTTACTTTATAAGAGTGAATTTCATAATTTAAAAGTAAATTTCGCGCAATTAAATAAAATTTTTCAAAAAGCTAGACACCAATTTGTTCAAAATTTTTCTCACATCGTGTAGTTGTTTCCTATATTTTTGTTTATATTCTTCTTTTTTAACACCGCCAACACAAAGGTTAATTACAAAATTTAGAGAAAGTTTTACGGAAGAATCTTACATTATCAAGTTAATTATATTATCATTTTTAATATAGTTTTTTGAAAGTTGATGAACATTATTTATTATTTATCAAATTTATTTTTTTCTAAATTACTTTCATGAGAGTCTTGTGCTCCTTGTTAAAATTCTTGCATTTGTTCGCTTGAGTATGCTGATGATGCTTCCGATTTTTTTTTTATAGACTTTTGTATGTTCGGTAAAATATGAATTGTAATGATATTAATATTATATAAAAAGTATATGAACTTTTTCAGCTTGAAGTTATTGGTTAAATTTTTTCATCAACGATTGAAATGATTAACAAATATAATTTTTAAAAAAATTTTAAATAAGAAAAAGTATCTATTTAACAATCATTGAAATAACGTTTTTAAAAAAATAAAGATTTACTTAAAACAATTTCTACAGCGTTAGTATCACACTTAACGTTAAAATAAAATTATGCCTTTTAAATAATTTTTCTCCAAAAGCAATATGTAACTTAAATAAGAAATATAAATTTTAGAAAATTTTTTGTTTGTATATTTTAATTCAGTTGAATGCCTCAAATACGGCAATTAACTTTCCACAATAAGACAGGCTCATTGGTTGTTTTGAGTGCTAACAACTCTTGTGCTGAGCGAATCAATGCCACCCGAGAGTTCAACAATGCTTTGGTCTGCAGCTCACAACCTCTGCAAGACAATGAGCTTTTCCAAGTGAAAGTAGAAAAAAAAGTGAATAAGATACATTCTGGATATAAGCCCCATTGGAATAAAATAATAATTTTTGAATATTTTCACCTAGTTATCATCATGGAGTGGTTCTTTAGAGATAGGGCTGACAATGTGTGACCCAGAAAATTCCTTTCTTCCCACCAGTTGTTCAGAGTTCACATCTGATACTTGGATCATTTCTGGCACATCAGTGCTTCATAGGGGAAGCTCAATATCTGAGCTTTATGGACCAGACTTGGACAAGGTTGAAGAAGGAGATATAATTGGCATCATGAAGAGTGATGGTGTGATGAGGCTGTTTTACAATGGAATTGATCAGGGACCTGCAGCCACAGAGCTGCCTGATGAAATGTGGGCAGTTTGTGACATGTATGGAAAATGTAGTAAACTATCTGTAGTTACAATCGACCATCTAAACCTTCCTCTAAGTGATACTCATAATCAAAATACTGACCTCACTACAATGACCACTGTAGCCAACTTGCAATGGCAAAATAATCCATCATTTAAAAAAACAAGTAAGGGTTTTATGGCATTTCAATTATTAGATTGTTAAGGTGAATTTTTTTTTCTTAAAATATGTTTAGTTTATGTAGAATTTATTATCAATTCATGGGTTTTTATCGTTTTCGTTAAAATATTAATTTGAGCCAAATTCATGCAATCTTGTTGAAAATATAAAACACTATGGTTTATTTTAAAATTAAATATTTTTTTATAAGTAGAACTTACAACATCACTTATTATTAACATGGTTTTTTGTTATTTATTTTGGGGTAAAATATTAATTAATGTTTACTTAATTACTAATAAATATTCATTTATATTGATGAAATCAATAAACAACTCACCAGCCACTACACCATGGGTGAATGCAGTAATGACTCCATCAGTGGTCGATTCTGCCATGTCATCCCTTTCCTCCTTCAAACATGTCATCACTTCATCCATCTTCAGGAATGACTCACAACAAGGGGAACAACCATCAGCTTCCAACAATGGTCTCCAGTCTAGAAGTTGTCTCACTGCAGCTAGAATCTTTGCCACATCAAATAATAACAATGACAATACAGATGATGAAGATGAGGATAGTATAACCGATCTTGATATTAACAGAACAAAAAGTGAAAACCATGATAATAGGAATGAAAAACTACAACAGTCAACACACAACCCCTTATCATCACCGTTGTTAACCTCGGTCCCCTTGGTGCAACTTGACGATTCTGATGGTCAGTCCAGTGTCACCTCACCCCACCCACTCTTCAATACATCTCTCTCATATGAGGATGAGGAGGAAGAAGATGGGTGTGCTGATGATAGTGCTGTTAAGAATGATGCAAAAGGTTTGTGGGTGGCATTTGATGTTTTATCATGATTTCAGTTGTGTATGTTTTATAGATACATTTAGAATCAATCTAATGGTTAATTCATTTACTTATGAATATATCAATGAAAAGCAGTATTACGAAAATAATAGTAATCATTATTTTCATTATTACTAATAAAGTGTAATTATTTAATATTATTTCTCCATTTATTATTCAAAACCTGTGCAGATATGGATGGCGCCTTGCTTTTCGACACTAATTGCGGAAGTCTCATCAAGCTATCCCATGACAGGTGAATCATGTTATGGCTTTCTCGTTAGTTATATTATATTTATTGTAAAATTGTTGAAATCACATGAAGTAATGCCTCGTGAAATCTAAGATATGCGTCACAAAGCCCCTTATTTGATCACCTGAAGGTTGAACTACTTAGTCTCATCCATTGAATAATGCTTATACTTATAGAGCTATTTGTATTCATGTGAGTACTCCGGGGTTTCTGTTGCGCAATCATTAAGTTATAAAAATTAATATTTTATATACATGTAAAAAGCTTTTATGTTGAATTTAGTTTTTTTTAGTTATGGCAGACATGGTTTCGACTTTTGTTATATTCATAGCAGGCTTTCATGATACCTATTCTTGAGGGAGTATCCATGCTTACGTCATATGACTCATAATATTTCAGATAATTTATTGGAGTTTTTTATTATTATCTCAGATTATCATTTTTCATCTTTTTATTTGTAGCAAATTGTTACATAAGTCATTTTCTAGAGATATTTGAATAATAATAATAGTAATAATAGAACTTTAAAGTTTAATTGCTATACAAAACATACATAAGATGTCTCTGAAAAGTTATAATGATAATATCATTTTCGTCTTTTTATTACCCATTCTTCCATTTTCTCCCCTGTATACCTCATGCACATGGAGTAGCGTCTTGTGCAAACTTCTATTTAGTCACATCAATCTATCATATATTATTTTTAATATTTTTATACCACATTTTTTTTGTTTTTTTTCTACTTTTATTGTCACTGTGTTGGTTGGAGTGATTTTATGGAGCATGAATGCCTTTGAACGGGGATGTTCTACACAGACCTTAACATTTTTATCAACATTTCTTCTTCATCAAATACCGTTGCTTTTCAACCATCATAAGTATTTTTCTTTAGTCAACACCTTCCCTTTTCCAAGAGGTCATTGACTTTATGGCACCCTTCAACACGACAATCCCCAAGGTTGACAGCGGAAAGAGACAAGCCAATGGACGAGTTCAGGAATGGTGTGGTGGTAAGTAACAGACCTTTGAAGGATGATGAGTATTTCGAGGTTCTGTGTGGTTTTATATTCGATTTTATATTGAAAATAAATTATTTTTCAGATTATTTGTTTTATTTTTGCTAAGTAACACTTGTTTCCAAGAAGTGATTAAATAATAAATATATATTTTTTACATTATTTAATTGTCATATCATGCTATTTTCAATTTTTAGTTGATTCATATTATTTCTTTATGTTTATTTATCTAATGAATATTCATATTTCCACTTATGTTATTATTTTTTATACCATTAAAAGGTAGTGATTGATAAGCTGGTGAGCAAATGGTCGGGCTGCATAGAGATAGGAATCATTAACCACCACCCATCCACCCTCCCTTCCACCATCACCAACCTCAGACCGGGTGAGTCATACATGTTCAGAAGCACAGTGGCATGATGCAGTGCCATATGATACATTAAGTTTGATCAAATTATATTAAAATAAAATACACATAATGATAATTTAGGAATCGTAAAACTTCGGAGACTAGTAAATCTTTTAAAACAATTATGTTTTAACATTTTCATTTCATAATTTTTAGGCTACTGTTTTCATTACTAACAAAAAAAACCATGTGCTCAAAGAAACTTCGATAAAATACGATAGAATGGCTAGCAGGATTATAATGACATAACCTTCACGACTCATGGTCACCATCTCAGGGACCATAATGATGAGTGGCTGCGGCATTTTGATCAATGGCAAAGGAAGTAGGTTCTCCTACGGAATGTTTGATCTTGAAAAACTCAAGGTGTGTTACGATTTTTGTTTTTTGTGCATTTTATTTTGCATTTACGCTAGGCTGCACCAAACTCAGCGCTCAAAGCTGCTTCTCTGTTATAACCTCAATAGCAGTATACTCTGGTAGCGGGTATTGACACTGATATTTTGGTGTCGTTTTCATCTGATTTGGCGGATGTGCATTCTTTTTTAATAACGAAAAGTAAAATTGCCCAGTTGTGGAAACGGTGAATCTTCCAATTCTTTGCTTTCAAGTTTGACTATAGCTTGGGTTGGCAGTTAATGAAATTTCCAAAAAATGGCTTGTTTTTATACTTTATATTAAAAATAGGATCAATAATAAAGGCCGACTGCTGTCAACCCTAGTTAGTGGGACAGAGAAACAGTATCTAACTATAGTTGTAGTTTAACTTTAATTCCCAAGACATTGTAGAATAAAAATTGAAATTTTTAAATGCTGCACAGGTGGGAGACAAGATAGGTTTGATGAGAAAGTCAAGTGGTAACCTGCATTTCTATGTCAATGGAGTTGATCAGGGTGTGGCAGCCCACAATGTGTATAAGGTGGTTGTGGTGGTGATGGTGGTGGTAGGAAGTGGTAATGATATTGGTGATGGTGATGACGACGATAATGGTAATGGTGGTGGTGGAGAACGGTAATGATAATGGTTTTGATTATAATGGGGATCACAACTGTAATGACTGTCCGTTATATGGCTTGCGTATAGACAAAAAACCAACATCATCATTAAAGAAACTGTTGACCACACAGGACGCATGGGTGGTTGTGGACTTGTATGGCATGGCTGTGCAGGTCTCCATCACCAGTCCCCTGGTTCATGCAGGTGTGTGCTTGTCCTTCTATCTCTATTGTGTGTATTTTATCATTGTTTTGCGCTTCAACTTCTATTATTATTACCATTAATATTATTATTATTATTGTTTATATCGTTGTAATGACTTTAACGTCATTATATTTCTATAGCATCGATTAATTTATATAACGCCTAAGGTATTAATGAAAGTTGAAATAATGAAAATAATGATATAAATTCCATTAATTCTTATTATGTAAAAAAAACTCGACTACTACTGGTAAAAATGTTGAAAGCAACAAGAATACTACTAATACCACTGCTACTAGTAGTATGAGTAATACTATTAAAACTAATACTACTACTTTTACTACTAATAATATAAATAATAAAACAACGACACGCACAGAGGATCGTGGCCTTCTGCAGTTCCATCCCAGATGTGGACAACACTGTTGCCTCAGTGACTCTCTTCTCACAGCCTACAGACCCAAGTTGGCTTGTGTTGTTGTGTGTGTTTCATATGAATAGTTATATGTTATCTGAAACACTTAATTTGATTTATTAATAACAGTACTGTAGTTTTAAATAATAATAACGCTGGAAGTTTATTAATAAAATTTCATGAAGATTCCGTGAGATTAGTTTCGTTTGACTGAATAGTGACTTACAATGTTTGTATATTAGATTACAACACAAGGATTCGAGTATATGTCTTCAAAAAGATTTCAAGGTTTTATAATATAGTCGTTTGATGTTGGAGTTTTAAAACAATCATGTATCACCGACTATCATACCACACCTCAATACCCTATATTGACAGCTAAACATGTATAAAAAATTTTGAGGCTTATATTATGAATAAGTTTTATTATATAGGATCTGCTTGTATCATTTTATCGCATGCTGAATCATTTTTAGTGTATTTCAATTATTGTAGCACACTGCACACCACATCATATGATACTTCGATCATCTGGCACCACACCATACTATCTCACCTCACACTATGCCACACTCACACCCCATAACCTCACTCACACCATACTATTTCACATCACACTATCCCACACCACATCACCTCACTCAAACTATACCACACCACACCCGCCTCACAGTGCCACCGAGGACTTCAACAACGCCATAGTACTGACGAACAGGTGTCTGATGCCAGGGGAGGTCTTTCAGGTGCGTCTCGACAAGCTGATCAACAAGTGGACTGGATCTGTCGAAATCGGAGTCACTACTCATCGGTCTTTGTCTTCGTCGTTGATATTATCATCATCCTCATTTTTATTGTTATGTTGTCATTATCGTCAATTTGATCATTGTAGTTGATATTTTCTTTATCATCTCTTTATGTCTCCATCACAATCATCGGTTTCCTAATTGTTAACGTGATGATCGTTCACATTACTGTGTTCAGTCGTATCGAAGTTTAGAAATTTCCATACAACAGTCTCCCTAAAAGAACACACCACAACAGACCAGGCTCCATGGAGCTTCCTTGCGCCATGAGCAACGACAAAACGGGAATGTGGGTGATGAGTGGCACAAATGTGATGAAAGATGGGGTGGTGGTGCGGAAGGCTTATGGGTGCAACCTCGATCATTTGAAGGTGGGTCGGATGTGGTTAGAGTTGATATTGTAGTTGTTGTTATCACAACGCCCACGAAATAACGTTTTACAAAAAGAATTGATTGATTGTGTTTCTCTAGAAACTATTGAAGTTAGCTCCATTATAATCATACTCGTATTTGTGCTGTATCAATAACGTTCAATCAATTCAGTAAAATCAAAACAGAATTATTATATTAAGCATAATCGATAACAGGGTAATATCGTCAAGCAATTAGCAATTCCTTACATAATCCTCCTTTTTTGTAAGAGAAACAAGCTATGAACTTCATTCTATTGTAAATCTGGTGTTTTTTGGTAAATTAATTCATTTAAAAAAACAAAAAACTAAGGCGCTCTGTCATCATTTACATGTAGCAGGACACAACAACAATATAAAATTCCACACAGCACTACATCATACCACAAAAGACTGTATCATACTACACAACACTACACAGACAGGAGACAAAGTAGGAGTGGTGGTACAAGAGGGCAATTTGAGCTTCCTCATCAATGGAGTCAACATGGGTATTGCTGCACGGCACCTGCCTCAAACTCTATATGGTGAACTTTTAATTTAAGTTATGACCTAGTTTATATACAGAAATTTCGTCTGGGTAATCTCCATTTATGGCGATCTGATGGCTTCACTTTGGTAGATATTGATGTTGTTTTGTGTATTGTAATGATTGAAATAAGCTTTCAAATTCACTGTGAAGAATCATCTTCATAGCTAGATAGATGAATACTAAGATTTTAAATCCGGTTTAATCCCAAATATTTTAAAATTGGTCATATACTGGTTAACTCTGGGTGACAGCAGTCGACCTAGGTTATTGTCACTATTCATACCACAATATTTAATTTAAGCAGATTTCCTCGTAGGAATAATGTTTTCTAATGTTATTATTACAACCTTAGTTGTTATTTTCATTATTAATTATAGGATTATTTGCATCATTAAACTCCACAGGGGTAGTTGACCTGTATGGGCAAGCCTGTATGGTCTCTATTGTGGCACATGATGGTGGGTTTACTCTACTGAAAGATCGATTTTATATTAATGTCTTTATTCAAAGATTTTCATTGAAACCCAAAAAAGCTTATTCAATCTTTGAATAATAATATAGCAATAAATTTTAAATTAAAAGAATTTTTTATAAAAAATGCATATTTTATAATAATATAACAATAATAATACATTCTTCGTCAATATATCACTATATTACTGAGATAATTTAATAGTTAAAGTATACAACTATAAAACAATAAAACATACTGGTAATATTTACCACACAGCTTCAGAGGCAACAACAGACCCATGCGATATGGGCTCGCTGCCCGATGACGGGGTGGAGAATAGCGGGGATGAAGAGTACTTCGATGGGGTCAAGAGTGCCTCGCATTCACTTGTGTGGATTCCACAGGAGGATTTCAATAAGAATAAGGCCTTCAAACGCCATAAAATTAAATGTAGTAATAATGGAAGTAATAATAACAATGGGAACGTAGAGAATGATAGTGATGATGGTTCTGATGATAAAACGAGCAATACACACATAAGCAATAACTGCCATCAAAATAGTCACAAGCAATCAAACACCGCATCTTCTCACACGCCCCACCACAAACGACGCCGCAAACCATCCCACTCTTTCATAAGTAAAGATCGCAAAATTGCCTACTTCAAAGGTAGAAACCATTCCACGTACCACCATCACCTGCAAACTCATCACTACAACCACCATTACTCACCTACTATGGTGAGTAAAGTTCCTATGAAACTGGAAACCTGGTATGATGTCATGTACCATCGAATAGGGCCTGAGCATCAGTCCAATGGAACTTTCCACTTCGGTACGGCTTTTGCTTTTTTTTTGAATTAATTATTTAACAATTTTTTTTAGTTTTATTATTTCTAAAATAAAAGTTAGGAACATGAATATGAGAATTGCTTTATAAAAGCCTTTTCATAAGCATGAAGAAACTTTTAGTAAGACTAATCTTATCCATCTAACTTGGTTTCCATATGTATTCTGTATTCATGTCCGACCACAGGAGTGTTGAAATGTGAAGGAGACGAACAGGAAAGTTGCATGCTCAAGTCGGTTTCGTGTGTTATATGGTTGATTTCAAGAATTTTTAGATTTTTTGATGTTTTTAAAGATTAAAAAAGATTTCTAAATAGGATTGAAAAAGTTTTGATTATTACTATAACAAACACTAATAAAGCATCCAATAAACCACGTTCAATTTAAACCCTTCCACCAAGCACCAGGTTCATCATGCAAACCACCAAACAGAGGCAAGGATGTGTGGCTGCAACAGGCTTCAAAGCAGGCCTACATCACGCACCATGACTACCCTCTCGACCTGGGCAAGCTGAGGAGTGGAGCCAGGTTGGGAGTGCAGGTCGAAAGTGGAGGCTGTGTCAGGTTCATGCTAGATGGAGTGGAGTGTGGCCAGGCTGCCTTGCTTAGTCTTTCTAAAGGTCGTGTTTGTTTTTGCTTTATATCTTTTTCATTTCATTTGCTTGCTTTGGCGTTTAATGAATTAACATTTTGTATCATTATTTACATGTTTAGATAATTATTTATTGACATTCAAAATATTTTGTTATTCGAATGCAGGAAGCAAAATTCACTTGCACACACAAACACTCAACCGAAACACTTGTCTCTCCTTGCCTCCCTTCAAGACCCTCCCAAACATCACTGACGTCATCAGGAAAGAAGAGAAGAAGAGGAAGGGTAAGACGATGGTGGTTATAAATAACTTTGTAATTAATTTGTTTTGGGTTATTTTTGGATGATAAATTATTCATTAGGGAGGAGTTTTCTACATATTAATTGATTTTATTTACCCAATTAGATTAAATTTCTTAATGTAAATTCATGAAATTGAAAAACTAAAATAATAAGAACACAATGAAATTAGTTTTTAATTTTAAAAAATAATTTAAAAGTTTAATTGAATATCATCAAACTCACTACGTACATTACGCATCATATGTCATATATTCAACTTTTTTCTCACTTTGGTTGTTTCAATAAACAATCATCTTTCAAATTTATTCATACCATTATATTGATATTTAATCAGTCAGTGCCATAAAGTTGATGGGAGACGCCAGCGTCAGCAACAATGGACAAGTGGCCACATGTAGCTACTCTTCCACCAGTCCTTCCTATTTCTACTCTTGCAAGCCTATCAAAAACAACAGCTCTTTCGGGGTCTGTCGATTGGTTTGTGTGTGGCGCCATAGTTTTGTTTGATTAATTTATTGAGTTTATCATTAAGTGATTTATTTTATCATTTATCCATTAATTATTTATTTATTTAGTTAATCATTTTCTCTACCGCCCAAAAATGAGAAAAATCTTCCTTTTGAATATTTTAAATCAGGTAATACCTACAATATATTTAATATGACTACAACACATGACAAATCTTCTAAAGATAAAAATCACAATGAGTGAGGAGAGTTCCAGACAACAATTCAAACTAGGTCTCATCAGCCCACTCACAACCACACAACACCTTCTCGTCAATGGCGCCGAAAAACATCACTTTTTATTGGTTGTTGAGGGTTCGAATCTATTTATAAACGATGAGTTGTACACCAATGAGGTGTCACCGAGTTTGGAGGGATTAGTGGAGGAGGATGTGGTGGGAGTGGCTTTGATGGATGGTTGTTTCAGTCTCTCAGTCAATCAAATCACAGCCGTCACGTGCCCTTGTTATCTCAAGAAGGTGGGACGTTACTTGGTTTTATATGAAAATTTCTGACTTTATGAACGGGTGACAATGATGACGGCTACTTTTGTTATGAAGTTGACTAGACTATTATGATAGTGGTGATAACCCTGCAGAACACGCATGCGTTCATAGGCTTGGGAGGAGGCATCAGACAAATCTCATTAACTTCCCCTGATGTGCCATTCGTTAGTCTCAATGCATTTTTTTAAATGGCATTGTCCTGTAAATAGATTCAGATTAGGCTAAGATGTTGCGATCATTGGTACGTTTGTTTTCTATCATTTTCTACGTTTGATGCTTTGAAATTTCGAGTTAGGTGTTAGCTCAGGCTGGCAGTCTAAAATATTATTCCGTTTCAAACGGATCATTTTAATTACGATTGAGTAGTATCAATAATCTAAGCCGACTGTTGACAACCCCATTTATTGGGAGATGTACAGCAGTATAAGCTAATATGCATAATATAATTCCTTAACGATTGTATTTGACATAGTGATCATGTTTAAACAAATCATTGCTATTAAACGCAATGATAGTAAACCGATGTTTTTCTCTACAGAACAGCCATGACGATTCTAGTGGTAATAGTGATTGTTACCTTATTGATGATGAAGAAGATGATGATGAGGAGGAGGAAAACAAAGAAGAAGATACTGATGAGAAAGAAGAGACAGTATCGAGTGATGAGGATGGTAGTCAGGTATGTTTCTTGGGAGACAACATCACCTTCGAGAACAACCCTCACGATCGCATCAAGGCTCCTAGAGGCAATGACGAGAAGAATACTGTGATCAAGAACAGTGGGAATAATAATGATGTGCATCTAAGGAGGGGAAATTTTTGTGGAGGAGGTGTGGTAGTGCTGAAGGCGTGGAATGATATCTTGACAATCAACCAATTACAAGTTAGAATTCATCTTCTAAAATATTAATCATTATGTATTATTTTGTTGAATTTATAAGGTGAAAATAGAAAAAATGGTTGAAAAATGGGCGGGTTCAGTCAGAATCGGTGTTTTTCTCAATAAGGAGTCGTACGTCAATCAGTTTCAGTTGGCCAATCAAATTCCAGATCTTCCTTCGAGAAATCTTCAGAAACTATTCTCTTGCTATGATTTTAACTTACCTTCAGTCTTCCTTGACGGCTCTGATGTTATTATAGGAGGAGTCAAGGTTGTTAACTAACATTATAAATGAACTAACGACTCTTCATTAGAGTTTATATTCAGTTAAGAATGTTTTTATCCATTTCGATAATGTTTCGTTATTAGTTCTTATAATTTCTGTTATCCAAATGGTATACGTTTTGTAAGATAACGTAATATTCAAAATCAATTAGCATATTCTTATTTATCAAAATGTAGTTCTTTAGATCTTGTTATTTGTTTTAGGCAAAAATGTTCGATATTCACTTTTCCACAAACTCTTTTTGAAAACCATCGCAACCAATCACGCAGAAGCCACACTCACTACCAATCACGCACCTCAACGTTGGTGATCTCATAAAGATGAGCTTGAAAAGTGGCCAATTGGAGTTTAACGTGAAAGAGGAAGTTCTAAGAATAGATTTGAAGGAGATGCTTGGAAAATTTTTTGATGTTGTGTGTGTTCATCCTTTTGTGGATGTGTATGGTAAGGTTATTGCAGTGAAGATGTTGTCGAAAGTCGAGGATGTATCTCATGTCAAGTATGCTTTTGTGTTAGTTGTATTAAATTAATTTGATGTTTTATCAATTATTTTAAGAAATGAAGGTGAAAAGAGTAAAGAAAAGGATGATGGTTATGGTGAGTCTTAATAACAAGTTTTTTCTAGAAATTCTAGAGCTTTTTTTTACAATTCATCAGAAAGCAAAGAAAAATCCATGCTGAACATTCAACCCGCTTCAAAGGATCCCACTCCATGCATTCACCATCCACCTCCCATCCACCATGAATCCTCCATTCAACCCCCAGTCGTTTCTGATCCATTTCAGTGTCTGTATTTCAAGCTTTGTTCCCTACTTCTTCAATTACTCCGTCTTCCTGGTTAGTTGGTGTTGGTTTGTTTTTGAGATTTGATGTTTTTTTGTTATATCGGTACAGTCCATAGAAGTTTTCAATAATGAATAGTTTTACTGTCGGAAAGTTTGGTATCTGTTAAAAATTTTTCGAAATTTTATATGTAAATGTTAAGATGAATCAGCATTATAATATGTTACAAACAATGTATCGTGTCAAAGGGCCATTAAGCTAACGTTATGTAATAAAGAAAAAACTTGTGTATGAAAAGTCTTCGAAAAACTCATTTCGTCGTAAAGATTATTATATTCAAACTTCATAGACAAATTAAATAAAGTTATAATAAAAATTCATACCCACCACAGAGTCATCATTCATGCCATCAAAAGCTTCATGCCACTGTTCTTCATGCTTTACCTCCCCCTCCAAAAAGACTTGTGGCTTGCATGGCTGGGTCAGGGTGCCTTTCAAGTATGTATCTATGTCTTCAACGTTGAGTTGTGTGTCTTTCTAGTTTCAAGCGTTTTGCCTTATAGGGAGACTGTGTTTTTCTTATAATAATCGTTTCTTAGATTTTTTTATGAACTCATCTGGTCAGTTACAAGATCATTTTATATTTCGTGAAGTTTTTTATTCTGCATAATAAACATGAGATATCCACTTTGAGCGTTTCTCCTTCATAAACATTTCAAATATGAACTATTTGATTACTTTTAAACTTTAAATACCTCAATACCTGCACAGATACAAGGGCGGTATGTCAAGTGATGATAAGAACATAGCTTACGTTTGTGAAGATATTCGTGAGCTGAGGAGAGTGGTTGATGCCGGATGTTTGTCTTCCAAGGGTGACTGTTAATTTAATGCATATCATTGTCGTTATGACATTCTCAGTAGTTAATTTAGTTGTCATCACTTGAAGGACAAGAGTTATCGTCAGAAGGCTTTAATTTTATTTGGTTTTTTCTAAATAGTTTGTCTATTGTATTCTGAATAATTCTTTTCAAAATTCAACATAGATCAAACCTCATTTTAAAACTATTCTTCATTATTTAAATTCAGGAGGAAAGATGCTGAGATCTAGCGTGATAGGACGAAATGCATCTCAGAAAGATTATTCTAATATTGAGGATAGAGAGAAAAATGAAGAAATGAGAAGGGAGGAGTTAGTGGTCTACCCATCGATCCATCATGCACTATCCATGTGCTCCCAACAGCCGTTCAAGTGGGCTTTGTGGATTATCCTAATATTGAGTTCACTAATATTTGAAGTATTTGAATGCTTAAAATTTTAATTTTATGTAACGGAAATTTTTATAATTTTTAAATTTATAAAATTTTTTTTAGTTTGAAAGTGAGGTCGAGAGGGATGTTTGAGAGGTTGTGTGCTTCTATAGTGTTGGAGGTGTCTCTCAGTGATGGTTCGTTTTCAGCTAGGACTAACAGAGACTTGAATGATAAAAATGAACTGATAAAAGAACAAAAAGATCAAACAATACTTGAAAGCCAAACTAAATATAATTTTAACAAAAATACAATGGTAGAAACCAAGACAAAAAAGTTTAACGATTCAGTTTCAAGTGAACATGCTGATGGAAAAAAAAACGAAAAAGAAGATAGATGCGAATGGTTGGTGAAAGAATGCAATGCCGTCAACATCAAGGCTTTTCTGATCAGAGTTCATTAATCGTTTCTTTTTCAGATTACAATTTTTTTTCACATTTTTTGACACTTTCAATAAAAGTAGCAAATGTATTTATATTCATATTAATTTTTTAAAAATTGTTTTTTTGAAAATAAATTATTTTTTTACTACTTTTAATTACTTTTTACATAATTACTCTAGCAAACTTACTTATATTTCGAAAAGTTAGTTTCAAAGTTTTAAAATGTCGAAATTGAAGAAAATTGTTGAAGAAGTAAAAGATAATAATGGAAAAGAAATCGATTTGGTTGATAAAGGAATTTGTTCTTTTGCCGAAGTTCCGGGACTATGTAAAACATTTTTAGATATTTACTTTTTTTTTTTATAAAAATTTTGAAATCAAAATTATATGTTTTAGTTCAACTGAGAAATCTCACAAGAATCACTCTAAGTCATAACAAAATTTTAGGTGAGCTGTAAATGGTTGAGTGCATTCATAATTCTTTGTTAACAATACTAAAAAAATACTTCAATTTTTAAGTTAATGAATTATGCAGAAGTGCCTTCAGCAATAGCAGAGTTTGACAACTTGGAAGTTTTGAATCTCTTTAACAACCACATTGAAGTAGGAAATAGGGATGCTGGTTTTTTCTGGGTTTTCAAATATTAACACTTATTGTTTATTTTTAATAAATTTAGACTTTTTCAACTTGAACTTCATAGATTTTGCCAACCTCAATCAGTACTCTACAAAAACTCAAAATTTTAAACCTTGGGTAACAATCTATTATTTTCAAACTCAATTTATTTAATCAATAAGTTTTTACAAGTATAAAATAACAAAATAAGCTGATTTATCTTTGTAAAAATAACTATGGCTATGGTTTTTTGATTTATAAGTATTTTTTTAACAGTGTTCATCATAACTTTCATTCAAACTTCACCATTCCAAAGCATGAACAGACTCAATGAGCTGGTGAGAGGTTTTGGAGCATTTGCTTCTCTGGAGGTCCTTGACCTCACCTATAATAATCTCTCTTCCAAGTCCCTATCTGCCAATTTCTTCTGCCTCAGTATGTATTTATTTTTATAAAATTTCATTTCATTGTTTGATTTGTTTGAAAAAAATTGGTGAAATTTTTGAAAATTTGATTTAATTGATATTTATAGTTTTTAAAATACAATAAATGTACCACATCAAAAATTATTACAACTCCTAAATGAGAAAATTTTTCAAACTAGTTCCCCAAACTTCACAGACACACTACGAGCCTTGTATCTTGGAGACAATGATTTTGAGGATTTACCTGCTGATATAGGCAAGCTGTCCAACCTACAGATTGTGTGTTGGGGTTGGGGCTGTATATGGGCAAGGGCTTGTGTGTACATTGGGTGTAGTTGAATGTGTATGTTGAATGTTGTGGTGAGGTCTATATTTGGTGTGGTATATGGTAAGTTTTACAGCTATGTTGTTGTATGAGGGGGGTTCATGTTTCTTTTATGTTTTTGAGTTGGTTTATTTTGGGATATATGCTTAATGAAGGTGCATGCTGTTTTGCATATTGAAGTGTTTTTCATTGTTTTTCTCATTTTTTTATCTTGATTTTATGCTCATTATTTTAATCTCTTTTTTTGTATCTTATATGTTGTGCTTACTATTATTCTTTCAATTTTACGTCTCAATTTAATCTTTAACTTCAATATACAACCAGCTAGTATTAAGAGAAAATGATCTGACAAGCCTTCCTAAGGAAATAGGTTTGTAAATTTTTTTATGAGTAGTAACATTTATTATTAATTTTCCCTTAACAGCTGTAATAATAATAATAATATCCATATTAGATTATACTGCTGTAGGCGTCCCAGTAGTTGGGGTATACAGCAGTCGGCTAATGAAAGCCATTTTTAGTTGGGACAAAGTTTCCATAGAACTGCCAGCCCAAGCTAACGTCCAACTTGAAACTATCGGATTTCAAGAACCGCCGTTTCCACTCTTGGGAAGTTTGCCTTGCCGTTGTCAATAAAAAATGATTCTCCGCCAAGCCAAATGACAACGATACCAGGATATCAGTTTGTCGATACCTGTTACCGAAGTCTACTGTTATCCAGGTTATAACAGGAAAGCAGTCTCAAATTGGAGACGCTGTCTTCGGTGCAGTTTAACGTCATGCCCAGGACCAAGCTGTATACATTATTATTAATATTATTATTATTATTTTTGTTGTTGTTATTGTTATAATAATAACAAAAACATTATTATTATTATTATTATTATTAGTAGTAGTAGTAGTAGTAGTAGTAGTAGTAGTAGTAGTAGTAGTAGTAGTAGTAGTAGTAGTAGTAGTAGTAGTAGTAGTAGTAGTAGTAGTAGTAGTAGTAGTAGTAGTAGTAGTAGTAGTAGTATTCGTTTTACGTCTTGTCTCATAGCATGAGGTTGGCCGGCATATAATTATTATTAATCTAATTACATAAACACTAAGATTATCAAAGCAAATATTGTAATTTTTATAAACTGACTATCTCATAAAGCATTGAATGTTGGCACACAGGGGACTTGAGCAGACTGAAGGAGTTACACATCCAACGTAACAGACTCACTGCTCTGCCTCCTGAGCTAGGTTTGCTATTGACTATCTAGATTGCTTGTTGTGAGGATGTTGAGTTCAATGAAGAGTTGTTAGGAAGTAGGGCATTGTTATTGGAGAATATATAGATAGCAATGTGGTTTTAAAGAGCATATCTGCTTCATGCCACTATAATTTAAGACGTTGTTGTTTGCTTATTTATTTATTCTACTTGGAATAATTTCATTCTAATTAAAATCATTAACTAAAACTTATTAGTTACACAAACCAAAAATTTCCTCAAGGTAATATATCTAATAAAATCATACGACTAACTTAATGGTGATGATGATGATGCTGATATATTCATCATCAATGGGGCATATAGAAGATCGACGTTGATGATTTTATTTATTTATTAGGATTTACGAAGAGACAAAAATAGAGATAAAATTGAGTGTTCAAATATTTTCAAAGATCTTCGTTCGCCGATGTACGGCTTCCCTCCAGCTTCCATAGGTCCCTGTCTTGCGCCAGTTCAACTGCTTGATCTATGTTTAGTTTGTGGGCTTTTAGAACGTGTTTGATCGTTGTGAAAAGGCTGGTGCTAGGTTGATGATTGAAACAATATTAATGAAAGAAACTTAAAATCAAGTTGAACTGTTGGCAAAGATTAAGTCTTACAAACACTAAGAACTGCAAAATATAATAGTATATATAATAAAAATATCAAACTTATTATGGTTTTTAATTCACATAAAATATATTAGTTCAACAGTTGACATTACTCAAACCACAGCCAACTTGGACTTGCTGGGGCAGAAACAAGTGTTCAGAGCTGAGGGCAATCCTTGGTTACATCCCATCCAGGTCTTTTGTATTGATGATGTGAATTTTCATTATTATGATAGTGTTTTTATATGACTCATCATCATGGCCATTATCTATTTATCTATCTATCTATCTGTCTATCTATCTATATCTATTATTTGTATATAAAATCAGTCTTATACTTGATGACGTAAGTTACACTAAATTTTTTGTATGTTTTTTGAATGATTTTTTAGATTGTTGTTAATATAGTTATATATGTATCAAAGTTGAATTGTCTATAGTGTACTACCTAAAGTTAAATGACGGTAAATTGTCACCAGGAGCAATTCCAACTAGGCCTTTCCCACTTGTTCGAATATCTGGCCTCAGACACCTACCGATTGTAATTTTTCATTACATTTATTATATCATTATTTTCATTCTAAGCTTTAAAATATGGCATTTTTAAAATAAGTTTGTTATTTGAAAAAGACTTTAATTTCTAACAAGTTAAATATACCAAAATCTTACGCTACAATTCAAACAAAATCTGTAAAAAGGATACGTATCACCCGGTATTTTTAATTATTGTATATAAACTCACACAGCCTGTACAATAGGCATTTGGAGTCTGGAGCTCCACCGCCACCTTACGACCCAAAAAATAAAAGTAAAAAGGTTTCCAAAAAGCATTAAAGCAAGACTGCTTCAGTGATGGTGTTTGCCTACCTGTTCAAATGCTTCCATTCACACTAACCTTTCCACGATTGATCATTGCACCACTCTGTTTTTTTTTTCGTGTCTGATTTAAAAGTGGTTTTTGCCACTAATTTTATTTGATTTTTCACTTTGAAAGTTAAAATTTCTGTCATTTTTATACTATTTATTTTTGTTTTGTCTGTTGCTTAGTCGTGTCTTTTTCTTGAATATTGTTTTAAAATTATTTTCTAAAAGATCAGATATGATTTTTTAATTAAAATTTCAAAGTTTTCTGGTTTCAAGATAAGACAATTGTTTAGGTAAGTTGTTAGTCTCAAGCTTATGGACTATAAAATTGAAATCAGTTTTTCATACCTAGTTTTCTTTAATTACTAAGCTTTTTGATATTCGCTATATTTAAGTTAATAATAATAACTAGTAAAAGTTAAAGAGATCAGTATTCAATACAAACATTTATCAAAAGTTAGTTTTGTGTTTTCATGAATGACTCATTTGTTAGTTGTTCAGTTAAGGAACATTTTACTTTTAAGTCTTGAAGCATGGATGCTTTTGATGTAATGTGCTTTAATTATGGTTTTAATCGATATATGATGTTTTTGTTAATTATGTTTAATTTGCTTCATAAATGGATTTTTATCCGTCATTATATTCGTAAATTTTCGTAATAAAATTAATTTTTATTCAAGTTATTAATGAAATTTCAATAAAAATACGAATGATATTTTAAATATATAGCTTTAACACTGGTTTTGAGTTTTTGACACAGGTTCCTATTGTAGTTTAATATGGCATTTTTTTCTTGTAGATCAGATCGCTTGCTGAAAATTTAATGTAAGGAAGAATAGCTAGAACAAGTGCTAATTGCAGACCAAAGACAAAATCGAGCCCCGTAAAATACAGACGAATATTATTATAGTGGCATGAAATTAGATAATTAGTCCAATGTTTTAACAGCTGAGCTATATGGGTTGATTAGCTAGACTAGTGACGATAAGAATTTTTTTATCTTTTTTATCATTTTGGAACACTTGAAACGCATTCCTTTTATCTCTCGAAAGAATTTCTGGCTTAAGTTTCTGCTTCAGAATTGAGCCTCGTCTTGATGAAAACAGAAAGAATGATTCAAATTTGTTTCTTGCCAAAAAAATTGAGCAGACCTCAATTTTAAAAAACTTTGTTGGTTCCGAAGCTTTAGAGTGGTGAGATGACTCTGGTCGATTTTATGTACAAAATTATAACAACATATTTGAAAATGGTTCAATTATAAAATAAATCGTTTTTTTGTTCAACCTTTTGTTACTTTTGATTATACAATTTGAGTTCTTTAATTTAAAAATAGTCCAAATAATTAGGCGTTGGATAAGAACATGCTAACTTTCACTTTTAAAATATTTTCAGTTATGAAATTGTTAAAGCTATGAAACAAAAGTTTTACTTTTTAATATAAAATTAAATTAAATTTTATCAATCAATTTCAAAGATGGGTGATTTATTCCAATTCAACTCAAGTCGTATCAAGGACTATACCAAGGATTTGATCATTAAAAAGTTACAAGATGCAAGTAGAATCCGTATTATTAAATAAAATACTTGAATTAATTTTCTGTTTTCGTTTTTTTGAATTTTTTATATTATTAAAAATTTTGAATATCAGATCCAAATAGATACTACATCACTACCGCTTTGAAATCCTTTATAACATAATATATAGAATGCCCATAAAATACCATTATAGATAAAAGGTTCAAAAGATCTTGTATTAGATACTGATTTGATGACACCTCTGGATAGAATCATTCAACCTTCAGCATTAAAAGTTAAACTCTTCTGTTTTTATTTTTAATAAAATTTTTAGTGAAATTTCTCAAAATGTTCATTTATTTGTATTATTCTATTTCTGTAAAAATTTTTTATAAAAACTCATTTTTCAATTATTATCATTGATTCGAACTTTTTAACTTAAATATCACTAAAATGAAATTAATGTAGATTTCTATTTGTGTTAATGTATTTATTATTAGTTCATTATATTTATCATTAATATAGAAATTTTCATCAAACTAGGAAACTGGAGTCGAAAAGATTTTGAGACTAGAGAAGCCTTTCGGACCAATCAAAGGCTCTCCTAAGTTAATAATTACTATATTAAAAATCCATTTATTGAACACATATTTGAAAAAATTAAAAATTAATTCAATTTTTTTGTTATACGAAAATAAGGTTAAAGAGAAATAGGTAATCTTATAGAAAAGGGTAAAGATGCTAACCAGAATATAATGGTTGATTCATAAAAAGTTTGATCAAAACCATAAAATTTTGTGACCAGATAATAGATTCTTTTTTGCTTATAATTTTAATTTCTAAAAGAATCTTCACTACCAAACCAGACGAGTATATCTGATGCAAAACAACACATCACTGGTTCAAATAATGTGTGCACAAGTGAACATTGACCTGAAAGCTAAAATTAAATGCCAATATCACCTTCTAATGACACCTCAGCTGGTTCTCCATTTTGTTATAGGCATTTACAATGTTCTTAATAATTATTTTAAAATCAATATAATTTTTAATGTTCTCATGTTAATATAGAGTTTGACCTTTACAAGCTTAAGCACAAAAAAATAATAAATCATACAAACACATACACATAAACAATAAATCACACAAAAACACAAAAATAAATTAATAAACCACAAACACACACACAAAACCATTATACACACATACACGAAACCATAAAACCATACAGACATGCACATGTGAGATGCTGATGGAAAGTGAAGGAGTGTATGGTCACATTACAGCTTCTAGTCTTCCATTATTGCTTATCCCTCTAGACCACCACCTCATCTCTCTGCAAATTCCCCTCTTTTATCGAGCCGTATTTCTTGTTCGTGAGACTGTGTGTTGGATGTTGCTTAGTGTGCTCGATGTTGCCTAGTGTGTTTGATGTTGTTTAGTATTTCATTATGGGCACATCATTGTTTTTATTTTTCCATTATGTACACAATTATTTTTCTTTTTTTCATTGCAACATTTGTTTTTAATCAAGAAAACATGCTTCAGAAGAATTTGATTTGATTGATCTGTTAGCTTTCTTCTCTTACTTAAACAATGATTTAATTTTTTGATAAATTGACTGATTGAGTAATTTATTGAGTGTGTATAGCTAGGCAGATAGATAGTTAAATAAGTAAATAGATAGATAGATAGATTCACAAGCAGATACGAACTTACACAGGATGGTGACCAAACCATGCTGCACCACACTGCCTCTAGTCTCTTCCTACTTCAAAACCTTTATGGAAACTTCTCAAAAGTCACTCTCATTGGACAATGTGCCCATGTGAGTTTGTGTGTCTCATGCATTCCAGTTGCATTTATGGCGCTAGAAAAAAGATTTAATTTCTATTATTTGTTTTTTGTCTATATAGTTGATGTGGTAACCTCTCATATACATTATTCGATGGAAATTATTTTTTAGTGAATGCTCCGATAAAGCTAGATTATTTCTCCAAAACTTTTGTCACTGCTACGTTGTTCATTTCTAAAGTATTGCATGTTTTGAACGTCAATTCGTGCTTAAGTATTGTGTACTATGGATTCAACGTCTGTGCTAATTAATACCGATTTCATTAAACTTTCTGTTAACTTCTAATCACACCATCAGTATATAAACCACTAACGACTCCATCAATGACAGAAGACATACGATTTAATGACATACATGATGGAGAAGGCATCATCCCCATCATCATCCACTCCTTCTGACCACATCTCTCAAGCCATCATCATTGACCGCAGTATGTCTGTGGTTGATGATAATAATAGAAATAATAATAATAATTATTATTATTATTAGTTTGTTACCTGTAGTTTATGCGGGGTTTCTTATGTGCAGAAGTGACAGATTTGATTGAATATAATTGTATAGCCCAAGTACAGTTAATAATTAACTCAAAGTTTTGCATTAGGAAATTAAATGTTTACAGATGTTTCCCAAAAAAACTATTCTATATTAGAATATTCACCTTATCAAAACATCGAAAATTAATGAGTTCTCCAATTTGATTCGTCAGCACTTGATTTAGTGACCCCATTATGTTCACAAGTGACTTATGAAGGACTGCTAGAAGAAATGTTCCCTATAGATTGCGGTGAGTGCTCCATTATTTGGCTTCATGCTCTTTCAAGGGTGTCTATTGTTTTATTTCAATAGAATATTTTCATATCAGAAATTGTGTAAAAAATACAGCATTTCAAAACGAGTTGTCAGTTTTTGGATCATGATATCAGTTACATTCAAGTTTAATCTTAATATCGGGTCTCAAACTTAATATAACATAGCAAAGATTATAGTGGCACTAACTTTAAGAGTTTCTGCTCCATTCACATGTATTATTCATCACAGGTTTCATAACATTGGCGCCCGAGGTGACAAACCTTCAAAAACCTACCAAGATATTTCTCAGCAACCAGGATCTGGTAGTCATTTATGCTTTCGATGCGTCTTAACTTCTTTATTGGCGCTATAAGATTGAACAATGTTATATACGAAACACCTTTACCTCTACCGAATGATTCGATCTCTTCATTACTTACACACAAACCACGCAGATTTTCCAGGAAATCAGGGATCGTCATTTCTCCAACGTCTCGACATTCCTTAGTGCCAAAGCCAAAGAGCTGCAACTAGCTTACGATGTGAGCAATTCAATATAGTATATAATACGTTAGTAGATAAATACTTTAAGGTACGTATGCTTAGAGTAGTCCATGCCATGGTCACATGGAAGCATTGTGCATTGTAACTACATAGTAGGCTCATAATGTATGGATTTCTCAGTATATGCCACGAAATGTTCTGTCCACCCTTGATGTAGGGCAGATATAGTTGACCATCAGGTTGATCCAAGTTGATAGTGAAACGATTTTAAATACTGACATCAAAATACATAATACTGGCTTCTTGAACTTTCATAATAATCACCAACTTGTGCTCAGAAACGCAATTATAATAAAATATATGCAGAAACGCAAGGGTTTGAACATCGCAGGCACAAAAGACTTCATCAAGAATGACCTCAAGATTCTGATGTCACAACACAGCAGTCTCTCCACACGTATGTGTGTTTGCGTGTTCTTGTTTGTATTCTTGTTTTTATTCGATTTTATGTATGCTTGTTCGTATATTTATATCGTTTTGTTATTAATTTTTTTTCTTATTACTATTATTTTTTTTATATTCTATTAGCAATAGTCATTCATAACTAATAACAAAAACGATTTGAATCAAAGACTTTTTTAAATTGATTTGTTATTTATTTAAAAATTAACTTAATATTTATTTACTTCTAAAGACGTAGGAGCCTGTGATTACATAACGAAGAAGAAGACTGAAGGGGAGATTGTGAAGCAGCTTGAAACAGAACACAGTTAAACATTCTTCTATTTATATGTATTGTGTTTCGGAACATTTGTTATAATCACTATAATAGAGATTATTGCTGAAATTAAACCATGAAATTCTCATAATTAACTTTTAGGAATGGTTTAAAAAAGATAACTATCATAACAATACCTTATCTTAATTATAAAAGGCAAGAGATTGTATTGCGAAAGATTAACTGATAAAACTACAAAAGTTTTTTTTAAACTTTCGAGTGCTCATCTCATTGTTCTAACCCAGAAAAACAACACTGAAATAGTAGAACAGAAAATTAGATTATGATATAAAAGTGTTCATTAGATGAATCTAATTTTTTCGAGGCTTTAATACATTATTTACAACTGATTTGAATGATTGTCTGCTTGAAGGTTTGTTGGAGGGGGTGGACATCAAGAAGTGTTGTGCCTATATTGAAGAAATCATCAGTCGACAGGTTTGTGTGCCGTGGGTCAATGTGGATTATATTTTGGTTTATTTGCTTGATTGATTAATAAGAATAATGGGAAAACTTTACCAAAATTGTATTTATTTTACTGTTTTTGAAGGCAACTGGTTTATTTAATTGACCAATTGATAGATAGATAGATAGATAGATAGATAACCTACATGACAGATGAGTATGCAGACGAGCTTATGTCTCATGTGTTTGTTAAGCCTGACTGAAGGAGGTCTGACGTCATCACTTTTCAGGTCTCTCTCCACGCAATTTTTACAGGTTGCCTTTGTGCAATATGAAAAGCACTCTATAAGGCTATATAACAAGCGCTATATAAATTGACTAAATGAATTCAAATGAGAATGCAGCCGTGTATTTAAATAGAAAGTCTTCATTAGTGACTATACTTTTGAATCATCATTTATTATACGTTTGCTTCCGGCATTGCTCAATGATTATTCTTCAATCCAAAAAATTGATTTTTTTATATTTCTTCGGTGATAAAAGGCTTTCTTACATTGAGTATAGACTAATCAAATTTTGATGGGAATGATAATTTTAAAATCAAAACGGTAGTAATGTTAATAACAATAATAACAAAAAATTATAATAAAAACAAATATATATAAACAACCACGCGCACAGAGCTACGGTTACGAGCACCTAGTGAGTCTGGACAACTTGAAGAGGGTGAGGATGCTGTGTGAGAAGCAAGCTATGTCCATCTTCACCAAGCTCAATCTGCCGCAGCAAGCTTTCAGGAACGTTGCTAGAAAGCTGCAGTTGGTGTGTTGGGTGTTGTGTTGTGGGTCATGTGTGGTGATGTTGTTTTGGGGTTAGTGTGTTGTGATTGGGTTTCAGTAGTGTGTTAAGGGTTTTTGTGGCTAGTGTGTTAACAACAAGCCAAACCAAACAGATACCCAAATCAGCTAAGGACATCAATCTTAAGAAACCCGACGACCTCTCATACGTCTTCAGTGGCGCTTACAGGCCTCTGCTGTGTCGGGTGGTGGAGCAGGTACTTGTGATGTAATTGGTTTGTTATGAAAGCATGACAAAATATGCGTGATTTATTTAATAAATATGAGTTTAAAGTAATCCTACATTCAATAATGTGCCACAAACGACTAGGGCGTTTGTTACAATTTTTTTTGTTTTTTTGTGTTCTATTCGATATATTTCAATGGCATTCTTCATGTGTTAAGCATTTTCATAGGTGTTGTCTGTCAATGAAGTCACCCAATTGGAAGATGCCCTCAAGATGTTGGACATCCCCTTCTCAAAGAAACAAAATGCCGAAGCTGCCAAAGGTATGCTTGTGGTGGTGTTTTTAATTAATGTTGTCAAAAGTAAGTCGACTATTCAATCGCCCGTATCTTGTAAAGAGAATTTGTTGATAATCAGGGAAACAGTTTATGAACGATATTATTGTTTTGGGAGTATTAGTGAAAGATTTTGCATAAATATCACTTCACACAAATTGGTGAGACAAAAATTTGATTTTTCAAATGTTTTGATCAAATAATACACTCGTGATGCTTCATCAAATGCATTGAATGCAAAGAAAAAGCTACGCATTAAATAATTGAAATATTGGTTTTTATCAGATAGTTTTAGTCGTCAAACCCCTCTTGAAACGGGACAAATGACGTTAAATGATGATGATGAGATAGTTTTAATATACTATGGAATATTTTTCTCACGCTAGGTAACGTAGAAGTGACAAAGGTAGTGTTGGTGTTTGTGTTGGGAGGCATCACAAGCTCCGAGTTATCTGCACTCAAACTGCTTGCCAAGCTCAAAGGTTTGTGAGATTTTATTCAACTTTTATTAAAATTTTCCATTTGAGAAAATCAAGTTCAGTATTTCCCAATGTGTTCAATTAACCTTCTTTCTAGAGATAAATCATTGTTTTGATATTAATGTAAAATCGATCGATTGATTGATTGATTGATTGATTGATACAAACCTCGTTCAAACAGATTGTTACATTGTCGTCTGCACTACATCTGTGATAAACAAGAATTCGTTTCTCGCTCCTTTTCTCAAATAGATTCACATTCCTTAACCCATTGATGCCATTTTAATCTCTTCCAAAACCTCTACTTAATCTTTCATCACCACATGATCTTAATGCTTCCTTTTTGTAAATTTTAATCTCAATTTTTTTCATTTTTTTATGATATTTCAATAATCAAGTTTTATCATGTAAATAAAATTCCAATTTGTGATTCAACAATATTTCATGGTGGTCTAAATTAATTTTGTTTCAAGTGTATAATGATTGGTTTTGAAGGTTTAATAAAAATAATCGCTTTTTGAGTGACACTTGATCCTTTCAGTTGTGCGCTAAACCAATTGTTTATGTTACCATGACGACGCATTGGTTCTCGTCTAACTAAATAGCATTGAGGAATTAAATGGAGAAGAAGTTTATTTTTTAAAAAAGTATTCGTCGATTTTAATAAAAAAAAATGGACGACTTTGAAGAGAAAAAAGACATGTATGATGAATTCAATGACCTCGACCAACAGTTTGATTTCCAAGTTTGTAATCTTCAAGTTGAATTTTCCATTAAATGTTATTTGAGTAGAACTCTATTTGATATTGATATTATCAAATAATAATGTTGAATTATAAAACAGAGTTTGAAAGCAGATGAGGGCTTCAAAAGTGCTCTGCAGAAGAGCCAGCACAAGAGACCTCCACCTACTGGAATGGTAAGTCGAGGCAAGCAGCCTCAACCGATCACAGCGTATCGAGAAGCTTCTCGGCCAATGACAGCTGTCAGAGCGGCAGGATATAGTCTGTAGTTGTTAATGTGTGTTTTTAAATTAGAATGACTGCTATTATTTGAAAATTTTTGCAGACCCTGCAGCTCAGCCTTTCATCTCCAGTCTCAAGCCTGAAACCACCCAAGAGTGAGTTAAAAAATGTTTGAGGGATCTCAATAGTGAAAATCTGAAATAATTTTTGGAAACCTCTGATGCAGAAGTGGTGAAGAGCAAGGAAAAAAGATAGAAAAGCAGATCAACCATTTGATCGATGAGTCATGCATCGCCAACCAACAAGGGCATTTCAAAATTGTGATGATCAGTATATTTCTTTTTTGGCACTTCTTGTTTTAAATATAGACCAAAGATTCATCCAATAGCAGAGCGATTTGGTCGCCCATACAAAATCATATCATATGCCATGGTTAAATACATAAAATTATCTTTTTATCTCATTCAACACTCACAGGCGTTAGAAAAAGCCGAGGAAGCTGCTATGTTGGAGAGGAAGTTGCTGGAGTTGAGGAAGCAATTGAACAACAACGAACAAAACCACCTGGATGTCACTTACGCTGTGAGATCATTTTAGTTGTTGATGTTAAATCATTTTAGTTGTTGTTGTTAGATCATTTTTGTTGTTGCTGATGTTAAACAAATAATATTCATTTAAAAAATAAATCCATGCTTATCAGGTAATCAAAACCTGCAACAATAAATCAAATCTTTTCGAGACAAGAATAGGTGCACTACAAGGAGATAGCATAAGCCCTATACTGTGCTGTATATATCTAAAAGAAGCAATATCTTGACTCCCAGACCAACTAGGTGGAAAAGAACTGATTTACGCAAACGAAATAGATTTCGTAACTGAGAAACCCCTAGATATAATAGAAATTTTGAAACAAATGGCAAAATACAACCTCAAAGTAAACCCTCAAAAAACAGAAATAACCACACTAACACCTACCAGCCTCGATATTATAAAAACAAAAAAACTAGGAACATACCTATCAATGGATAAAGAAATTTCCCACAGAAAAGCCCTAACTCTAGTTGCTATGAACAACCTATGGATACTGTGGCACAAAAACAAAATTAGCCACAAAAAAAAACTGAGAATGTTCAACGCATATATTCTCCCCATATTGCTTTACAACTGCGGCACGTGGTCATTGAAGAAAACTAGCGAGGAGAAGCTAGACGCTTTCCACCGACGTCTTCTTCGAAGGGTCATAGGCGTTTTTTGGCCAGAAAAAATCCTTAATGAAAAACTTTATTTATAAATAGCCAAATAAAACTCAGCTCCACAATAAGAAACAGAAGACTCACCTTAATAGGACACATACTAAGACTGAGTCCAGACTCGCCTGCGCAAACATCAATGGATGCATACTTCCAAGCTCCAAACAAAACAACCCAAGGCCGACCAAAAACTACAATAGTGTCCATTCTACAAAATGATCTCAAATCTCTCAATATTAATTTTAATAAACTGGAAGATTTGCACAAAATAAGAACAAATCCCACCGACAAAAAACAATGGAAAAAGCTTATTGGCAATTGACAATATTCTTAACTATGTTTTTTTCAAAAAAATGAAAGTTTGAATAATAATAAAATCAGGCAACTTTTTTTAATAAAATTTTACATTCAGTACAGATTCAAATCGTTTCTTATTCGTTGTATATGAATAAGTCAATTATAATAATGGTGAAATTCAACATTAGGTGAAGTTCAACCTGGCAAACCAGCAAGCAGCCAATAACCTAGAACACGAAGCCATCGCCACTTTCCAAGCCCTCGTCAAGAACAAGACCTTCAACAACTCTGGTTTGTTTGTTAATTGAGTTTTTATGGAGTGGTTCTATTTGAGGTTTGAATCAAAATTTTTATAGTTTATAGTATCATAAAATAGTTTGAAAACACTTTTCATTATTATAGTATTTTTATAGTTTAATATATATGCATAAACCTACAGCAGTATAATCTAATATGAATAATAACCACAGGTCGTCTGAAGGTGAACATAGGCAACATGCACCTTAAGTTGAGGCAATACGAGAAGGCCATCCGCATGTACAAAATGGCCATCGACCAGGTCTCCGATGAGTTCAAGAGCATCAAGTGGGTTTTTGTTGGTATGAGGGGGTATTCAGTTTGATCAAAGAATCGTTGTGCATTGAATAAGTTTCGCATAGCGTGATTTAATTTTGATTTCGTTTAGCTTAGTTTTTCCTCTTGCATTCTTGGGAGCATAGGGCTACAACAACACCTCCTATGTACTCGGTTCTGGCTGGTCCTCTTCAGCTCGATACACTTCATTCCAGTAACTTTTTCTTCTGCCTCGAAGCTTCTCCGCCAGATCTGCTTAGGTCGGCCAATTTTTTTCTTCCCCTGTGGGTTCGAGTCCAGGGTCTGTCTAGTAATGTTGGCTGCAGGCTTGCTTAGTGACTTGTTTTGTCTTGTTCCAATGTTCTTCGTTAGAGACAACTTTTGGCTATCTGATGTTCAGGATGTTTCTTAGGCATCGGTTCGTGAATGTCCGAAGTTTGTGGGTGTTGTTATTTGTCACTCGCCACGTTTCTGAGTCATAGAGTAGAACCGATTTCACATTAGTGTTGACATTTGACTTTGTATATATATTCTTTTTGTTAGTCTCTATATAACTTGATCTGTATAAAGCTAGATTCAAACCCATACTTTTTGTTTTGCCATTGTTCGCATCATACAGAGATTTCATACAAATTCTCAATATCAATAAAGATTCATAAGTTAACTAAAAGACCATATAAACATGCATTTCAATGATTAACTATCATAAAAATATTTTATATGTTATTGTTTAAATATATCAAATTTACAAACCCTTTATAATCATCAACTCAATGAATCACTATAATCCTATTATGTATGTACAATCTTCCTTCAATCACATCAAGCCACCACCATCACCACCACAGCACAAAGATCCGGATGAACATCAGCATAGCGTACGTGAAGATGCACAAGTTCTCAGGTGCCGCTACCATGCTAGAACTCATCATGGACAAGCAGCCCTCCATCAAGGTGCTTATGTGTGTATGTGTGTGTAGACTTGTGGATAATGAATATCAATACAGATTTTTCCATATTAAGGGTTGCATGGCATAAGGCCGAGCTGACTGGAAGTTGGGTGCCTAAGCTTTTAGGTCTCAGAACATCGTGAGATGCAAAATAAAGGAAAATATATCATTTCTAAGCATCTGGAGAACATACTTGTGATTTTGATAGAAATCTTGTTGAAATAAATTTATTCTATCTTTCATTTAGTTAATTAGTTATTTTTTTTATTCAATTTATAATCAATTACAGATCTCTTCTTAAAAATCAAATTTAATTGCAACATACCTTATAATTAAGTTGCATCATACTTCAACACTCCACAACAACGACCTCAGGTTGCATTCAACCTCACATTGTGTTACTACCTGTTGGGAGACAAAGACATGATGTGTCGAACATTCGAGAGAATGGTCGCCATAGACTCCACTCCGGATCACAAGGTCTTTTATGAAGAAGGACCCCTGCAAGAGGCTGTGAGGCATGACACTCTCAGCAAGATTATCAAACAACGGTTAAGTCTTAGTTAGGATAGGCTTCAAATTTGATGGTCTCTTATTGAATGATTGCTCAATTGTTTGAATCAAAAACTCTTTCAAACATAATTTTAAAAAAGGCTTATGAAACAAGCTTCAATTATTCAGGTTTATGTTTATAATTCAAAAAGTTTATCAAACATATTTTAAGTCCATTTTTTTATTTCGGATCACGCATCACGTCAACAGGAGATCCGAAGAGAACTCTTGCATAATGATGGCTGCGAAGATGGTGAGCAGGCACGCGGGAGAAGGAGGCTTGAACAGAGGTGTGGGCAGTGGAGGTTATGACTGGTGTATTGGGGTCGTCAAAGCGTCCAAGCACACATCACTCGCCTATGATCTTGATATAGACAAGGCTATCAACTTCCTCAAACATAAGCATTTTGAGCAGGTGAGTCAAGCCTTACATGGTGGTAGGTGAATTTTTTATTAGAATAAAATAAATAATGCTATTTGACATTGCTAAAGATCAAACTTATGTTGTGAGGCATGAAAATCACCATAAAGCTTTCTCTTGACAGGCGATAGAGGCACTTAAATGGTTCGAGAAGAAGGACTCCAGGGTAGCCTCAGTGGCAGCTACCAACCTGTCCTTCCTCTACTTTCTGGTCACTTGATCATTGTCATTTAGTCGTTTAAATTAACTATAAGTTATATCTAGTTTATAATCATCATCATAACTAGAGTAAACTAAACTACATGCAATAATCGGCTGCATTTTATCCGTTGTATCAAATCGAGTGTTGATAGATATACATGATGCACTACAGGAAAAGGACGATGCATCTGCAGATAAGTACGCAGAAATCGCCCTCCAGGCCGACAAGTTTAATCCTTCAGGTTTGTTGTGCATCTGTGCTCATGATGTGGGTGTGCGTGTGTTTATCATGTTGTTTGTGAACAGATGCTATAATTTTGTGTTATTTAAAGTGTTTTTATTTGTTGCTGATTTGAACGGTTTAATTGGTTGGTGGTTGTTTTATACACTTTTTGACATAACTTGAGTAATTTTTTCGTTTTTTATGTTTTTTATTTGATAACAATAAAAAAAAACACACTCACAATCACACACACACACACACACAAACATAGCACTAGTCAACAAAGGGAATGTTCTTTTGAGGGCTGGAGAGTTGGAGAGGGCGAGCAGTTACTACAAGGAGGCCCTTGCTAACGACTCTTCGTGTGTTGAAGCTCTCTACAACCTTGGTGTGTCTCAGTTTTTTTTTTCTATTTTTTTATGTATTTATTTTGTTTGTTTAAAACCATCTAATTATTTATATTTTTTACTTCATGATTTTTCACCATTCTGTTATTACTCTTCATCCTATAAATAGTAATATTTCCATTAATCTTACTATTATTATAAATATTATAACTAAGACTACCACCCATTATCGACCACATTACCACGACACTCAGGCCTGGTGATGAAGCAGCTGGGGAGGCTGGAAACAAGTCTAGACTGCTTTTTGAAACTGCACTCCATCATCACTTCTTACCCCCAGATGATGTCTCAAATCGCTGATGTGTTAGTCTTCCTAATTGGTTTTTATTACAATGGAAATTTTAATTTTTATCTCCATATTATTCATGCTTAAGGAATAAAACATATCAATAAGACTTTACTGTATGATTTATCTACCTATATACTATGTTTTGTTTGGAAACTAAAAAGCTTTTTTACAACCTTATCATAAGATGTTATAAAATTTGTTGACAGATATGCCTTGATGGGAAACATTGATCAGTCGAAAGAGTGGTGAGTGCTTCAAGAGATTGATTCTCTGCGTCATAAATATTTATATACAGTTCATATAAAACACGAGAAATAAGTTTAATTCAAAATAGATTGATTGGTATACCAACAATATTAATTTCTATAATAGATGGGTAAACGCTTTCAAGTCATCATAAACAACCTCAACTGCTCCATCACCATCACCCAACTAACGCAGCCTCTTACAAGTGAACAGCATGTTACCAAGTGACGCTACAGTGATGTTGAGACTGGCTGAGATGAACAGTGAGAACCACATACAGGCTCTGCACTACTACTCAGAGGTTGGTCTTCTGAAGGGTGGCAAGTATGGGGTTGTCTGATGGCAATTTATTTTTGATACCGTGAGAGATTTTGTTCTTTTTTCTTCGTTTTCATATAGGCATTCACGAATATTAGAATGTACTAGATAATTTTCTAAAATCTTTTGGTTTTTAAGACGTCGAAAAAAATGTGTTTGTCTTTTTTTTTGTAAATCTAACGTTTTACCTCATTTTATGAACAAAAAAGACACATCTAAACATGCTTAACATCAAAATACCCATATTGATTGGCAAAACAACTACGATTTCACCAAACCTTGAACCCATGCAAACAAAGCAGTATATAAACAGCCTCGACACCTTCACAGGCATGCAAGCTGGACCCGACCAATGTATCGACATTGGAGTGGTTGGGAGGGTACTTCGTGCGCAACCAGGTGCCAGAGAACGCGGTGCAGTTCTTCGAGAAAGGAGCTTGCCTACAGTCAATTTATTGCTTTTGCTGTAGAGGAATATTTCGTTGATCTTTTTTATATCTTCAAAATGTAACATATTTTTTTGGTATCATATAACCATATCGCTCAACCCTTGGTAAAGGAAAACAGGCTATAAAAAGGATTTGATTGATTGATTTAACCTTGTATACTTATTTAACCTTATTTTACTTTCTGTATCTAGTTTACATTAACACTTATGATTAAATATAATATTTTCTGCACTATATAATATCATATTACTCACCGTCTTTGGTACAGTTGTTTAATGAGAATCACCACACTACCAGACCAGGTCAAGCGAAGTGGTTGCTGATGGTGGCAAGCTGCTACAAACGTATGGGAGGTTACCAACAGGCTTTGGAGTTGTACAAGTTTATCCATAAGAGATTCCCTGAGAACGTTGAGTGTGAGTAGGTTTTGTAAAAGATTTCAATAATTTGTCTAAAAGATGGTTTCAATACCGTTCTTTTGCATGCAATTTAACACCATTTCGTCAACGTGTTGTTACGAGTTTAAAATAGGCAAACTTTTGAGAAGCTATACAAGAGAAATATTTTCAATTTGAAATTCATCATTTTGAACAGCAAAAAAATATTTTTGTGAAGTAGTGTTTAATAGAACATTTGAAAAGATTTTTGCATTAAACTATAGATGATTTCACAATTACTTAGCAAGTCAAGTAGATTCAGGAAAAACTCGTGCGAGGATAACGCTTGATTTTTATATAAAAAACAATAGAAATACGTCCAAATTTGAAGATTGCGTAACAGATACTTAAACACATTGGAATAGTTGACAAAACGCTTTGAAGGTCTCAAGATCTTGACGAAGTTGTGTGTGGATATGAACAATGTGGAGGAGGCAGAAATGTACCAAGAGAAGATGAAGAGGATCAACAAGATGGTGGAACTAAAGCAAGAGGTAGTGGGATGGAGGGCTTATAGGAAGCTGAGTACCATTGTTTAGTATTTATAGGAAGCGAGAGATCATGTAATTCAAAGTGTATAGAGCGCTTTAAATGTAGTATTAAGCTGGTTTGGATTCCCAATAGTTAATATTGATGAATGGAATTTATTAGAGTGGTAGACGCAGTATGTATTGGATTTTACATTATATAATGATAATATTGTTATGAATTTTGTCAAAAGAATAATAAGAACATTAGGTTAAAAATCCTTTCTGCTTAGAATTTTTTGTTTTTTTTGGCACGATAGATTCTTAGTATAAATATTTTTAGTATAATTATATGAACCTTTTAAAGACATCACAAATTTTGATTTTTGCCAAATATCTTTGAATGGGTATAACTTTCAGAGAAGATCTTGCAAGTAAGGCTCAGTAAAAAAAAGAGACTTCGTATTGGATTATATTTGGATTAGATGTTGTCATTATAATTGAAAACTATAAAAGTACTTGACTGATATTGAAGACACCACCACCCCCAGAGAAGCTCAAGTGGGCGGCAGAGAAGTGGAAGACTGAGGACAGAGAGGGAAGGTGGGTCGAGTGTTACACATGTGTGTGTAATGTTGTTTACGGTTGATCGAAGTTACACATTTTTAAATTAAAATTTTCTTAAGAGCTTGTAAAACTACAGAGTGTTTAAGAAAGGAGTTTAATTGTTTATGTTGCAAGTGTTGTCTTATATTTAATGAGGCTCCAGTTATGCTAATTAAAACAATTTTTTGCTATTTAATTACAGAAGAGAATGATTCTCGCCAATCAAGTGGCAGCATCAGAACATCTGACCACTCACGTAAAAGTAGCGCAAACCTTTCAGCCAATCGCAACAGGCACATACCTGAGATGAGCGAAGGATTTTCATTTAGTTCGTGACAGTTTTATTCGATATAATTTATTGGAAATTAAAATAAATAGCTTGATAATTTAATTTTAAAGTTTAATTTATAATTAAATGCAAATGAGATATTTAATTTATTTTAATTCCACCTAAAATGGTTTTTCGTTTCTTTGCATTTTAGTGTCATAAATCTTATTGTATCCACGTTAAGCTGTTTAAAAAGCAATTAATCGATTTATTTTATACTATTTCACCTATTTTTTAACTAATATTCTTTACTTTTAAAGATAAATTCGCCAGCAAGAAGAAGGACGTGGGTGATGATTTTGAGAACGAAGAAATTGGAGATGAGCTGTTACCAGATTGAATTTATGCGCAGATAGGGAAAGGGATGAATAAATAGATTCAATAATGCTCAGATGGGGAAATTGAGGTTCATATATAGATAAGTGTTTTGCTGAACAAATAAATGAATGGAGTCTTGCACAGATAGATGGATGGATGGATGGATAGATATATGGATAAATGGATGGATGGATAAATCAATGATGAGATAAAAAAGGTAAGGAATAAGTGAACAGAAAAGTGAACATTAAATGAAATGAATTTAATCTAGGCATTTTTGAATATTATAAATGAAACTTGGCAAAATAAAACTTAACCGATGATAAAACACTTGATCATAAAACCATATTTTTTTATTTCTCTTGTCTTAAATTCATATTGACATTGTCCCTAGTCAAAAAAGTATATAAAACTGCATAAAAGTTTTGTAAATGAAGCAAATATGGCCACCCTCAACAAAAGTGTGTAAAACCGGATTTTAAATTTTGATAAAAATTCTACTCTTACTATTAAAAGCTCCAGCAATTACTTCTTTCTCAAATTATCTACTCAAGCTAACATCACCTAATCTAGAAGACCCTCAGTGACTTTATGCACAACCCTAATGCACTTAACAGCTTGACTCCTAACATCGCTTCATCACGGTTGCGTAATCATAATGCATTTCTCCAAATGACCAATTGCTTTTTATTTAATTAGCGTTATTCTTGGTGGAGAAAAAACTCAATTCGAAATTCACACTTACTTATTTATTCAATATTTATTTATTTATTTAATTTGGGGAATATTTATTTTAAAATTCATCTCCAAAAGGGAATGATACAGGTGACTTTATTTAGTACTTGTTGACGACCAATATCTCATTGAAGATGTCTTTGTGGTGTTTTAATTAAGTGGATTCATCCCAACCTTTCAATAGAAAGTCAAGAGGCGAGTGCAATAGAGGTCGTGAGATTTTGACGGATAAAGATAATTATGATTGCATGAGTAGAAGCAGTACATTCGATCTCAACACCTCCAATAATCATGTAAGCAAGACAGATCTATGCTACTAGGCTTTTTTTCATTTGAAAATGTTACACTATCAACGAAAAGCTTCTTACTTTATAATAAAAACTACCAGTGATCAAATTTTGGTCTTAGAGTTTTATAGGTTGTTAGATTTGAAGGAGTATTAGAGATGGATTACATTTACACCTTGACCTCATGTTAGATGTTGAACGTTGGTCATCGACATGGGAGGGTTTGAGCAAGATGAGGTCCAAAAATAAAACACACAAACCTTGGAATCATAACATCTCATATTATTGCATTTTTCTTTTTCTTGGTAAGTTCAGTGCTTCAATAATTAGAAAGTCAATGTTCTGTAGTTTATCAAAATTCATTTTTGATTTCAAAACTTAGATGTTTTTGAGCATTTCGAACTTTAATGCAATTCATTACTTGTTATGCTTCCTATCAATGATTTTTTTAAATATTTTTCCATGCTATTATGTTAGAATGCTTATAAAACTTTTTCTTGACTCTAGTATTCTCGAAAGATTTTATGTCTGTGTTTTTGTTTATTTGTGCGTGTTAAAAGATTTGTTCATTATTTTACTTGTACGCGTAAAAAGATTTGTTTGTGTGTTTAATTTTACGAGCAAAAAGATCTGTTTGTGTGTTCAATCGTACGTGTAAAAAGGTGTGTTGGGAGCGTGAGACGCCCGGGGCATAAGGATCATGTCACAGGAATGTCATATGGTGGTGGTAGTAGTATTGAGATCGTGGCAAGATTAAATGAGCATTTAAGCGATCTTATCTTCTGATGCCGCCATTACATATGCAAACATTAACTCATACACATGCATGATTTATAGTTAATTAAATATTCACGATTTGATTGGTTTTTAAGGGTTTTGATTTAATTAATATACTTGATTGATTAGATTGGTTTTTGGCATCACTTTGCAAATATTTTCAATTGAATCCACACCAGGATGTGGATAAGAGGAAAAACACTTTTTTTGTCCATACAAAATTCTTTTGTTCCTAGTTTCATACTGAAGATAGAACATTAAACTATAGTTATAAAGTTAAATTACTTGGTAACCAATTGGAAAGACTCTTCCAAAACTTTTTAGTGCCATTTTTGATCTTCATATATTTGTAGTAATATATATTTCTTACTGATTCTAAGAACTACAGAAAACTATAATTAAATTTGATACTAATTAAAAATTAATAATGATGAGACACATTAACCATTAATTATTTAATAATAATTAAAACTGAAAATTAATAACCCACTAATTAATTTATATTAATAATAACTACAATGATCCCCGCCATGAAATTACGATTCGCATCAGATGGAGTTGTGAGTGGCTGTCACACGATATCTTTGTGCAAAGATTTATTATGCTGATAATAATTATTATTATTATGGTGAATTTTTTTTATTTAATGGTTTTTTTGTGGTTATGTTTTCTATGTTTTTTTTTCTTTTTTATTTATGTTTTTAGAATTTATTATTTATTTATGATTAATTATTTTTTTCCTATATTAAATTTTATTTTTTTTTCTTTTTTAACAATTATTACAAAAACAAGCTGATTGGCAATTTTTTTATTTTCAAAAAGATTTGAGTTGTTTTGAACATTGTAATATTATACAAAAATAAATATAAAATACGTGCAAAATAAGTCTTTCCAGCAATATTCTTTACTTTTTGAAAATCAAGTTATTTACAAAAAATAATAGGAATATATTTTTAAATAAATAATTTTGAACAAAACTAAATATGTAACAAAAAAATAAATATTAATAATAGAAAATAGAAATAAACTTATTTTTTTATATTAATAAAAAAATAATAATATATTAAATAATATTAATAGCAACTGGGAAATATTAGGACACCAGCAGGATTTTTGAGGCGCTGATAAGCAAAGGTTTGAGAGGGTTATGTCAAGGTGATGAATCAAAAATCAATAAACTATTAACAATAATCATAATAATAATAATAAAAGCAATCATAATAATAAAAATACTTGAATAAAATTATAACTAAATCGATATCTTGATATTCCTAATCCATGCTTTATTCAATATAACATAATGAACTTCACCAATGGCTTAAAAAACATAATAAAGAATAGTAAGAATACTAGAAATAATAATAATAATAATAATAATAATAATAATAATAATAATAATAATAATAATAATAATAATAATAATAATAATAATAATAATAATAATAATAATAATAATAATAATAATAATAATAATAATAATAATAATAATAATAATAATAATAATAATAATAATAATAATAATAATAATAATAATAATAATAATAATAATAATAATAATAATAATAATAATAATAATAAAATCAATACGAGTATCACTCACGATACTCGGATATTAGCTTTAAAAATAAAATTTTTAAAAATCCTTATAATAACTTTGGAAAAACCATTTGTCATATTAAAAAAAAGTATGATATTCAACAACATAATCAATATAATAAAAAAATAAAAATAACAACAAAAAAAACAAAAATAAAAAATATTGACAATAAACTTGAGAAAATGATTTAAAAATACCGATAACGATCGAAATTTTTGAAATAATTAAAAAAAATTCTTATAAATATATAAAAATAGTGATTTATGTTCTTTATTGATTTTGAGTTGAAGTGAATCATCATCAAAGGAAACAAACCAATTATCTGCTTGTTATCCCTTCTATGTCATCTTTTGTCATTGTTGTTATTGCTCTCTTTTATTGTTAATGTTATTGTTGTTATTCATATTTTTGTTGTTTTTATTGTTATAACTTCTTGCAGATGTTTTTGTTTGTATCACGTTTGTTTTTTGTTGTTGTTTATGTTGCTGTTTTGATGTTGCTGTTTTGTTGCTTATGTTGTTGATTTTGTTGTTATTTATGTTGATGTTTGTGAAGTTGTTTGTTGATATTTTTATTGATGTTGTTTGCAATATTATTATTATTAATACTATCATTATTGTTATTTTGGACTATTGTTACAACATTACACATGAGAAATAATTAAATTCGAAATATTTTTATCATGCCCCGATTATACATTTTTTTCAGAGCTTGCATGTTGCGATTTTTATTCATTTTGAGTCACAAAAACTTCAGTCATCCTTACTTTTTTATTCTATTTAATCTTTAATTTTTTACTTTCTACTCAGTTTTCATTTTCAAAGTTGTTTTCATTCCAAAGATCACCATCATTTGATTAATTATTTTTGAATTTCACAAACTAAAGGCACAATCACAGATCAGTAATAGTTGGGTAGGTAGTTATGATGATAGTTTTGACGATCATTATCATCAGCATCATCATCGTCTTCCTCCTCCTCATCTCCTTGTCGCTTCATCCTCCTATCATTTTTTGACTTTCGGTTACGACTTTGAATGCATTCTTTCTTCATCATCATTGGTCGACATATCTGTGTCAAAAATATTTAGAGCTCAACTTTAATGAATTTTTTAAAAAAATTATCATTTTTTAACAAAAAATCAATAAAGTTTAATTAATTGATTATTTCATAATTTACTAATATTTTTTTTTACATTATTTTTTTTGAATTATTGTTATTATTATTGTTATCATTATTATTATTATTATTTTTATTATTATTTTTATTATTATTATTATTATTTTTATTATTATTGTTATTATTATTTATGTTATTATTATTATTGTTGTTATTATTATTTATGTTATTATTATTATTGTTATTGTTATTATTTTTAATTTTTTAGTATTTATTTTTTTATTCTCATCATTATACCATTATACGCCTACATTGTGTAATTTGAAATAGAGACCACATGCGTTACAAACTGGCTCTCCATCCTTGTTCCTTCTGTTGTAGGTAGAAAGGTTGTCATTAGGGATACAACAAAACGAGAATAAATTAGAAATATGAATGCTCATCAGACACACACCTCCACAGAGTCGTCATGTCTGTCTGGCAGTTGGAACATTTTAAACCACTGTTCTTCACGGCTGTCTGTGGGGGAAGGATGAAGATGAGGAAGAAGAGAAAAAAAAAATTTGAAGAAAGAAAAAAAAATATAAAAAATAGATGGACGAAAATGAGAAGTAAAATTTACGTTGTTTTTATTGCATTTTTCGATTATGTCCAGATGTTAATTATTCAAAATATTTTCAACAAAAACAACATTTTGGCTGTTTCTATTAAATGACATTAGCAATATTTTATACCAGTTTGAGATTTTGTTTGTGTGGAGCATTTAATCTATGAATGTTTTGTAAAAGCGCTTTATAAATACAACATTACATAGTTTAAGTTCAAATAAATGTATTGAAATTCCTCAAATTGATGTTTTATAGGTAATTACCATATAGAAAATACATAATAAGTCTCTAAAAAGCATTACATTACATTGACATTATAAAATTTCAAATCTGAGTTTGGTCTGTGTATGAAGTTAAAAATCTTTGAATATCTGCAGAACTGAAATTTATTAAGTTCTTTTTTGTACTTAGTTCAATAATGAACTTAAATTAATACTTCAGACTTTTTAATTTCAAAAAAAAATGTATATTGCCAAAGAGAAAAAGTTTTTTACACAAGTAATAATATAAATATCTTCCAAAAATTTCAGTCATTATATATAATGCCTAGTTTCAAACATTGTCTTCAAATTTTACACCCTAAGCAAATATTTATATTGAATACAGTTTCAATGACCCTAACACAATCTCAATCTCTTAAACTCTTGGGATATTCAGTACAAAACAAAGAAAGAGGAGACAATAGCGAGGGAGATAATGGTGGCGACAACCGTAATTTTAGACCACCTAACCAAAGACTGAAGGCAAATTCTTCCATGGTATGTCTCTAAAATAGTCTTTAAAATTGAGCGCTAAAGACTGACTAAGAAGTTGTGGTAGTTGTTATAAATATATTGGAAGGTTAAACATCATGCAATAGGAATTTTATAATAAATTTATTCCGCTTACGTTTTATGATAAGACTAAACTTATCGAAAATTATAGCTTTTGATTCTCAATGAATGTATTAAAAATTTCTCTTATTTGATGTTTTTCGTAACAAAATATTGAAAAAAAATACATACAATGTCTCTGAAATGTTCTAAATATAACTCCACCATGGATTTCAAGCAGAAATAAATAGCCATGAGGCACTAGTGATATCATTATGTTGCACTCAAGATGGGAAATGGGATTTTAGGGAATAAAAAACATTAAAACGAAATTATTTATTTTTTGTTTATTCATTTATTTATTAATAAATTATTTTTATATGTTTATTATTTATTTAATTAATTATTCGTTTATTAATTGTGTATCCGTCTAAAAACTACGATGAAGCTATAAATATTGCCTAAAAATTTCAAGCTATATAGTTTCACGTATTGTCTGTAACAGCTACATTAACATCATATTGCCTAAAAAATTCAAGCAATAATATTTTTCATATCTTCTGTAACATGGCTAAAGTTATTTTCTTGCATAATTCTTAGGATTATTTGTGTTTATAATTACTTTTATCATAACAGTTACTACAACGATTTGAATCAAACACTTTTATTAACTGAATAATAAAACGAAGCTTTTCGTAAGTTGTACTCACATTATCAAGTATACAAAGTTACTGTAACAGCATAACTATCAATATTATAATTTCTACCAATTTAATATTCATCATTATTCTATTAATATTGATGATATTAATATTTTTATCCCTCAATATTTTATTTTTCTTATCACCATTAATACTGATAGTTTTTATACTACGAATATCCATTATCAGCTCCATTGACTGTTTTTTTTATTTCCACCAGCATTCCAGTGTTACAACCACTGCAAACTTTACAAGCTGCAAGAAGCTAAGGTGGTCTGATGCAACATTAATTGGTCGCCCACATGCTGGGTCGCCTTTGAGTTTGTCTTGTGCTATAGTCTCTATAACTATCAATTAACAGTAACAATAAGAAGTGCTATTTTTTTTGTTTTTTATTTTTTTTGTCTGAATGATGTTTTTGAAGTTTATCAATGTTTCCAATCTTTCAGTTGATTTTTATGGATTTTTACTGTTATAACTTAACTACTTGTTATTATTATATTTTTATTTATATTATTATTCTTATTTTTATAACATTTTTTCTTGTACCTCAAATATAACAAGCATATTTTTTTATATTTTTGCAATAATTATGGTATAAAACCCCCATAAATAATCAAAGAATTCAATTATTGTTTCAAAGATTCACAGACAGTATCATCCATAACTAATTTTTACTTTTCATAGACGTCTTATTTTGTTTCAGACCTTTATTTTGTGAAGCAACCCCAAACTTATGAGAATTGGAAATAAGTTTAGTTAAGAAGTTTGATTATCATTTGCCTTAAGTCCTACTATGAACCTCAGCAAACTTTAGATATCTGAAGATGATATAGAATATATCAAAAAGCTTCGTCAAATGAGAAATTCAAATATTGTCGTGCTTATGATTGACTAAGGTTTTGATGTTGTTCTGGAGAGTAGCTATTTATTCAAAGATGCTGAGTAGACTAACGAGGTTGTTGTTATTTTTCGAAAATTATTCTTTTGTTTTATTAGTATCATTATTATTATTGTTTTATAAGTTTAATTTTTATTATTTTTTTGTTTCTATTTTTATTTTTATTATTCCACACACACACACAGACACACAAGAGGACAACATTGACCATATAATCTGATTGGCATTCCATTGTTTTCGCTTGCTACGCTTATCTTTATTATTATTACTCTTATTAGTTTATTTTTTTATTCCTGTTCTTATTATTTTGTTTTATATCAATATTAATATTAAGTTTGCTTATCTTAAGTTGTTAATAATTGGTGCTGAATATCGTTTTTTCTAGAATTGTTCTTTCTAGTGTTTTCTATGTTTTAATGTATTTTTCTTTAAGACATCAAGATTCATAACTTTTAATTAAAATAAATTCCAATAAAAGTGTTTTTTTTCTTTATTTTTTGCTCATATTAATACTACTGAAAAGATTTGAGCCCGCCAAAACTCGTTAAAACCCCCACAGAACTTTGAACAACAATCATATATTTTATACAAATATCTTATGATTCAGCGCTTCAAAATTTTTGGAAAATAAGGCACTATATAAAATCAAATAATGATAATAATAACACTAATAAAAAAAAAAAATAATAAGAGTAACTATTATTTTATAAGCCTTTATTTATTATCGACTTTGATGTTTTTAGCATTCATTTCCAATTTTCTAATTACTGTTGGATCGTTTTGTCTTTTATAGCAAAAATAAAATTTTCTATTGTTATATTCTTATAATCTTCATGTTGGCATTCATTCAATTGTATTCGCAATAAACTGAGTTTAAATCGGTACATTATCTTACTTTTATTATCTCTACTAATATTATTATTTCTATTATTACTATTAATTTTGTTTTTATTTTTTTTTATTTTGTCATTGGCACTATTGTCTCTTTGCTATAAAGTTATTATTGTTGCTATGGTTATAAACCCTATTATTGCTACTGCCTCGCTTAGTTGGCGCCTTCACGCATGTTACTAGGCAACTTGACATCCCCTTATTTAGTATCTTCTTAAACTACTTTTAATCTTAATTGGAATTTACTTTTTTTTATTTGAACTTAGTATTTTTTGAGATTATTGATTGAAATTAAAAAGTGAATTTTCTGAAAAGCATTTCCTCTTGTTTATATTTTGTTTTTTTTGATTTGCAATAAAAAATTCATGAGAGTTCAAAAAAGATCCATTATTCCAATATTTCAAATAAAAACATTGATAATAAATGTACACAATTTTTAAAAAGTTTTTTTCCCGCCAAATAGATTCAAATACTTCGGCCATGTTCATTTTGCAGATATTAAATATTATTATGTCTATGCTGTCAATATTAAATGCTATTAGATTGACATTTAAACGCTCAATTATTGTTAAAGATTCAAGTTCACTTTTACTCTTGACTTTATGTCCTTTGTTCGCTTGTCGTCTGTGCTCGTTAGTACCACCTTTACCCGACTACTACTACTACTCCTACTACTACTACTACTACTACTATTACTACAGCTATTGTCTGAAGTTACTGATTTAATACTAAAAATAACACATTGGTTATTAGAGTAATAGTTTTCATTAGTGTATTTTTCCTTATCATTCTAAATAGTATCAAAGCTTTTGGGAATAAAATAGTAAAAATGTACTTTAAACTCCAATTACTGAAGTTTGAAAATAATTTCATAAAAAGACACACTTAATCACAAAAAACTATTAATGTATGCTGAACGTAATGAAAAAAAACCAACAAATCATACAAACAACCAATGATAAAAAAATGAAGTAAACAACAACTAACTAGTCGTTTTTTGGGCTTGACCAAAGGTCTGTTATGGCCGTTCATTTTAAGGTAGAGACCACAAGCGTTGCACAAGTAGTTTCCATTGCTGTCTCTTCGCCACAATGGGGTAGTTCTGACTGAACAGTTTACACATTCTCTGCCGTCTGATGGTGGTGTGTGGTGGTATGTGTTTGCGATGGAGAGGGAGTGTGATGTAAAGGTAATGGTAGAGCAGATGGTTTGGTGTGGAGCTGGTGATGAGTGGGGTTTGTGGTTTGGGGGGTTGGGTAGAGAAGAGAGTTTGGTGTGGGACTGGTGTAGAAAGAGTGTGTGGTTTGAAGGTGGTGTGATGTGGCCTGACGTAGAAGGTGCGCAGTTTAAAAGTAATGTAAGTTTCAGAAAAATGTCGCTTTGATTTATGGTGTGGTGAATGCTTAACTTGGTAAGTATTGTGTGTTGATATAGTATTGTTTGGAAATTATGGGTAGATTGGGTGTGTGTGTGTAGTTTAGAGGATAGTAGGTTTAGATATGCGTTTCAATAAATGTATAATTTGGTAGGTACTGTGCGGCTTAGATAGTAGAATATGTTTTTCCAAGCGTTGCTTAGTCTGAAATGAAAGTGGCTCGGTTTTTAGCTTAGATTTTGTTAGTTGGAATGTTGTATTGTTTACTGCGTTGGTGTAATTGGCTTATTAGGATAGATGAGAAAAAGATGCGTTGATTATGAAAATATTTGGTTCAAAAGGTGATACAGTGTAGGAATGTTTAAGTGGGATAGTTTGATAGATGGTGGTGTTTGAGAGTTTAGTGTGAGGTTTGAGAAGAGAAATCATTGCGTTCCTTGGTTGTTTTTAGTAGCTTGAGAGGATAGGATGTGAGGTTTTTGAGTTGCTGTGGTATTTTGTAACAAATTTTATTGAGGAAAAATACATTCAATGTCTGTAAAGTTGCTATGATGTGCTTTTTAATGTACTTTTCGTTCTCATGTAATTCTAAATGTTATCTTAAATAGAATTTTTGATTATTTTTGCCATATTTTAACAATAAAGTATTTATTATTGATTTTTGAGAATTTTTCCATGCAACTTGTGAAGCTCATGATAACATCATACATACATAAACAATGAAAATAAAGTGTTTCTATTGACAATTGCCAAATAATGATTGATTATAGTTATCCAATATCGAAACTCCTTTATGACGTATGCCTTAGGATTCAGATAGTTAACATTTTTTACGTCACTTTATGGAAGAATGCTAGTACATTTATTTAGCAAAATGAATAACTATAATTTTTGATAAGTTTAGTCTTATCATAAAACTTTAGCAGAAATTTTAAATTTATCAGTTATAAAATAATTTATAAAATAATTGTTAAATATTATTTATAATATTGTCTCTAATAAGTTGATATATTATATTAATGTCAAATTGAATTCAAAAAAAGAATTTAATGGTTTTTTTTCATTTCCCTTGCCTGCATAGCGTAACATTGGGTGGTGAAAATCGAAGTTATATTGGAAATATTTGAAGTAAAGTTTTAAAACAGTGAGTATTTAAAAATAATGGATAAAATCAACAAAGGTACAAATGAAGAAAAATTAAAATAAAACTGCACCAAACAGATGCTTTTAGGACATAAAAACCCACTCTAAACATCTTATAACCTCTGTTGCATAACAAAAAGTTGTTTATTTTATTCCACGAAGCTTTCCGTTAGATGAAGTTACCTTATTTGTACAAATCTTTGTACCTCCACTTGATAATGTGAGTTCATCTTACGAAAAGCTTCGTGGAATAAAATAAACTCCTGAAAGTGTTTTCATTTGAATATTTACGTTTGGTTCGAAAAATCCAAAAGTTTGTCTGTTTTGTTAAAAAACTCCCTTGTGGTGTGGCTCAACACCACAAGGCTTCCTAATTTTCCAATTGTATGCGGTTGTTATGAGGCATCATTCAAGCAAGTAGTTTTTCGTAAAAAAAGCTTATTTAGTTGTTTTTATATTGTTTTTTATTTTTTCAATTATTAACTGCTCGTAATTATAAAGCTTTTGGGGAAATGGAGTTTGAGAAGCGCTATGTGGCGTGTGTTCAGCTGCCACGTAAATATATGAACAAAGTTATATAAAAATATCAATAATAATTAGAATAATAAAAATAACAATAGTAATAATAATAGTAATAATAATAAATTTGAAAGCAAATGTCGCGATTCAAGAAGTGCGCCAGCTGAAATGTTATTGATTGAAGCAAATTTAAATTGATTGGTGGTTGATTTATGAAGACTTATTGATCGACAAATCATTGTGCTTTTCACAAGGACCAGGGCTGGCCAGATGTTGTGCTTTCAAGGGGTGGGAATCTCATGGTGGTGGTGGTGGTGTGGGGCAGTGTGGTTTGTTGTGACGGGGTGGGAGAGAATTGTCTCATGAGGGTGTCAATAGTAGTGTGTTGGTGTAACGGTGGCAGTGGTGGTGGGAGGAGATGGGGGGCTGGTGTGTTGTTTTTAAGGGTTTTGCCGTGTTTCAATACTGATTGGGAGGTTATTTTTGTTTTTATTTTTGGAATTAATATTTTTGTCGATTTTTTGTAACTTTTTTTTTATTGCTTTCCTCGTTAATGTGACTAAGTTTCTTTGTTTTTATTTATTTATTTGTTTTGTTTTTATTTTCGTCGGCGTTATTTTTTCAAGTGTCATTGTTATTCATATTATAAGAAATATGGACAATATTATCATTAATCTCTTATTGATGAAGTTTCCTTCTTATTCAAGACTTAAAGTACTTTTATTATTGTTATTATTATTTTATCAAAATTATTTTCTTATTATTATCCTTATCAAGTCATTGAGGGGATGGGGATATATAAAGAAGTTTTTATTGTTATTATTATTATTTATTATTATTATTTATTATTATTATTATTTATTATTATTATTTATTATTATTATTTATTATTATTATTTATTATTATTATTTATTATTATTATTTATTATTATTATTTATTATTATTATTTATTATTATTATTTATTATTATTTTAATTATTATTGATTTTATATACTGTTTCATTGATGTCCTATCAGTAATATTGTTATCAGTTTCATGGCATAATATTAGTTTTTTTTTGTTTCTTTTTATTTTCCATATTATTTTTCCATAATTATTTTTTTTAATACCACGGTTACTCATCTTATTTTTATAGCGCTAAATAACTATTGTTTTTTACTCTCAGCGATATTTAATATCATTATTCTAATTTAAATTTTTAATAAAAAATAAAAAAAAAACAACAAAAAAAAGCAAAAATTTGAATTTAACCAAAAACCCGAAAGCAATTCAAGCACTCAACCCCGTATAATAGCTGAGTGAAATCCTATCAATATTTGACAAATGAAGCATTTAAGAGAAGCTTTTGCGGTTATTATTTTATGTTTAATTATATTTTTGTTGTTTAATTACCATTAATGCAGTTATTAGGATTGGTATTTTTTTGCTGCGTTGATTCATTCGGTTCTAAAAAAACTTCTACTTTTTTTGTTGTTTTTTTTTAATTATTATTATTCTATGATTGTTTTTTTTCATTATATATCACTGAATACCTAGTTACGTAATCAGAAGTTTTTTTATCACATGATTCTTTCCATACAACACTCATATAGGCTTTTACATTACAAAAAAAATTCCACCAACAAAGTTCTCAACAAAATCTTCAACACAATCCACCAACAAAATCTCTCAACACAATCTCAACTAAATCTCTCAACACAATCTCCACAGATTCTTCCAACAAAATCCCTGAACAAAATCAACCAAAAAAGTCATAATACAATAAAAAATGCTCTATAACCTGTTTGTGTAGGTAGAGGTGGTTGGAAAAGATTGGGGGATTTTTCTTCTGTTGATTTGAGTTGTTGTTGTTGTTGCTGCTGGTAGTATGGATGTTGCTGGTAGTAGGGATGACTAGATAACGACGTGTATGTTGAGTTATGTGGATGTGTTGTTGTGTTTTTGTTGAAATAGTTGTTGCTTGTGTTGTTCTGTGGTGGGCATGCAAAGCCTGGCGTGGTTGGAAGTTTTAACTGAATTTAACCATGAAATATATAACATTTTATAAGATTTGTCTCATCAAGTTTCATAACAGTGAAAATTTTCTAATGTCATTTTAATTAGAATTTTTTGCATTTCTATGTGGGTTTTCCCACAAAGTTTATTAAACTCGGATTTTCTATTGAAATCCCATATAAATTTATACATTAAACTCTGTTACATTAAAAAAATAGAACGATTCAGTTTAATTATTATTTTTTATTCTCGTTTCATGCTCATGTCTATCCCTACAAATTATTGTGTTTCATTTACTATCATATCGAGGTACTTGATTTTATTGCTGTGCTGTATTGTGGTTTAATTATGATTGAAATCTCATGATGTATTTTAAGTTATAAATACCACTAAGGAAACTTTATTGAATCAAAACTTCTCAATATGCACTGTTTGTCATCTTCAAGTAACTAGTGCTTAAGTAAAAGGTTGTGATTAAGTTCCTATTTAATTAAATATATTTAATTTAATTAATATTCATTAAATTTATTTTTATTATTTTTTATCCAATTGAGTTTACATTTATTAAGTTTATAATTAATTAAATTTATATTTAATAAGAAATATTGGGTATTATATAGAATAAGTACACTGCTTATGGTCCAAAACAACAGAGTTGAACGGAAAGTTTGACAAGCCTTTTGATTAGACAACCTTACTTTTCAACTTTATAGCATTAAATTCACAAAGGTCTTTAACATTAGATAAGGACTGTATAGAAGGTCTAGCACTGTCTAAACTCGTCTTTATAAAGACACCAAGCTTTCGATGGTGATTTTGATTGGGCAATATTTGAAATTATCCTTATGGTAAAAATTAATGAATGCAAGGTTAAAGGTGGTTTAGCTTCTTAGAAATTTTATGTATTTTTGTGACATGTTTTTCAAGTTGACTTCAACTTTGAAAAACATTCAAGTTAGTTGTTTGGAAGGAAAAGCTAGACTTGAATTTGAAGTTTAGTTCAAAAAATATTTGTATCATGAATGCAACGAGTTAAAACTGATTATATTTTTAAAAATTTTTACATCTCACCTCTATAGATTTCGTTGTACAAGTTCTGAGATTGGTTTGATAGGTGGGGATGGAGGGGGTGTAGGAGGAGAGGGTTTGAGGGTGAATGATTGCGGGGGAAAGGATATGATTGGTTCAAAAACGAGGAATCAGGAGGAAGGAAGGAGGTGTGGTAGTAGTGGTGGAGGTCGTGTCGGTGGTGGTGGTGGTAGATGGGTGTGGAAAGTAACTTTGAACTTTCATATTCTGATGTTGTTTGATCGCTTTTTGGTAGGAACTGTTTTTCAGGCCAAAAATCTTGTTGGCTTATACTCCAAGAGTCTTGTTGATATGTTGGGAAGATTTGTTGTTGTTGTTGTTGTTGCGGTATATAAGGGTCTCTAATTGTTCTGTCGAAAGCATTTTTGCAGCTAGGCTTAAGTAGGGGCTTGTGTTCAAATGCTTTGTTGAAACTGAGCGCCTCTTTAGCACTGCAACTCACTTTTGTGTTGCAGGGACTGCCTACGTCGTTGTCCTTTTTGTACAAGATGTTGCCATCACGAGCAACAAGTTCGTTTCTGTTGTTGTTGGGTGTTGTGTTGTTGTTATTGTTGTTGACACTGCCTGGGTAACTAAATTCACTGTTTGCCACTTGATACTTGTTATACGAGCTCTGGTCAAGATAATGATATGATCGGAAGTAGGTGCCAGAGTTTGTGACGTCAGATGTCCATTCCACTGTCGCCATTTTGTTTCGGTTTTTGTTCATTGTCATTTAGAGGAAGACATGGATGGCTTGGTGGATGGTTGGATGGGTGGATGGATTATTACTTGATGTGTGAGGCTTGAAAAGTATAATCGAATAAACTGGTATGAAATGAATACTATTGTGTGCTGAAAGATTTATTAATTAAAGTGAGTGAACTCAATCGATGATCGAGTGGGTTCCAGGTCAGTAAAGTATCCAAAATAGAGTATCCCAAAGTATCCCACAAGCTACATAGTCATGGAGGTCTGAAGACAGAAACAAAATCAAAGTTACTCAAAACTTCACGCTGTGCATAATTGAGTTTTGACCGTGACTGAATCTTATATATATGTGCCAATGTGTGTGTTAGACCTCGTTAATTTGCCACTTTATGAGTTAATTAATTTATTTTGAAACTTTTCATAACATTTCAATTATAAAAATGTTAAATGTTATAAATATATAGATTTAAATATATATAAAGACAACCTCACAAACTCACAAGCTCACAAAACAATATTCCTCCGATCGATATGCTTATTATCTCAATATTGTTTTCAGCATGAATACATTTAAACCAACCAATAGGGAAACAGATAAACTCTCATTAATATTCATAAAATCTGTGATTGGCTCGAGCGAAAGAAAAGTTTGAGTGATTAAATGTTAGTTGATTGGCGTGAAGAAACATTGAAAGCTCTCACCGTTCTGCTCATTATCTCGTCAATACAGGCATAAATGAATATTCATGATATATTGTCAATTATTAGATTTTAATAAAAAGAATTAACATATGTTTCAAAGCGAATGTTAGAAAAGACCAGCAATTTTAAATTTAATTGAACCATTTACTTCTGCAAATCTAGAAGTTACAGGCTTTCTCAACAACACATTTTGAGAATTTTATTCTCGTTTCATGGTTTATTTTTTCAAAATATTATTGTTTATTTTTTTTATTTTTCATTCGTTTTTATTATCATTTTTTTATTGATTTTTATTCTTTTATTATTATTTTTTTGTTTATTAAAATTAATATCTATTGCTTAATATCTATTTGGTATCATTAGCTTGCTATATTGAGAGAGCCATTGTTAAGGCTAGAAACACCAAAGATCGTAAGTTTTAATATCATCTCATGATATGGTTGGACTTATTGAAAACTATGGCTCATAAATATTAATTAATCTTTTAAATAACCATTTATAACTTGAAATTGCAATAAGAGTTTTTGATCATTTATAATTGTTAAAATCAAATGAGATTTAAATACGTTACTTAGAATCATTTATTCAAATGAAAACACTTTTGGGAGTTTATTTCATTCCACGAAGCTTTTCGTAAGATGAACTTACATTACCAAGTGGAGGTACAAATATATTTGAATTTTTAAGGGATACTGCGTTTTTATTTATTATTTATTGAAAACGAATTAAATTTTGTTACTATTACCAAATAGAACGCAATTCATTTATTGATATTTTTAGCCATTAAATATAAATAATTATTTTTTTTTTAATTATGAAAAAATATATTTTAAATTTAGCGATTGGTAGGTATTTGAGATAATAGAGGGACTATTTAAAAACAATGCGATTAAGCTGATAAGTTCAGACTTTATTTGAGTCATAGTGTGTTGAATCTGTGGTCAATGAATAGATGTCTCTGACGTGTGTTGTTGTTGTCATTGCTGTTGTTTATGTTTTTATTATGTTAATGTTTTTGTTGTCATTTTTTTTTCTCAACGTTTTCTTTTTGAGCCTGTTTTCTCTTTGTCGGTGTTGTTTTTGTTGGCGTTATAGTTTATCCTTGGCAAAATTTTTTCATATATACTTCAGATTTTTTTGGTTGGAAGATAATATTCTTTGTTGTTTTACTATGTTTTTTCTCATATTTTTAATGCTAGTTTATTCCGTTGTTAATCTGTCAGCTTATTTTTTTGTCTATCTATAATTCTTTTTCGTTTTTTTTATTTGGGTAGGCTGTTTTTTTTTTGTTTTTTGTTTTTTTATGTTGTTTCTTGTTGTGTGATTTAGCTTCAGTATCGAGGTTAACGATGAATTAAGTGTTTAAACAAATAATCTAAAAAGCATTGTATTCCTCCTAAGCGTTTTGTCATTTTGTTTCATTTCCACGTTTTTTGTTTCATTTTTTCTGAACAAGCTTCACTACTCCAACCAACACAATAGAACCCTCACATATTAAACAATGATCCAAACATAAACAGAAGAAAACTGAACGGTTAACTTGGGGCGTTTGTAAAAACGTCACTCAGCTCTGTTAGTTCATTGTCGAGAACAATGTCCATGCTTGTATGGCAATGTTGGTTTATTTCTATGTTGTTATATGGCTTGTTATTATTGAGGAATTAATTATTGTTTTTTTGTATTACTTTTTTTATTTTTCATAAAACTGTTGAAATTCTATTATTATTATTATTATTATTATTATTATTATTATTATTATTATTATTATTATTATTATTATTATTATTATTATTATTATTATTATTATTATTATTATTATTATTATTATTATTTTAATATTATTGTTAAGAAACTATTTCATTTTTAAATTTTTATAGTTTGGTTTATTTTTTATTTTTATCAATTTTTTTATTCTTATGATATCCATTGATTTTTTATTATAATCGCCTAAAGCTTTCAAGCTTCCATTTATGGTATGACCAAAAAGATTTTTTAAGCTTATATCTGCGTTATTTATCCAAAAAATTCTTTTATCATAATTATTTTACTGCTATTGAAAGCTTTATTGATATTAACATTACTTATATTAACAGCAATAACGTTAGTAATATTATTAGTGTTCATATTTATATTAAATATTATTTTATTGTTGATAAATTTATTTGAATAATTTCAAATATTTTTTTGAAGTTTTAAAAATCATAAATTTACTTTTAAACAAAATCTCTTCTTTATCCAATATTCTTTCATTAATCATTAATGATCATTGAGTTTTAATTTAAACTTTTATTAATATTTAATTTTTAATATATTCATAAATATTTTAACGCCTCTCCTCCCCATGACTGGTTTCAATGACGTCATCACCACACCGGTCGTTATGTTGTGTTGCAAATGTTGTTATGTGGTTTGTGAATAAGGCAGCAAATATGACAGGATTCGATGCAAAATAATGATGAGAGGTGTGAGATGAGATAATATTATGTTGCATAAATCAATTTTTGATTTTTTTCATAATTTGAACCTCCACTTGATAATGTAAGTTCATCTTACGAAAAGTTTCGTGGAATAAAATAAACTCCTAAAAATTGGAATATGCGAAAATCTTTATAAAACTGAAAATTGAATAAAATAGAAGACAATACAGTACAATACAAAACAAAACAAATGCGAACGATACAAAAAACACACAAAGTTTAAAAATATACACAACTAAAAAAATAAAACAAACCATACAACAAAACGAACCTCAAAAAACAAGGTTTTCTTAAGAATGATTGACATCCTTCATGTATTATCTCTCATGTTGCGTCAAAAACTTGCTTCCTCATAGAACTATATTGAAGCGGTTTTGTCTGGGGTTCAAATGATTTATCGTTGTGTTCATTAATAAGGAAAAATATGATAAACTTGAGAAGATGGTAGGAGAGGATGTTATATAAATAAATAATACAATACAAATAAATAAAAGTTTTTGAGTATAAAGAATAGAAATAGTGGGAAGGATAATGAAGAATAAATAACTGATAATACTGATGACAAATGAAAGGGCTGACTAAAAACAATTAAAACAACTAATGATTAATTATCCAATTAACAAAAAAATGTAATATAAACAGTTTCAAAATATAAAAATATGAACTACATGGTGAACAATAGATAAAATTTATGATAGGTAGTAGGACAAAAGAACATATGTAAGACAACATAATGGGAGCTACATAGAACTGTATCTTCATCGTTTTGTAATATTGAATGTATTAAAAATAGATTCGAAGGATTTCAAAACAGGTATAAAAAAATTCATTTAAAGCTCATTACATCGTTATATCCACAAAGCTATGCGAAGAAAAACGTTTGAATAACGCTATTATGAAGTTTCTTATGAGGTTACTGGAGTTGTCAGTGTTGTTAGAGTTTTTAAAATTTAGGATTCATGAAGAAACTATAGGTTAAAAATAGTTTTTGAAATCAAATGGCGTCTAAAGATTTTTTATAAGCTTCATTTTATTATATTATTTGTAGTAATATATTACTAGGAGTAGTAGTAGTAGTAGTAGTAGTAGTAGTAGTAGTAGTAGTAGTAGTAGTAGTAGTAGTAGTAGTAGTAGTAGTAGTAGTAGTAGTAGTAGTAGTAGTAGTAGTAGTAGTAGTAGTAGTAGTAGTAGTAGTAGTAGTAGTAGTAGTAGTAGTAGTAGTAGTAGTAGTAGTAGTAGTAGTAGTAGTAGTAGTAGTAGTAGTAGTAGTAGTAGTAGTAGTAGTAGTAGTAGTAGTAGTAGTAGTAGTAGTAGTAGTAGTAGTAGTAGTAGTAGTAGTAGTAGTAGTAGTAGTAGTAGTAGTAGTAGTAGTAGTAGTAGTAGTAGTAGTAGTAGTAGTAGTAGTAGTAGTAGTAGTAGTAGTAGTAGTAGTAGTAGTAGTAGTAGTAGTAGTAGTAGTAGTAGTAGTAGTAGTAGTAGTAGTAGTAGTAGTAGTAGTAGTAGTAGTAGTAGTAGTAGTAGTAGTAGTAGTAGTAGTAGTAGTAGTAGTAGTAGTAGTAGTAGTAGTAGTAGTAGTAGTAGTAGTAGTAGTAGTAGTAGTAGTAGTAGTAGTAGTAGTAGTAGTAGTAGTAGTAGTAGTAGTAGTAGTAGTAGTAGTAGTAGTAGTAGTAGTAGTAGTAGTAGTAGTAGTAGTAGTAGTAGTAGTAGTAGTAGTAGTAGTAGTAGTAGTAGTAGTAGTAGTAGTAGATTCAAAGGTGATTGAGTTTAACTCGGGCATATTGTCATCAGAGCGATTTAGATCAAAAGATAACATTCAAATCTGTTTTATGATTCGTCAAAACAAAAAAATTTATGTTGGTTTGACCAATAGGAATTGAGGTTATTTTTAAGTGTTCAAAATGGACCAATCAGAACCATCTTTAATTTCATGGTTTCTTGGTGTGACAATTGATCGGGTTACAAATTTAATGCACTTGAGAAAACTCTTGATAATGATACCAGTTGATGCTGTCTGTGAGAATAGTAATAATAAAAAATAATATAAATAAAAATAATAATAATATTAATTTTCGATAATTAACAACTATGTAAATGAGTTGACAAAACGACTAAAATCCCCAGATGCGTTTTATGAGTTGACAAAACGACTAAAATCCCCAGATGCGTTTTTAATGCTAAGAAGACGGATCTGAAGAGTGCAAATATTATTGTTATTAGTATTATCAATACCTTCATTAACGATAATAATGAAAAAAACTCAATAAAAAAAAATATTCAAATTAGTCGATTTTGTTTGAATAAAAATCAATATTTTTTGTAGTTGAGTCTTGTAGGGTGTTTCTACCCTCACTATTAAGCTGGTCTTTGAAGGGTTATGTGAAACTGGTGAGTTGGAGTTTATATGAAAACTTTGGATGGATGGATTTCTAACCAAACTTAACATAAGTTGAAGAATTAGCAAATACTTGATAAGCAATACAGAGAACGTAGCACCATATATATTTAGTTAGTATTATAGGATTTAACGATGGCTGTATGAAATTGCTCAGTCTTTGGTGGCCTACTTCATTTAAAAACTGGGTTGATGGATAGATTGATTGATGGTTGGATAGATTAATTATCGGATGGTTTGATGGTTGGTTGGATTGATGGTTGTATATATGGATGAGTGAACCGACCCATTTGGTGGTACTATCTAAAAATAAACACAAATAATAAAAGCAAAACATAAAATATAAAGTATTCAATAAACAGTAGATAAATTAACAAAAGATATTCAAACCAACGATTACAAATCATAAAATAAATATTTGAATACTCGTTGGGAGCACTTTCATAATATGTGACACTTCTTAATGTACCAAACATCACCAGATCTCGTGTGATAAAGTATGGCTAGAAACACAACATTGGTGTAACATAAATTTAAAACAATTCAAAACAACAAAAAATAGAAAATAAATTTAAATGAGATGAACACAGAAAAACTTTTTTTGAAAAGCTTTCCATGAAATACAAGTGAACAAATTAAAAAATATGAACAGATACATACATCAATCACTTGAAACACACAGACCAGCAAAAATGAAAGATACACAAAACAAAATTAAAAAACAAACGCACACACACACACACACACACACACACACACACACACACACACACACAAACACTCTTATCACCAGCATCTTTATAGGTAGAAGAAATGAATTTGAATCCATATATGTCACACCAGCAATATTCAAGTAAGAGTTTATAAGCTCGATGCTGTTAATTGTTTTGTTGAATAATATAAATTATAACACAATTCTTCTGGTTTCACCATCTTTTCTGTAGGAAATAGTCAAACCATCGAATGCTTGTAGATATAGACTATGTGTATAAGTATTATAAGTGAAAGAATTGGATGTATTCACTAAAAATTTAAAGCTTTATAAATAGTATAATTACAAAAAAAGACATTCACAGATAACCACACACAGACATAAATATTAGAAATACATACAGACACAAACACAAAGACACACAGACTACACCAAAAAACATCAAAAACTAACAATTGATAAGATCAGTTATTATCGCCAGGCATTTCCATTTATAGTATCATACATATTCAACAACTCATTAAACTTCTGTTAGGCTTCTTATATAACTCTTATGCTTATGTCTTTTCAAAGCGTATACTTTCAGCTTTCCGTCATTAATTATGGCAGCATTTTGAACACATATGGTTTCCAATGTTGCTCTCCTATCAATTTTGGCAAATCGTTATTGCTGCCGTGTGTTTTGTTTAATTTCTCATTGTGTTTTATTAGACCATTATGTATAACTTTTTATCACTTTTTTTTAAAATTATTTTTTTTCATTTTTTTAACGCTCTTCATATTCATTTCCTAGTATCGACTTTTTCTGCCACTTCATCTTTTTCATCTTTTCTCACAACACAATGTGTAGTCACAGTGACAAGACTTTCGATACCCGCTATGAATATAATCATAAGTCCGTCTTTGTCGACGTTAATGACAATGACTCCTTTCATAAGCTCATAATGCAAACTTCAACACACAAAAGTGACCACATATACGAAGCTCAATAATAAATCTTCTTTCTCTCTACCCCCACAGCTCTTGGTACCGCCTAAGTTTCTCAGACACAAACTTTTTTAGAAAGAACTGACCATTCTGCGTTTTGATTTTTGGTGAGTTTTTCAACTTTGTAATAGTTTTTATTTGCTCTCTGTGCAGAGTCTTCTAACCATAGAGAAATTACGTGACAGCAACAACCTTATTCTGGCTTATACCATGCCACGCTGAGTTCGTTGCTTTCATCAAAGTCTTACAAAAAGATTTGATTTTCAGTTTTAAGCCATTTTCTACAACATTTTGCTCAAAAGACATTGCTCTGACAACGATGCTTTACTACCGTCTTTTCTATAATGATCGTTAAGCCATAAGTCTTTGCTGCGAAGTTCAAACTGCTGGGAACATTTAGCGCTACAAATAATGAACATGGTTATCGTATCTTTAATGCAAAGATATGCAACAAAAGCATCGTAGCAGTTGGCCCTATAACACATCTTCGCTTTATTCCATTTGACATGGACACAGGATCCGACATGCGACCGACTCCATTATAGAAAATACAAGATGACCTATATAAGTTTGATTGGACATCCAAGTAAGGATAAGCTTGCGTACAGCTTATCACGACTTACTTTAGCAAAAGCCCTTGCTAGATCAACAAAAAAAATTTGGTTTATTTTGCAGTTGAAGAAGATTGTATCAATAGTTCTTTCTGTTCTTTCTAAAGCCACACTAACTTTCAAAAAGTGCCTCATCCAACAAACAATACATATACGACCACTCAACCATTATAAATACATGAATAAGCACGTTAACTGAATAACCACAAGAACTATCAAGATGGACTCGTCTTCTGCTTTATAACACTGATCTTTTTCAAAATTTTTTTCTTGCCATCACTATTTTTTATTTATTATTGTCTTTTTTTTCTTCATTTTTTTTCTTTCTCACCTCTTTTTCATTCATCTTTTCACCACCATCTTCTTCGTCCTCTTCCTCACTCCAGCATCTTGCAGCAAGCTCTTCCTGCAGCAAAACTTCATAGTCGTTCAGACTACATAATACTCTTTCATATTTAACATTTAAATTAAGTTAATTATTTTCCATTTAGATAAAAATTATCAAAATTTTTTTTTTCACCATTTTAATGATAACATAAGAAACATTAGATTAATTTATAATTTCCTAATGTAATAAAAATAAACGCAGATAGTTGTTTATATGTGTGTATAGAACGGATTTTCTATTTTTATCTTCTCTTTTACCCGTGTTCGTTTTTCGAAATTGCTTTTTTCAAAGTTAAATCTGCTAAACTGGTTTTTTTTCCAAAAGGAGTCGTATTAGTATTGTTTTGGTTGCTTCTCTTCATAAGTGAGTACATACTTAATTTTCTTTTTCCGAGTTTAACAAGCCTTTTAATATTTACCGGAAAAACTCAACGTTTTAAAATGCTATGATCAATAATTCTAAAAAAATTCTTTAATTAAAAATTAAAAAAAAATTTTAAGTAAAAAAAATGTGAAACATTCCCAAAAAAGAACAATCAACCATTGAAACAAAAGCTTTTAAAAACTAATAAACATTTATAAAACCCATCAAAGTTTGAGGTTTGGAGTCTTCTACTTGAGGAGTGATCAAGAGATTCCCAACGAAACCATGCCACAAAATCTCTATCATTCCATTTATAAGAATTATATTACCGGCATGCTTAACAAAGATCCATGTGTACAAACTAACTAATTGATAGTTAACAAAAAATAGTCAAGACAAAAAATATATCAACTAAAGATTTGAGAATAGCGAAAGCTAATAAACAAACTAAGAAGATAACATCGCTTTCCTCATTTTTGTTCAAAAATCCTCATCACCACCAAAACACAAGCACACCATTTCTACACTATTAAATCCTTATCAACACACTTATTTTACTACTTTCACGGGGATTTATACCTCTCAAACTACGACCACCTCACTCATACGATCACACCTCTCATACAATCATCACTATTATTATACCACCCTTATCACCACCACCACACCACACAATTCTCATCATCCCATCACTTTTGCCAACAGGCCACCCTGACCACTACACTAGACTATCACATCATACCACATCACATCCCACCATACCATATCATACCACACCACACCACAACCCCCCACACCACAGCCCATGACGGACATATCAGTGCTAGGAACTGGCCTTGACGACTCAAAACTGTCGATCATAAATGAAAAGGTTGCTACAGTTAAGCCGAATATTTTATTTTTTATGCAATTCATTGTTTAACTCTGAAGAATTTTTGTTATCAAGCTGTCAATGAGTTAGTTATCAAACTCTTGGTATTACTAATAGGCAAATAATTTTTTACCATTAAGAATGTTGATAATGATAAAGTTAAAATTTAATATTGGTGTTGATAACATCAAGTACTGACAAGAGTATAAGCTTTGAGAAATATTATCAACAATTTTAAAAGAAGTCGATAACATTGATGAGTGAATCACTAGTAATAATACGCACATCAGAAAGCTGATTAATGGACGATAAAATCCTTGTTTTCAAGATTATTTCCATATAAAGTTTATTTTTTTTGTATTAGAACATAACGTAATGTATTTTGAATGACTCGACCGCTTAATAGAAGTTTGGCTGTTCAGTTGTTACTTCTCATAAGACCTCTGTGTGTATGACTAGAAATATTCTTTGTGGAAATAGATAACGGCAAATGAGGCTAAATTTAAATTTTTTAAATTTATTGACTTTATATAACTTTTCTAAACATGGGTTTAAATAGTTGAATATTTGGGCATGTTTCCAAGGGGGTTTCCGCAAGGATAGCCACTCTATCTATCGTCCTTGCTAAAAACCCATTGATATAAATGCTAAACTTAATATATACTATTGATGTTTAGAATTTTGGAATTTTGAACAACTTGAGTTAAACTTTTAAAAAGCTTAGTGATATTATAATAAAATTAAATCATAAATGCGCTGAGTAACTTGAGGGATAGCACAAGTTTTGGAATAATAATGATATGAATAGTGGGCTAATTATTGTTTGTTAAGTGTATGTATTACAAGTATCTGGTGTATAAATATACGAGTTTTTATGAACATTTTAGTTGATATAAACAAACATACTTTTTAGTAGAATATTAAGCTTTTCTTTAAGTAATTCTCCATTATCAGATATTGTGTTTTAAAAATACAGTGTTTTGTGTGATTTTTAATAGATTATTTTTTATATAACTGAGAATTTAAAAGTTATTTCTGATATTTTTTTTTATATATTACAAACACTTTATTATACTTCAAACTGATGTTGATTTCAAGCCGCCTGTGATTTGATGGTCGAATATAATGTTATATTTATATATATATGATTAGATAAAAATAATAGTAAATGCATAAAAAACACAAAAATAATACATAATGAAAATAACTCAAAGGATTTGGTGATAAATATTATCATTATAAGGCAATGCTGGTTGCTAATGGTTTGATGGAAAGCTGTGAAATTAGGCCTTGTTATGTTACATGTTTTACAGTTCCCCATTGCAATTTTACGCTAGATTTAATATGAGAAAAAAATATTTGGAACTAAACTGCGCGTTTATATTTAGAAAGTATGACGCAACGAACTAAACATAAACAAATAAAAAACAATAAGATCTCTAAAACAAACAAGCGTAATTATTATTTTTTAAATGTAACTTAAAAATACAGCAAAACATATTATTGTAAAAAGTGTAAATTAACTATATAAAAAATAATTGCATAATACTTTTGATAAACTATGTTCTCTTTAGTTTTTAACTCCCAAGTAATCTTTTTTAAATTATTTTTGAAAATAGCTTTTAAAACAATGAAATAGGAAAAAAAAAGAATTTCGCTTAAAATTACTAAGCGCTAAGTATTTTTACTTAAAGAAGGCTGATAAAAAGTAAACTTTTAAGATGAAACTAAGTAGATTGAGTTTAGTTTATCGATTAAATTTTGAAAAATTCGACTCAAAATTCAATAATGCATTTATTTTAAGGCTCAGATTGAAGAGTTGAAACAACAGTTAGAATCTGAAACTGGCTTAAAGAATAAGGTAGACAAGACTAAAGTTATTTTAGATTTACCAATTTATTTTAACATGGATTATAGGCAGAAAAAGTTAAGGCTGGTCTGCAAAAGTTGGTTGATGATCTTTCGGAAAAGTTGGATGAAGAGAGTTATCAATGCAAATTGCTGGTGAGTTGGTGGTTGGAAGGCACAGTTCTACATATTAGTTAAATTTGACTCACTAGAAATTATTTTAGACTATAAACATATATGCAAAAATATTTTATGCATAAAGCTTCCTTGCCATAAAATTTTATGTATTCAGTTCAACATAGTTTGTTAAGTTAACTATATAGTATAACAAGAATTCAAAAAGATAATTTTTTCTCCATTTTTAGACAGAACAATTGCAAAAAAAAGAGAATGAAATAGCAAAGTTGCAAACAGAGTACGATGAAGCTCAAAACCAGTTTGAAGTACAAAACTTGACTCTAAAGAAGAAATACCATGACAACCAACAGGAACTTACAGACCAAATAGACAACCTGCACAAAATCAGACATCGGTGAGGGAATTGTGGATGTTTTAATATGGTTATGTCTGAACCCTGGTAGCATGGAAACAGATATAAAGCATTGATGATGATGGTGTTGATAGAAGGAATATAATGATAAAAAATGTGAAAGGTTTATATATAAATTTGGTTACGGGTTGTGTGTAGTGACATAAGTATCACTAATAGTCAGTATAGTTGTCAATGGTTATATAGTTATAAATAGTATTATATTTATAATGTTATTAGCTTAATATCATCATAATCTTATGGCATGTAAAGTTATTTTAATATATTATTCAACATTAAATACTGTACTCAAAGTTTATTGAGGGATGTTTTAAAACAGATCCATATCTAACAATTCATTATCAGGCTTGAAAAATGATTAAGTTCCAATAATGAATGAGAATTTATGAAAAAGAAAATATAAATAGCCAAATTGCGCATTGAAATACTCAACTTTGTTTGTTATATTGACCGCAGGCTTATACTTCAATCTAGTCTGAACATATAAGTTGAAATTTTTGATACTTGTAACATAAATAACATATGATCTTCAGCCAAAGTAAATACTACAAATTATTTGAATACCAAAAGCACAAAGCTTTTCATTAAAAAGTAAAATCATCAAGTGCCTAATATTATTTTGTTAATGAAAAGCTTTGTACTCAATAAAATTACCTTTTGTGTCCAAATAATTTGCAGTATATAATATTCATGATAAGGTTGTACTTAATGAAAATTTCAGTCTGAATAATAAATGAATCTAGAAATTTCTTCATATAGAAAAAAAATCTTAATGAAAAGATACATAAGATATATTTAAAAAATATATATAATATATTAATTTAATTTGTTTATACCACTAGCTTGGAGAAAGAGAAACACCTGTTACAGAGAGAGTTTGAAAATGTGCAGTCGGAGGCAGAAAACCTTGAGAAATTCAAAGTAATATATTGCATATCAATTTTAACACTGTGTTATGTTGTATGTATTTATGTAGGAAGGTATAGTAATATCATTTAAAAATGAGTTTGAAAAATTAACTATGCAAAATTTTGTTAGGGAATTCCAGAACTTATTTATATAAAGTATTTTTGATTTTTTATGGAATAGCTAATATACATATTAAAGATATAATCTTTATTAACCTATAGCTCAATGGTTGAGCATTAGACTAATTACCTAAAGTTACCGGGTTCGATCCCGCGTGGGCCGGCAATTAGCACCTGTTCCACAGTGTGTTTTCTCTACATTAAATTTGTAGCAAGCGCTTTGATCTATAAGGAAAAGTGCTTTATAAATACCGCATTACATTACATTACATTAACATCAAAATTTTGAAGACGTTTAGAGGTTATTGTTCTACATTAAATTTATTATTCTCACCAGACGAGCATAGAAAAAGGGAAAAAAACTGCAGAGAGTAGCACTTTGGAGTTGAAGAAAAAGCTCGAATCTACAATAAAGGAACTCCAGAACACAACCAATGTAGTTATCCTTGTATTAACAAAAGCATCAAACAAATAACGATTATTATTATAGGAGCATGAAACTGTTAAAGTCTGCATTAGCATCAATACTGGAGAGACACTCATTCAATAAAATCCAACATTTTCAAATCACCAAATCACTAGAGTTAACGATTAAACAATATCTTATTCAATTCATTGTATTATTCTTTATCGTATGTTTTTTGTTGTGTTTTTTTCTATTTAAACATGAACATCAATGTAGCTATCCTATCAATAGAGCTACTAAAATCCATAAAAGATACAGCTAACAACAATGGAATACCAAACAGGTCAAAAACCAGCTGATGAAGGACAACTCCACCCTGTCTGCTCAACTTCAGAGCCACATGAACAGTGTTTGTTTATAGTAACTATTTAATCAATCTTAGAATATTTAACTACCTTTATTAGATTATTTATTCAATTTTATTAGATTATACTGCTGTATATGTTCCAGTAAATGGAGTTGACAGCAGTTGGTCTAGATTGTTTATTTAACTTGTAAAATAATTCATAGAGATTAACTGCCACTGATAAAATTTACACACATGTTTTTATTTAATTTTTATTGAATGGTTTATTATCGACCTAAATGTTGTATTCTTGGGTTTTTTTTTCAAGAAAGCCAGCTACAAGGAGCCATATTAATAAATTGGATTTGATTGGCTGATTGATTGACAGCTTAATATTTTAATTTTTTTATATAATTCTATTTATTTGATGGTTTTATTCATTGTATTATAATTATATACTGCTTATCAATTCAAAATTTCGCTAGTGATTTGATATAGCTGAGTCAAAAAGGTGCTTTCATATTTCATTTAAATTCATTCACTTATGTAAAAAGTATGAAAAAAAATCAATGGGAAACATTCAGATGTTATGTCGATTTAAATGTTTTCATGAATTCTGTTCCAAATGAGAAAGAATGGCTAAGTGGTTGTGAAGAGAGCAAGTCTGTGTGGTTTGTGTGTGTGTGTTGAGGATGGATGCTTTGACGTGTGATGAGGTAATAAAAGAGAAGGACATGATGACAGTAATATCAATCAATAGAGTTATTTGTTATGGTGCTGGGCTACAAAAAAAAGAAAAAGAACTAGCTTGAACGCTATTTGCTTTGTCTTAATGGCAGCCTTTTTGCACTAATATCACTATTCATAATGGTAGGAAGCTATTGATACAGAATAGCAAATCCTATTTGAAATCATGGTTTATTTATCTCCTAAATTGCCCAACAATTTCAAAAAATATTTGAACTTTGCAATATACCTCTCAGTATTCTTGTTTCACTTTATTAATCTCATGGTTGCCGCTGAATGATTCTCGTGCTTCATTGGTTGGCAGGTGAACATGGCAACGAAGGTGAAGGAAACACTGACTGAACAGCTGAATGAGGCTAGGTCCGCTATGGAGGAGCTTATGAAGCAGTCATCCAAGGTGCGTATGTCAGCAAGGGTGTATATAGGAAAGTATATAATAATCGTGCCATTAAGCTCATAATCAACTTATTAGGTTAAGATTATTCTAATTAGGTTAGTCTGCTGTACATGTCCCAGGTTGACAATAGTCGGCTTAGATTCTTGATGCTACTATAAAGTTATGTTAAAATAAACCATTTATTTGGAAAACTTTTTTTATACTGCCAGCCCGAGCTAGCGTCCAACTTGAAATTATCTTATTCAAGATTCGCCGTTTACACACTTGGACAGTTTGCCTTGCTGTTTTCAAAACAAGAAAGATCATCCGCCAAGCAGAATGGCATAGATACTAGCATATCAGTTTGTCGATATTCACGCACTGGATTCCACTGTTATCCATGCTATAAAAAGCAGCTTCAAACTGCAAGTTTGGTGCCGTTTAAAGGCATAACCATGATCCAGAGATTTATATCTTGGAAAAACCTTTGAGACTTGTCAGCACTTTTAATTATATAACTACTCTTAGTGATGTCAGAGTTGATGTTTCAACTGCTTATGTTATAGCTTTATAATCAATTCACATATAAGTATCAATCTATTGAATGCAATTGATAACCACTATCACAGGTCTATGATGAGAGTAAGATGGCCACTCAAAATTATAAGGTTCTGATGGGTTGAATTGCTTGGTTCATATGTATGATGTTGCTTTAGTTCACATGGAGTAGCGCTTAATGAAAACTATCAATTGCGAAATGGAAACCCAAATTTACGGTGACCTTATGGTTGATTCACTACATAGTTACTTGTATAAACAAGATGGGTTTTCAAATATTCCACTATAATGCATACAATTGTGCTTTTGTGCGGTCGCTTCTGTTGTATGCTGGGGTGAGCAATTTGGTCGCTATACTTTATAACTAGTTATATTCAATAGCTGTATTACTACTTGTATACGTTGATGGATGATGCATGAAATGTCTAATAAAGACATTGGAAGCGGACTTGGAGGAGGAGAAGGAAAAGAACAGCACTCTACAGAAACAACTGCTCAGACTGCAACAACAGCTTAATGCACACAACAACAAGAAGGATGAGAGTTTGCTCAGTTAGTGTTGTTTGGGTGTTGTTGTATCCATCTGTGTTTTGGGGTTAGAGTTATTTACAGCATCGTTTTAAATATAATTTCGCCGTCATCATTATTATCAGTGTCGCTATCATCATCTACACCATCATTCATATTATTTGTTGTCTAATGATTCTTTTCTATTTAAATATTAGAATCTTTTGTTCATTTGCAAGATTTAATAATTCAAAACATTTGATAGTTTTTAAATCATTAATTTTTCACACACACACACACACACACACACACACACACACACACACACACACACACACACACACACACACACACACACACACACACACACACACACACACACACACACACACACACACACACACACACACTGTTCTTACGTTCATCCACCATGAGGCAGGTGCAAAGGATTGAGAGATGAGCATTTTTTCTTGTAGTTATAAATGCCTTGTGGTTTGAAGTTCAGTCCGCAGTATTGACACTTTATGCTTGCTTGTGTCTGGTGCTTCTGTCTCACGTGGTTTGCCAGACCTGCTTTACTGGCAGCTATTCTGTTGCATCTCGAAAACGTGCAGGATAAGACTTTGTCAGAACTGTTGTTATTGTTGCTATTGTTTTGATTGTTGTTGTTATTATTGTAGTTGTTGCTCTTTGTTTTTCGAATTTTTTTTGTTGCTATTGTTTCGATTGTTGTTGATGCTTTTGTTTTGATTGTTGCTATTCTTGTTGCTGCTGTTGTTTTGGTTGTTGCTATTTTTGTTGTTGCTGCTGCTTTTATTGCTGTTATTGTTTTGATTATTGATGCTATTGTTTTGATTGATGTTGCTATATTTGTTGTTGTTGTTGCTCTTGTTATTTCGATTATTATTGTTGCTATTTTTTTCGATTGTTGTTGTTTCTATTGTTCTTGCTATGTTCTTGTTGCTTTATTTGTGCTTCTGAAATCGTTTATAGCGCTACGTTTTTGTCCTGCATGATTCCAATAACAATCGCCAGTTTAAGGCTGAACTTTGTTGGGTCGCTAAGGCTTTTACAGTCTAGCACCCAATTCTCTCAATCTTTTCTGTGGATATCCACACACACACACACACACACACACACACACACACACACACACACACACACACACACACACACACACACACACACACACACACACACACGCCCGCACACACACAGCAGTGAAGCTGGAGGACCACGAGCTTGTGAAACGCAAGCTGGCAGGCAGGATAGCGGAGTTGGAGGGTCAGTTAGAGGGAGTGTTGTCTAAGTGCTTAGGTCTTGAGAAGGTCAAAGGTCATCTGCAGAACCACGTGGACAACATGGAAGTGGCTCTTGATAAGGTTGTTGCCGTGGTGATGATGATGTGGATTCTCATAACTGCTGTAAACCAAAATAGAAAATATAAAACAATTTGATAGGATAAATATTTATCTTTTGGATGCTTTTCTCTAAATTCAAAAATTATCGTTTAAATCATAGTCAAAAATTATGAGTTAGACAAAATTAATTATAGAAATTTTATACGCAGTCTAACGCCGCTAGTTTGTCATTGGAAAAGAAGAGCAGACAACTTGAGAAAAATATTGCGGAATTCAAGAACAAAGAGGGTCTGCTGGAAAAGTGAGTTGTGTTTGTGTGTGTGTGTGTGTGTGTGTGTGTGTGTGTGTGCGTGTGTGTGTGTGTGTGTGTTTGTGTGTGTGTGTGTGTGTGTGTGTGTGTGTGTGTGTGTGTGTGTGTGTGTGTGTGTGTGTGTTTTGCAAGTTTTAGTTATTTTTTGTAGAAGCTTGCCAATTTCTAGCTAGTATGTAGTATATATAAGAAAATGTTGTCTTCAACCATCATCACCACCAACCTATCATCACCGACAGAACCATTGAAGAACAACGTCGTGAGCTGAGGAGTCTTGCTGGAGAGGTTGTGAGGTTGAAGAACGATCTTCATGATAGTGGTGAGAGTATGTCATTACTCAACAAGAATAACCATCGTCTTACTGGTGAGTGGGAGATGGTTGGTTGGAGAGCTGGTAGTTGGTGGATAGTTGGGCGGGTGAAGGGAGGAATGAATGCTTTGTGGGTGGGCTGGTGAGTGGATGGTGTGTGGTGGATGGATGGGTAGAAGGGATGAGTGATAGATGTGTGGCAAGTGAATGGTTTGATAGATGAATGATTGAATAGTTGAGTTAAAGAGGGTATAAAAATTGGATGAGTGATTAGCAAGAATGGAAGTGAAAAAGTAAGATGAGTGAAAGGCTAAATGAATTCATCGATACTAATTCTTGATAAACTAAGTTTATGTATAGGAATTAATTAATATAAAACACACAGAAATATAATCTAGTCAATTTAATAACACTAGAGGAGATCAATGAGATGGTCGAGCAAAACGCCATGTGCCAGAAGAAATGCATGGAGCTTGAGAAAAACGTCAAGGTAGTTTGGGGGTGTTTGTAGTTGTTGTTTTTGTTGTTGGGGTTGTTGTTGATGTTGTTGTTGTTGTTGCTGTTGTTGAGTGCCAACTTCCAAAGCCTCTTTCAACACTCTTTGGAGTTAGTACTAAAAGAAACTTGTAGCCGTTAGGATGCTTTGAGTCTTTAGTTACATTGAACACTATGATAAGACGAGAGTATGTTGGTAGTTAAATTTTATAGTTTATTTTAATCTTTCACGGTATTTGATCAGCAGTATTCTATTGTATTGTACCGTATATACTGTATCATAATTGATTGTACTGTATTAGGTCTTGTTTGTATAATGCTTTGCCATCTCAGCTATAAGGCCAACTTTCAACTAAATTACATTCAAACACAATCATTAGCAACCCTCAATCACCCACCCAGCGCTTGGACATGGAGAAAGATGCCCTGGCCTCAGCCCTAGAGGAGGCAGAGTCGATGCTGACTGAGCAGTCGAGCAGGCAGTTGAGGGTGGCCCAGGACTCGGCCATCTGCAAGGACGAGAATGAGAAGCTGCTGAGTGAAAAGGATGCTGAGATTGAAATTATCAAGTTGGTTTGGATGTTCCTTGTTGGCTTGGGTGTGTTACCTTATGGAAATGGGATTACATAGATGATGTACGAGGATCAGGATAATGGTTTGTGTGTTGGTGTGTGTGTTCCTAGTTTTTGTGTTGGTGTGCTATTGTGTGTGTGCCGTGTTTGTGTGTTTTAGTGGGGGTTAAATTTTGTGTTTTAGTCCATGTTTTTGTTTCAGTACGTGTATTAATGTGTGTTTTTTAGTTGTGTTATATACAGATTGATGTGGTTTTGATCTTTTATGTTTATACCAACACGTAAGTTTGAAACACACAAACACAAACACACACACACAGGAGGACACACCAAAGAACCATAGATGAGTTACAGTCATGTTTGGAGGAGGAGAATCGATTGAGGATGGAAGTGATGAGAGAGAAGCAGATGGTGCAACAAGAGGTTTGTGTGTGTGTGTTTGTTTGTTTTTTTGTGTGTGGACAAGTATGTCTAAAAATCTAATAAATAAGCATTTAATTTGAACCCACAAAGCTGGCTGAAGTGTTGGGCATTGTGGAGGAAACGACCAAGAGCAATGATGATTCAGGGAAACAAATCAAAAAACTCATTCATAAAATCAATGATTTGGAGAGAGAATTGGACGGTGAGCTATCAAAATGATGATGATACGATGTTAACATAAAATATCCGCTTATAGCAATTTAATAGCCAAGAACCCAGTACTCTCAATAAAAATATACAAACCGCTGTTTGCCTATTTTATCGAGTTCAGTTGGGCGTTTGTAATTAGCATTATAATAGTTGTAAGCATTAAGCTTTTCTAAAACAAGAAATATTTTTTTCAGCATTTCTCCTTATTTCGATATTTATATGAAAATATGCTCTCTTATACGCATTTTTTGAGCAAGCACATACCAGACAACTTTTTCATTGATGTTTTTCTCATCAATATAATAGCCTGGTTATAATGCTGGGTCACTTTTAAATACTTATAGCGTTGAATGATTTGGTTGAAAGATGCATTAATTTATCGATTACTTCATTGTTCATTGTTATGTTAATAACACCACAGATGAACGTGAAATCCTGCAGCAACTGAGTAAGGAGAAGGAGGAGACTGAGGGAAAACTTGCCTCTCATGCACTCAAGGTTCTTCTCTTTAATGTTCCACTATTACTGCTGCTACTACTACTACTATTACTACTAATACCACTAATACTTCTACTACTACTATTGCTACTACTGCTACCACTACTACTTCTACTACTGCTACTACTACTACCACTACTCCCACTCGCACCTTTACTACTATAAATAACAATAAAAATAATTATATTAATATTATTGTTTTTATTGTTATTATTGATAATTCTACTAACACTACTACTAGTATCTTCGTAAAAGCAATGGAAATACTTGGAATACCAATCACCTTTCAGAATGCATCTAAAATATAATTTTCAAGTGTTATTCTTATCGATGCTATTTGTTTTGAGTTCAATGTTAGTTTTTGTCTTATCTAAAGCAAAAATTATAATTTACCTATGAGGTTCTCAAGACATGTGCTATTTTGTATAATATAATTACTTTTATTATTATCAGTATTTATATTGTTTTTTTTTTGGTATTTTTGTTGTTTTTTTCATCATCATCGTTTGTTGCATCATTTTTATATATTATTATTATTATTATTATTATTATTATTATTATTATTATTATCAATATTATCATCATCATCATTAGAGGCAGGAATCGCACATGGAGCTGATGGCATTAGAGAGGGCCAACAAAACACTACAGAGTGAGTTGAAGGAGAGCAATGGCAAGATAGAACAACTCAAAGAGGTGTCGTTTGTTGTTGAGTTGTATGGGTGGATGGATGCGTGGATAGATAGATAGATAGATATAAAAAAATAAAAATAGATAGATAGATAGGTAGGTAGGTAGATAGATAGATAAATAAATAGATAGATAATTTTCATAGATATTTAATTATTTTAAAATTTATATTATAATAAATTTGCAAACATCCACCATCAGCTCGCAAACAAACTAGTTGAACAGAAGAAGTCCCTGGAGGCTGCTGTTCTTTCCTTACAAGTATGTAATGGGGCTTCCATCAAACCTTGGGCGAATCTATTTTTCACCATGCACCTATCTTTTATTATTATCTTTTTTAGTTTATTTTTTTTTTTTTTTTTTAAAATTTATTTATCATCAATTTATTTATTTATCACTCATCGAAATTCATTTGTTCTTTGTTATTTCTCAATACTTCCACCCATCTATTTATGTTTACAATTTTTATTTTTCTAAATTGATGACTTGAATTCTCAGGGAGATTTGGAAGACAAAACATCAGAGTACCAATCGAGTCTGGAGCAGTTGAAAAAGACGTCTGAAGAAGCTTCTGTGCTTGCTCGTTAGTCCCAGATTGATATCATTAGGATCGCTTATTAACTTTTATTCAATTATCAAAATGTTTTTCATATTATAAAACAACTACTATGTTGATTAACAACATAGAGCTTGATTCTTAACATGTATTCGACGAGCAACAATTATTAATCCTTTACAACAATAATGTTACTAATTGAACTTATAATACTGGTAGTGATAGCAATATAAAGTATGAAAATGTAAACGCCATATCAACAAAAGTTCAAACAGTAGTTTCACCACCACAGAACAGCTGCAGACAGAGCAAGAGCGAGGAGAAGAGCTGGAGAGGACTTCCAGGTCCCTGGAGGAGAAGCTCAAACAAGTGGTGGCCAAGCTGCACGAGGTTGAAGCCTCAGCTATGCAGGTTCTCATTGTTATATCGGCATTCGCCGTTCCTTCAATATCATCTCTTATAATAGCTTTTGGTGTCTTTGTTCATAGTAGCATTTAGCATTAAGACCAATTCAAGAGCATATATTCTATTAGATAAATTTCATTTGCACGTTTCGTTGCATAGAAACTGAGCTTTCACTTAATCCAAGTATTAATATATGTCTCATTTTTTATTTTGCAAAATGAATGAAAATTTTTTTGTTAAAAGCATTATTAACATCTAACGCACGCACGCAGAAATACACAGACAGACTCAACGCTATCTTGAACTCTAGCAGCATGACCATCGATGGCTCAATGGTTTTTGACGCGAAAACATTTGCAAAGGCTTTTCCTAACACAAGCGTTGAAACGACAGACATGCCCATAAGTAACATTTCAGTATCCACCAGCACTGCTAATTTCAAGGCGGATGCTGCCACTGCACCAATGCACATAAATACTGACACGATTCCTATATATAAATCAGCTTCTAAAACAATTAGTGATGCTAAGAAAAATGGCGATTTAAGAAAAAATAGTGATTGTAAGACAAATTATCTTTTCAAGACTTTTAGCGCTGTAAGAAATATCGCAACTTCGAAGCCTCGTACGTGCAAGATGTCGAAAATTGCGGGCAGTTCTACTTCGGCAACTGATAATAAATGCCAAAAAAAAGAATCAAAAACAGCAAATACCGAGAACAACAAAACTGAAATAAAAACAAGTAAGATAGGACTGAAAAAATTCACACTCAGTCCAAAAAAAAGTATAAACATAATCAAAGTTTTGAACAAACAAGAAAGTGTGAATAATCAAGAAGTTATGAACAAGGAAGGAGTCTTCTTGAAAAACATAAACACTGGAGAATTGGAAAATTCTGTCGCAAACATTATAAACACACAGTGTTTCACGCAGAAGAACGAACCGATAAACGTGTTAACAGAGAAAAAATTGATCAAACACTTATCTTCCCCAAACAACTGGTCCGCCGGTTCAACAAACACTGCATCCACTAACGATAAACCTTTCACCGGGTCATCAATGGTTTTCAAGAAGATAAAAAACTTTTCGAGTGATGCAGAGAGCGCAAAAGATGGGTCAGTCAAGAAGGCATTTAAGAGTGTAGTGTCGAAAATAAGCAGGGGCACTTTCAAGCACGCATCAACCGACTCCATAACAAACAACACGCCTCAAGGACTTGCATGCGTTTCTACCGTACTCGATAGCCACCGCAAGAAAAAATGCCTTAGCACTGCGTGTAGTAGAAGTTTTCGATCACAAAAGGCTATATATGAGCGCAAACAGACCTCGACTGTGCCACCAACCCACGCAGGGAGGCCACAAAGTGGTTCAGGCGTTGGAACAGAGAATCCACGAGTTGGAAATGGACTTGGAGCAGGAACAGCACCACCATGCAGAGAGTGTGAAGTCCCTAAAAAGACAGGAAAGGCGTTTGAGAGAAGTGGCTTCCAACTGCCAGCAAAGTAATGCTGAGCACCAACAACTACAACAAAACGTTGAACAACTTCACCACAAACTCAAGGCCTACAAGAGACAAATCGACGAACTGGTGAGTCATTATTTTGTTCATAGCTGGGCGTTTTTTTACACTTGTATACTACATTAGGAAGAAGCAAGTAAGGTGAACAGTGCCAGGTACCGCAAGACACAGCAGGAGATGCAGCACGCCTTCGAAAGAGCCTCTATTGCTGAGTCATCCTTGTGCTCCATCAAGGTGGGTGGGGGCACCATCAGATCAGCATTAGTATCACAGTGACCAATATCATCTCATAATGGTGAAACATTCATTAATATCACAATGGTCAAATGGTATTTTAAGGGCAAAACACCCATTCATACCATATAATAGTTATAAATATGTTTCTCAGTGTGATCTGTTTATACTACAAAATAATGCTACTTATTGCCATCTTCTTATACCTCACACAGGCTGGCAACAGAGGCAGCAGAAGTAGCAGCGTGGTGCCTGCAGAAGTGATTGCCAGGTCGAGACTCTCCAGAGCTTCATCTGAAGTTAAAAACATTGCTAACCCTGAGGATTTTAACCTTTAATCTCGCTTTTGAGTTGTTTCATGTTTTTTTGCCGTTTGAGACCATTTGTCGATATCGTTTTTTGTTTCAATTCTCGTCTGATCATGAAGTCTGTCGCTTTATAAAAACACAAAATAGCAAAAGGTAAATAATCTTTGATTTATTTTTAATTATACAATATTTTGAACCTGATCAATATAACTTATTTCGTTTTGAAATACATATTTTGAGTTATGTTTTCTCTTCAATATTCTCGACACCGATGAATGTAAAATATGTAACAAATTAACTTCTATTCAAATAACCGCTACAGTAGCATAGTAGCATTAACGATGATAATGGAATTTCGACTCATTCGAAACTATTCCTACCGAACGATAAAAGGTTTCGGAAACATGTTTCATAGAAAACTTTCTGCTCAGAAGCTCAAGGTGTTTCAAGAAATTATGTTGACCGACTTTAAAACCCACCTGTTCATTAAATTCATGAATTTCAAGTAGTTTTTGGCCACGGCTTTGCTACGTGAAGAAGAAAATTTAATTCTTTCTAGGTCATCAGTCATCTTCCTCTTTGTGGATCATTGGTGGAGTACACCAGCTGCACTTCGGGGTCCTTCTTTGGTATGCCCAGTTGGTGACAGTCGTTTGTTAGTTTTTCGGATCAAAATTTAAGTTGAAAATAATTTATTTTAGAAAAAAAAGTACTAAGATTCTCTGAATTTTTTGGATTGTATGATGCAGTGGGAAAATTAAGACTGGTGTGGTTGAAGACAACTGAAAGCAGGGATGAATATTGACCTTTGCAATATTTGTTTATTTATATTTATTGGGGTTTTAGATGAGTGCAGTTTGTTGCGAATGCATATGGGTTTCATGTTTTAGAAAATGATTAGTTGCCCAACGTCAAAAGTTGAAACTATTGATCTCTTGATGATCCTGAATGAAACTTATGTATCTTTCATAATGTATTTCATAAAACTATATCTTCAATTGATTACTCGGTAAAACTAGTTAAAATGACGGCATGATATATTGAGGCGTCAAAATATACAACTCTCCTTCAATTAACTTGCCTGCATAGCTCAGCTGGTTGAGCATAAAATTAATTATTTAGAGTTACCGGGCTCGATCCCGTGTTAGGTTAACAATTAGCACCTGTTTCACAGTGTGTTTTCACTACATTAAATTTATAACAAGCGCTTTGACCTATAAGGAAAAGCGCTTTATAAATACTAGATTACATCAAATTAAAATATAAAAACAAGTTTTTTAAATTAATAATATACAAAATTATTTGATTTTCATAAATATCATATTGGTTATAACTTTTCAAAAACATCTCAATTGGTTTCAATTGGTCCCATGTAGTTGTGTTTGATAACTCAGTTGTATGGAGCATGCACTAGATTCATAAAATTAAATTTTTATGAAGTTTTTGTAAGTCCAATTTAAATTATTCAGGTCTTATATGTGGAGCTTATAATTGGTAATGCTACATTTCATTTAAAAATTTTGGACCTTCAACTTTTGAAAAGTTTTGTTAGCCAAGTCCATTCAAGAAGTGAGTCAAAATTTTTAGTTAGTATGAAACTTCACCATAAACCTTATCAAAAATTTAAGCTCACGTTGAGAAAAATTTCTCCAAAAGTTTCTAAGTTTAAGTTACTTCACGGAATTCAAGATTAAGAAACATACGATGCATTTTAAAAAGCTGACGATGAAGTTTTAGGTAAGAAAAAATTTGAGTTAAAACGAAATGAAATGGTTTTGACTGACTAATATAACGCCTACTGATATCATTAAGCACAACTTTATGTTTATTTGGCACATTGAGATATTGCCATGTTTAAATATAACGATCTTTCTCGAACCAACGTGTAGTTCTGCGCAATAAGAAAAATTGACCTTTGAATAATTTTTTATTTGATGCATTTATAATCCAAAACAGTGTATTTCTTTATTTTTTGTCTATTATTTTTTTTATTATTATTTTTGTTATTGCTGTTCTACACATCCCTATCAAGCGATCACCCCACCTCGTGATATATTTAATAACGAACAAAATATTACTAGTAATAAGAAAATAAATAGAAAGAATAGGAATAATAAAAACAACAATAATAACAAAAATAATAGAAATTATAAAAAAAAAGACGATTATTATAATTGTAATATAAAGATTAAAATGGCAAAACAATCGAAATACGATAGTATACATAAAATCTTGTAATACTGCAAAAAAATAATGGTTATATGTTATTTAATAATAATAATAATAATAATAATAATAATAATAATAATAATAATAATAATAATAATAAAATATAAAAAAAACACCATCAAAAAAATCATAAAATAACATTAAATCAATGAATGACAAATTTGGTAAAACTATAAATAGATTCTTAAGTTCCGATTTCATCATGGACCTTATAAGAATTAAATCAGCTGTGCAGTTTCTAACAGTCAACAAATAATATGGAAACTTTTGGAAGCTTTAGAGCTGAAAAGCACATTTAAATGTTTAATTTATGCATACTGAGTTTTTACGCTTTTAAGAACGCTTTCTTCATCGTTAGGAATTTATTGTCACATTACATGGTGTGATCCAAAGATCTATTATTCTTATTGTTCTCAATAATAACAATAACATAAGTTATTATTTTTATTATTAAAAAAACAACAATAAAAAGTCTCGCATCTTTTTTTAAAAAAACAATTATATTTTTATTGTTAAGAATAGTAACATTAGTTGTATCTGTTACATATATCACCAGAAATAACAAACTTACAAACGTTCTGTCAACAAAGAAAATTATGGGAAACCCCAATTACTACTGAAAAGTACGAAATGCTCATAAGCCCTGAAAATCCTTATATTTATTATTATTCAAAAACCAATTAAAATACATATATTTAATTAATAATTATAAATATTTTTTGTAATATGAAACAGTATATTAAGTAGTATTATAATGCATAGCACCAGCAACGAGCCGCTTATAAAAGCTGTAACGGAGAAATTGTCTTCCTTATTCAGGTTAGCATTTAAAGAATAAGTAATACTAATTTTTTTAGACATTTAAACTACTAGTAATAATATTTCTATTAAGCGTTTTCTATTATCTTGAGATAGGAATTGCAATATTCTTATTATAAAGCGCTTGTTTAGATAATTAAAATAATTAAAAGTTAAAAAATTTTAATTTGAATTTATAATGAAAATTTATTGATTTTACTATGTAGTTGATCTCTATATATTCATTCAAATGTTTCTACTTCAGCTTGGTTATTTTATTATCACACAGACAGCAGAATGGTCTTGTGAAGTTTTCGCCAACAAAAGGTTAATACTAAATTTTTATGTTTTTTTTGCTTTTAAACATCTTATTATTAGTATTATTTTGATATATTTTTAATATATATTATTGTGTTCATATATTTCATTATGGCGTTTTCCATATATGTTGACAGAACGTTTGTAATTTGGCTATGTTCCGAACGATTTTTTAAAATATTGGAATTAATAAACTTTTTGTAAACTTACTTTTTTTTTACATCTTCCAAACAATTTTATCAAACTTTTTCTTTACATTAGTTTCAGTTCTGTCTCTAGTTATTTCTCATCGCCAATATAAATTGTAAATAACATCTCTACATTATTTCTTGAATTTTTGGCTGAAAGCTATTTAATAACTTGTATGAGTTCAACTTATTCGAGGTCAGATGATAAACTCAACGTTTTTATATTGAAATAGTCGGCCCCTATAGCTCAATGGTTGAGCATTAGACTAATTATCTAATGTTACCGGGTTCGATCCCACGTGGGCCGACAATTAGCACTTGTCCACAGTGTGTTTTCGCTACATTAAATTTGTAGCAAGCGCTTTGATCTGCAAGGAATAGTGCTTTATGCTTACCGCATTACATTACATTACCACACAGAGGTCGTTTCTTGCTTCACAATTGTCTATTATAAGTTTCAACTTTTTTCGTTGTCGACTAAAACAAAAATTTTAAGCAATCATCTTTCATTGGTATATAACACACTTTTGAGAATGTTTTATAAATCAATAACTTTAATCATTATCATATATAATTATAAATGCTAATAAATGCGAAATTTTTTTACTTCGTTTTCATTTCAAAACTCTATTTAATTTTTTGCTTTTTCGTCATTCAATTTTATAGTCATAAAACAATGAAACAAAATATAGAATGCTCTTACGGATAATTTATATGTCGAGCAATGGGTATTTTATGTTTCGTCATTATGGATTTGTCCTAAAAAATGAACCTTTTCTCACTTTTCAATAATAAAACATATAAAGAAAAATTTCGTCACTTGTTTAGTTATTATACGTGTTTATTGACAAGTGGCCAAGAATTTCGTATATTTGTGATATTAAGTAAGTATTAAGTGGTATTACATTAAATAAGAATTCTTGTTAAAGTTGTTGGACAAGATAGGATTGCTCTATACTTCAACCAGCACTCGTGATAAATGGCAATACAGATGATGAGTATATAATAAATGACTCAGAAATATTTTTCATCATGCGCACAATTCACCAATATATATATATATATATATATATATATATATATATATATATATATATATATATATATATATATATATATATGCAACTTTACCTGATCAATATAAATTTTAGAAAAGTTATACAAATTTGTTTCTAGTTAAAATATTTTTAAATTGCTTTTTAGACTAAATATTTTTTCGCCTTCAGCCATATTTATATTTTGTCTTTGCTAAGATTAGTTCAACTAATCTTTCGATGTAAGTTCAAAATAAATTCATCAATATGTTGACTGATTTTAATTCAAATACTTTTTCAATTTTGAAGTAAAGATTTTCAGCTAGAAAAACTGGTGTAGTCAAAAGAGTCTGCATCACATGATCGAAAAATCTTCCTTAACTTTGCTTACATAAAATTTGAAAGAAAGAAAAAAATACAAAATGCCTCCAAGAAACACTGACTTCATTCCAGAATCAAACGTCCAAGATGGAGAATTACAGTCAGTTCCTGAGATGGAGCCGGTGGAAAGCAAAGCGGCGCCTATGAGAATCGTCTGGCGCAACGTTGTCTGGTTTTTATATCTCCATGCCATGGCAGTTTATGGATTATACCTCTTGCCTCAGTCACAGTGGAAAACAATGATTTTTAGTAAGTTTGTTAAATCCTATTTATAAATTTTAGCATATTTTTAAATTGAGTAATGCTAGAGTTTTCATAACATTTGATGTCAAAAATTTTTTTTTCAAACAGCAACAGTGTTATACTACTTGAGTGCATTTGGCATAACAGCAGGAGCCCATCGTTTATGGTCCCATAAGACCTACAAGGCCAAGTTGCCTTTAAGGGCTTTTTTAATGTTCTGCAATTCTATGGCTTTCCAGGTGAAAATTTTTGAAGATTTCATGAAAAAATAGACATGATTTTAACTGCATTGTTAAAATAGTAAGATCTTCTATCATAGGTATTGTTTTGAGAGTTTATATAAAAGAACCAGTCAAAATTTTTGTACTTCAGCTCAAATGTACCTAAAAATATATTTCTAATATGTTCAAAGTATCAATTTTAACATATTTATTTCTATGATGTCATACTTAAAAACTATGCAAAAGTTGGCCTAATATAAAGGATTCACCAATCATTCTCAGAATGACATAATCGAATGGAGCAGAGACCATCGCTTGCACCACAAATTTTCTGAGACTGATGCTGACCCTCACAATGCCAAAAGGGGATTTTTCTTTGCCCATTGTGGGTGGTTGATGGTCAGAAAGCACCCTGAAGTAAAGGAGAAGGGTAAAATGCTTGACATCTCTGATCTCTTATCTGACCCTGTCTGCATTTTTCAGCGCAAGTATGATCTTCAAATCATTTAGTTATGTGTCATTGTTAATTAGTAATTGTCATTTATGCTCAGTTTTTTTATTAGCTTTACTCTCTGCTAAAGAAAATATGCTATGAAAAGGATGATGATTTACCCAAATTTGTAGAAGTTTCACTCTAGTTTAATCATAGTCATTTTTAAAAAAATAATGAGATAAATACATTAGTATTATTTAGTTGGTAATAAAATTACACTTATGTAAGAGTCATATGTTTACTTTATTTATCCTAATCAATCAGCTGAATGCCATAGTTCTAAATCTGATTTTATACCAACTATAATGAATGTGGCTAGTTAACACCATTTACTAACGATTTTGCAACTTTTTTCATTTTATCTCATTTTTAAAGCATTTTTCTAACCAACCACAAATGTTGACTACTTTGGCCTACTTTTTTAAACTTTAGTTACCATTTGTCTTATATTTTCATGACCCCTGTAGAAGTGAAGGCTTTTGACTAATAATATTAATACTACATGTACATTGCTGTTAGTAACATCTCAGCAATACATATAATTTAATCCTAGTGACATCTACCACCCTTCAGATATTATCTCTGGCTGGTGTTGCTCTTCTGCTTTGTGTTACCAGCTGTGTTGCCATGGTATTGCTGGGGTGAGTCACTGATGACATCATTCATGGTGTGTTCCATTTTGAGGTATACTGCAGTCCTTAACTTCACCTGGTGTGTCAACTCGGTGGCCCACCTGTGGGGCAACAAGCCCTATGACAAGAGGATTAATCCTGTGGAGAACCTTGGAGTGACCATTGGAGCTGCTGGAGAAGGGTAGGTGTGCGGTGTGCTTCTTAAAAGCGTTGTGGAGATTTTTTCAATCAAATTAATTTATTTTTAATATAGAAATGTATTTAATTTATTTGAAGCTATGGCTTTTGGGAAGTCTGGTTTTATCATAAGTTTTTAGTTCAATTAATGTGTTCTGAATTGAAAGGAGTTTTGATGGCAAGGCTAAATTTGTCGAAAATTATAGCTATTTTTTGCTCATTAAATTTATAAAATTCCTCCATGAATCGACGTAAAAAATTGTTGAATATTATTTATAAGTACATTAAGATGTCTAAAAAGTTAAACATTATTAACATATATTAAAATTTCTTTCCAGATATCACAACTACCACCACTCTTTCCCATCGGATTATTCATGCAGTGAATTTGGGTGGAATGTCAACCCAACCACAGCGTTTATTGACGCCATGGGAGTGGTAGGACAGGCAAGCAACATGAAGAAGATTGACCCTGAGTTGGTGATGAGAAGGAAGTTGAGGACTGGGGATGGTACTGAGGGATTCAACTTATTATGAGTGTGATTGTATGGGGGTTTTATCACTTGGGGGAGTATACCAAGTGGATCAGGAGTGTTAACGATCTGTTTGATTCTTCAAGTATTTATAATACTCTGAAGTAGTATCTGGATGGTTTATGATTCTTGTATTTCTCAGTCAATAAACAATTTTATTTATATTAGTGTTTAGAAAGCAAAATAGTTGGTACTAGTGATAAAACTATGCGCTAAACAAAAGTAATGGAATGGAAGCTGTATCGAACTTAATGAATAATACTGAAGTGAATACCACTTCCAATTTTTGCCGTAATGTTTATTGTGCAAATCTAAATTTATAAATTAGTATTTATCAACATTTCGTCATTATTTATAGACTAATGTTTTAATTTCTTGGGTCTATGGTGGTTCGAGAAGACTCGCCGTTGAATTTTTGTGTCGTCCCAAACGGTTGCACACAATAAATTCTAAACTCTTTATTCAATCGAATTTGTGAGCACTTTACGTACATAACAATATAAAACAAGCTGGTGAATGTTCTTAAGCGCTACCACGATCTAACCGCCATAACAATTCAACGAAAAATAACTTGTAACGCATGGTAAGTAAGTCTTGTGTCAACTGTATCATAATTTGAGATTGCATTTGACTGAACTAAAAATTATTTATTTTCAACTCCAGTTGAAAGCCGCGGCGGTTGGCAGCTGATGCTTACTGCGCTTGATGTAAACAAATTGACAACTTTAAAAGTTGTTACAAATTCTAGAAATTATATACAAAAGTTTCAAATAAAAAATCATATTAGAAGGTGAGTGAAATTTAAACAAAACTCAAGGGTCGAGATGAAGAGAAAATCATTCCGAGGTAAAATTGTAAACAGTATAAATATATTTACGCAATAAGTAATAAATTTCTTGGCACAATTTAAATTATTTATGAAAAATCATAAAAATATTTCTAATTGCGCGAATAATTTAAATAAATAATTTCGTAAATTCAAGTAAAGTTTGATATCTAATGCTGAATCTAAAACCCCTCCTTACAATGTGATTCCAACTTTTTCGAAAGCTCAAACAATAACAAAGTACCACACCAAATAAAGACCCTCAAAGATTCAGAGCTACGTATGAGTTGTACTGCGTCATATTACGCTTGAGGATGTCTGAACACAATCCCAACACACGCTCGAATCTCGACCTGTCCATCTTGACGCATTTTAACGTGCCCAACGCCGTCACTGTGGCCGCCCGAGGTCTGTCCAGGATCAGTGCTATCTCCCCTGTGATAGTAGGTTTGTATTAAATCATATGAGACGAGTTATTGTAATACTCAGAAATAAATTTAAGATACATTATTTATTTTAAGTCAACTTTTTCCAGGGTATGATTTAAAAGGTTGGAGAACTAAAGACAAATAAAATAATGCAAAACATACAAAGCACAAAAACAGCATTATTGCTCTATAATTTTCTCACAAAAAATGATTTTATTTAAAAAAATATTTTTGAAAGAATACAATTTTTGGAATATTCCCAATATCAAAAATTCTGAAACCCAAATAATAATAACAATATCCCCATAGATTTGCTCTAGTCGTTTAGTTGAGTTTCTCTTGGGTAACTCTTCACAATTCTTCTCCAAGAAAAAAAAATGTTTCAAAAATCTTCTGAATTTCATTTCTGGTTTGACATCCTCTTTTATGTCTGCGGTAAGAGGTCTGCCTGGGAATTTTTTCTTATTTGATGTGGCATAGAACTGCTTCATCTTCTGGAATGCTGGCGTATCAGGTCTTAGGATATGTCCCAACATCCTCCATCTTGCACCAGCAATTTCAATTGAAAGAGGTGTACTATTCGTTTTTTTTTGTATAGTTCTTTGTTGCTGATTCTATTGGGATAGTATATACCGATCACTCTCTCAAGCTGTTTGCGGTGGAAAACGTCAATCTTTGCTTCTACTGATACTAATGTCAAAAGACTGAACCAAATATGAATTCAATTGAGAATCATGGGTGATGAAAGTTGGTTCAACTTCTTATGAATATCTTGTGACGTAATTACTTTTATATAGTATTTTGAGTACGTAAATTTCCAACTCAAGACGTGTTGTTGCTAATTATTTAAAAAATTTAATTCAAGTGTTTTTCAAGTAAAAGCTATGATATTGGAATTGAACTTAATCCTTTTGAAGTTTAAAAATGTAAACGATGTTCCGAAAAATCTATCAGATAACTTTTATGTACTTGTGTTAAACGAAAGAATTGAATGTGGATAATAATATTGACCTTCGAGCCTTATCGATCAGCACGACTCTGTCGGAGTAGGAAGCAAGTATGCTATTTGAAGCAATCCACTTGCATTCAAAAGAATAACTAGGAGCTCTTATACGATAGATATAATGTACAAATAAAACGGCTTTTTTTTGATAATTATAAAATGAAATCAATTCAAATAAAAGAATTACGCTTAGCAGGCATGAGAGCATCAGGCACATAAAGTTAAGGAATCAATAATGCTAAAAAGAATTATTAAGTGCAACCAATCACCACGAAGCTATCTTCGAAAATATACAACAAAACGTAAAAAGCAGGGCACCAACCGAAATAATCAGAACTGCCCAGCTTGCCCACCTCCACCTCCTCAGTAGACCCCTCCTTCTTCTGCAGCACCCTGGCTGATCCCTGGTGGGCCATCATTGTTGTTTAACCTATGATATCTAGGTATATATAGTATCATTTATAGCCTTATAAAAATCTTTTTGATTTTTTTTGAATAAATACTTTGCGATTGTTTACCTCACTATCTAGGTATATTTGATGATTTATATTTAGTATAAATAACTATCATGTTATCATCTAGTCTAGCACAGTAATTTATGTGAATAATTCACTAGGGAAATAAGTTTATGCCACTATAATCATACTAGTTATTGTATTGCACTCTAAAACCTATATCATATTACTTGAGCTTATGCAACTACAATCATATTGGGATATATTTTTAAAGACCACATCAGTGCTAATGCAGGAACTCACCTCGAGTATGATGAAAAACTCATCGCCAGCCTCTCCTTGCTTCACTATCACCTGGCATGTTGTGGTGCTCGTGTGATACTGTGTGGCTTTTGAATGGAGTGGATACCCCGCATATTTTGATATAAAATGCTTTGAATTTCGGTGTATATCATATAATAATAATAATAATAATAATAAAAATAATAATAATAATAATGGTAATAATAAAAATGATAAAAATATGAATAGCTCAAACATGCACAGCACCAAGCAGAGAGAGACCTGATACAAACATGTATGAACAAATAGAAAAAATACATCTATAAAAGACGTCAAATGTGCATATTTTTAACACTTATTAATTTTATACTTTAAATATTTTCTATTTGATACACTCTCAAAATTCAATATACAGTTCAAACAGTGATAATGAAAGTGAAGGTCTGTGCCAACCTGTCCATCCTCAAACTGCACGGGTTCAAGAGCGTCTGCCACTGTCAACCTCTCCCACTCGTCCAAGCTCTCTGTTGTGGTGGTGGGTGAAATGATGATGGTAGTAAACGGGTGAAGAAGTGGTGGATGGGAAGTTTATTATGGTTGGAAGATGCGGTGGTTTTTAGAATGTATGATGGTGGTTATGACGAAGTAGAAAGACGATGACGGTACAATTATTATGAAATACAAAAAAACGCAATTTTATTCAAAAAAATAATATATGAAGCCTTCTGTAAAATTAACTCACATGACCAAGTACAATTGTGCACTCAATAATGTAAAGTAATCTTGTGAAATGCTTTGGACGTTGTATGGTTCAATAAAGCTTGGCTTTGTTTTACGTACAATTGTGTTGTTTAGGCTATTATACTTGAAAATCCCATACTAAACAAATCCTCGTAAGCTATAAAAACCTCACAATTGAAACATACATCTCCGAAGAGAGCAATTGAATGAATCATACCCAGGATTTTGACTTTCTTCAAGAACTCTTGGTACATCTTTCTCTTACGTATGGTGCTTCCCTGTGGTGGGATTGAAGATCGAGATCAATTCATTAGAGGAAATGATGATGCTTTAAATGCGTTCCAACCCATGTAAACGTTAAACAATAATGGTGGTTCACAGAAAGTTATTGATGATTTGAATACCCATTCTTTTTGGAAACTTTTGTTTTTTCTTGTTTAAATGAAGTAAATTGAGACAAAAAAAAAGAAAAAGGTGATTTCAACACGTCTGTTTTTATCGTGGATTTTTTGCTTAAACATTAACATGGATTTTACAAAACGAGCGCGTACATTTCTATTGAATAAGGTGAAATCATTGAAACATTTTGAAAAATTCAAATTCATGTACTTGAAAAAAATCATTCTTAACATCGAAACAGATTTATTTCTTTAATCTATCCATTTAAATTAAACAATTCGACTAACTAAACAAAATCAAGTGGAAGTCACATTATGACATTCTTTATTCATTATAAATATAAATTAGTCAATAATGCGTGTAATATATACAAACCTTTATTACTTCATCTAATACATACCTATCCCAGATTGAGGCATATAATCAAAACATCACAACAGACCTCAAACCAGCATCAAAGCAACTCCATCGACACACACAATTATGACAAAACTATGGCAAAATTATAGTGTGGATATAGCACAACTATGAAAAAGCTTCACTAACCATAAGAATCCTCCTGTAGCTGTCCCTGTCGATGCCCCACAAACTGACGTCAGTTTTCGCCTGATGTGAGATTAGCAACGTTAGATTTTGCGTTATCGTGCGTATGGGTTTGTTAATAATTGACATCCCGTTCTTCTGAAAAATCGCTAATTTCTCAATATCGGAGATGGAATGATTTGAAAACATTAATCAATTGTAGATGATTGTTTGAGAGAAGAATTTTTTGAATGCTGGAATAATTTAAATAAAACTGTACGACTTGCAAATAAAACAAGGAGTATGGTGGTACACTCAGAGACAGACAGCAATGGAACAACATAGAACTATGAAATATAATAAATTTTGATAAACAACAAAACAAAACCAAAAAATATATAAAAAACCCACAGTATAATACAGAAAAAAATAAAATAAAGCAATGAAAACTATGCTAAATGTAAAAAAACTTCAATGATTCATCAAAAGTCATACTAACAAATGAACTAAAAAGCCTTTTCAAAAGAAGAAAGAATTTTTAATTTTGAAACAATGAAGATGGTGATGAAGACAACGATAAAGATGGTGTCGATGATAATGATGACGTAAATAACGATTCATGCAGTTTTTCGTATTTCCTAAAGATTTTTATCTATAATTACTATAATTTTTGATAATTAAAAATTATTGAAGCAATGACACAGTTAAAGCCCCTAGCAAACCACACGAGAAACGTGCATGAAGTTACATATGTGGTAAATAACAAAAATAATAATAATAATAAAAATAATTATAACAACAATGCAAACAAGAACTTCATTTTGGGAATGAACAAATTAAAACATAAAAGTAATGAAAGTAACAATGAAAAAGAAAACTAATGATGCTAACAAATTGCGAGTGGCATGAATAATTTTTATAGTTTTCTACCCTTTCTTTTGAATGGACACTAATGGCCAATACATTTCCATTGTTCATGAACAACTGAACCCCTCTCGCCATACACTTTCACACCCAACCCTAATCTTTCTTTAAATATATGGGAAGAATGGTCAACACTCACCGGCCCCCCTAGACTATCGGAACCTTTTCATAATAATACCTGTACACCACAGCACACTATCGTCGATGCACAACAATCATGAAATAAAATAACCAAAACAAAAAAATTAACAGGTAAATCAAATTAAATCCTTTTTATACCCCATTTTTCTTCTCCAACGGTGAAACAGCAAAACAATAATACATACAATAATTACATGCTGGCGTGTAAACGGATGTGAAACGATAATGATGATGGTAATAATAATAATAATAATAATAATGATATAATAAAAAAACAATAGTAAAAATAAAAACAACAGCAGCAACCTTAACAGTAGCGGCCCTGGGAGTGCCGTAAATGAGGGCAAGTTCACCGAAAGAGGCTCCCTCGCTTATGTTGCTCACAAAGTTGTCGTTCACGTAGATCTGTGTGTGTGAAGGCGTGAGGTAAAATGACCTCCATTAAATTGTAAGTTTTCACAAGTATGAAGTTAAGTTTTGTGGTTGAAAATGTTTAAAATAAATGATTTATTTCGAAAAATCTCATGTTGGATAAGTACAAAAGTTCAAATTAGTCTCTTATCATACCGAAATAACTCAAAAAATTGTAATTAGTGATATAATTATTTAATGCATAAATAAAATAAAAAAGTAGACGAAATTCGAAAAAAAACCAAGTTTTTAATTCTAAATTTGGATATAAACAAAATTGGCAGTCGAGCGGTTGATTAATTTTAATTGGCTGCAAAATGAAAACTTCAAAATTTCAACGGAAGCCATCAACAAAGAGCCTACATAAAGAATTCAAGAAACTTCGCTCAGCTGATCACTGGCAAGTAAAAAAAACACCACGCCCGATCCATAGATAAACTGCTCTTTGCAGTTTAAAGCACCCGTCTTATGATGAATAAATGCACAAAAAGAAAGAAAGAAAGAAAGAAAGAAGGAAGGAAGGAAGGAAGGAAGGAAGGAAGGAAGGAAGGAAGGAAGGAAGGAAGGAAGGAAGGAAGGAAGGAAGGAAGGAAGGAAGGAAGGAAGGAAGGAAGGAAGGAAGGAAGGAAGGAAGGAAGGAAGGAAGGAAGGAAGGAAGGAAGGAAGGAAGGAAGGAAGGAAGGAAGGAAGGAAGGAAGGAAGGAAGGAAGGAAGGAAGGAAGGAAGGAAGGAAGGAAGGAAGGAAGGAAGGAAGGAAGGAAGGAAGGAAGGAAGGAAGGAAGGAAGGAAGGAAGGAAGGAAGGAAGGAAGGAAGGAAGGAAGGAAGGAAGGAAGGAAGGAAGGAAGGAAGGAAGGAAGGAAAGTGTTGGGAATGAGTAGGTAACAGAATTATTTACTAAAGCATGTCTCATTCTTACTCATAGTTTTTGATGTTCAGGTCAACATGGTAACAATAGGGTCATGATGATGATTGCAAAATTGAATAAGATACTGCATATAACAAAGGTAACACTAACATCAACTTCGCCGTGGTCAATGACGTAGAAGTTGTCCCCTTCATCGCCTGTTGAATATTCATTAGATGGATACTACGATCTTATTGGTTGAGATGAATTAATAGGTCAAAAACATAGAAATAATGAACGAACTTACTATGATAACATAACAATTATGACGAGATCGTTTTGAGCCATATTGAAATAATAAAATCAAAAAAATGATATTTGGAGTTTAAAAAATACTTTAACTTCGATTATTTATATATATTCAAATATATAATAATAAAAAATAATAAAAATAAAAATAAACTTTAAATAATTACACTAATGTAGTTGAAACTGATGATGATGATGATGATAAAGAAATATTGATGAAGATGGAGAGAAAATAGTTAAAAATAAGAGTTGAAAACTGGCAGCGGGAAGCTTCAAAACAAAGCAATAAAACAAGAGCGATTATAATAAGAATGTTTTAATAATAATAAAAAAATATCATAATAATATTAATAATAACAAAAAAAATAATGAGGCGAATGATAATGTTAATGGAGGAAAAATAGAAGTGAAACTAATAGGTAGGAAGATAACAATAATAAAAAAATTATAGAAAACAACAACAACAAGAATAATAATAATAAAGAAATAATATAAATAAAAAGTTCAGAAATTCATTGTAAGTTACTAATTTGAATAGCAAATGGAGCATTCATGGGTGAAATTGATAGGTTTTGAGTGAAGAATGCCTGGTGCCAACCAATGAAAGTGCTTATAAAATAATAAGAATAAATATAAAAATAAAATTAATTAATTCGAATAATAATACATTATTAATCTTAATATAAATAACAATGAACAAGCAATTGTAATGTTCCAACTCAAATCAAATAATAGGGATTTCAGGGAAATTATACAACAGAGTTAGTTGGAAACAAACAAAAATAATTCATATTTCTTTTATCACCATCTTTATCACTACCCTACCATCATCACCAACCAACCATCATTATCCTCAAGACCACCATTAACATCATCAACACCATCATTATGACTCTCACAAGCATCCTTTAAATCAGCACTACTGCCACTTTATCATCACCACCACCGTTGTAACTCTCATCTTCCTCATCCCTATCGTCTTAACCTCCCTTTTCCCATCACAACCACTGTTTTAAGCCTCATTTTTCCATTACCATCATTATCCCATAACGTCGCCATCCTTCTTCTCTTCAACATCAACTTCAAACACACCAACCTCATCATCACCACTACTCCTTTCAACACCATCATCACCACCACTAACACTATGATATTCACCATTAAACGTAATAACAGTTAATAAGATGAACTAATAGTAGGAAGTGATAAGTGGTTCTCTCTAGCTGCATTAAGAGCATCATAGGAAACTTTTTATAAACACGTGTGCTGCAGTTGTATTAGCATTTGAATTTCATATGGATTACATCATTGAGGAGATAGCAATTTTTGGTATTAGTAGTTTTGGACCCATGATGATTCCATTGTCATTTTGTTATTTAATTATTATTATTTTATCCTTATTCTATTATTGATATTTTTTTATTATTGACATCATTTTATTTTTTTTATTATCCTTATTCTCAATACTGTACAATTATTATTTTTTTTCATACTCATAAATTTTGTGTTCTTGTTAGGCTTCCAATGCTGATAATTGCCATAATTTCCCAACATTTCATTCATTCCAACAGTGCTCCTTGTAACTTACATATTATAATGTATCATTGAATAATAATAACAACAACAATTATTAGTTTCATCAGAAAAATAATAATAATAATAAATAATTGGCAAAAAATAGTAAAAAGACAACATTAATAATAATAATGAAAAAAAACATAATGAAACAAAAATAGTAAAACAGATAATAATAAACTAAAAAGCGAATGATTGCCAAAACAACAGTGAAGAGCACAAGGATTTTTCTTGACTTAATGGTCCACATTCAATTTTCTCTTCAGCACTTCATGCAGTATTAACTTAATAATAATAATAACATTGATAATAAAAATAAAAATAATTATGATAAAACTAATAATACCATAAACAAAAATAATAAGAATATTAATATAAATAATATAGGAATAATAATATAAAAAAG
>OZ038325.1:5689749-5712654 GCA_964035795.1 Pterobdella sp. o SKG-2022 | reverse complement strand
AATGGCGATACGTATAAAAGTATAAATATTCAGGATAATTATTGAAGTATGAAAAGTTGTGAGATAAAAAGTAAAAAACTCTAATGATGTTGGAAGCATGTGGTGATAGAAACGAAGGTAAACACTGACTGTAATGAAGATCCTCGATGCAACATCAAAACATAAAAACAAATTAAACAAAGAAAATACAGATAAATTTTCTAAAACGAATTCAATTTCAATAATTTATAGAGATTAATATAAATTTTCCGCTTGTTAGGACGGCCATTAATCAACCTAATCGTTTCCGATAGTTCCGCATTATATATATAAAAAAAAGGCCATGACTTTCAATATTAACATTCACATTTCCATTTCAGAATTAAAGCCTAATAATGATAATAATAAGAACAATAAAAATTTGAAAAACTAAAAAAAAAATTTCATAAAAATGATAATATCTAAATATTAACAATAATTATCAAACCGAAAAATAAATATTTAGGAAAATAGTACCTAACTGATAATTATTTTTAGCATTAATATTGAAATAAAACCAAACTAAAACTCATCACAGAAACAATATTAACACAAAAAAATATCAAAACTCCCACACTTCACTATTCCACTTTGTAATACTACATTATCCTCACATAACACAATATATTATCGTAAAACACCAGACAGAAGTAACAATACATTGATGAGACTAATTAGGTGAAAAGCTGCCAAATGTAATGGTTTCTCGTAATAGTATTAATCACTTCTTTCTATATATATTTATTCTTTGTTTTCCATGAAGTTCTCACAAGGTAGTAAGGGTGGTTTTTGCCATTGTTGTGTTTTACTGGTATGATTTGGTGTAATACCCAAAAGTATAACTCCGTTTTCCTTGGAACCATTAGAGACTTCTCGAACCTAAAATTAGTTATTTGAAAATCTATTACTAGAATTGTGCTTTATAATGGTATTATCACTTACAGTATTTTATTTTTTTTTGCATTATTATACGAATCGTCATAGTGAATTTCTCCAAAAAGTTTATGTATAAAAAATTTTTTTCTTTTTTCTTAGTTCTAAAATAACGCAACATTTGTTAAAAACCAATAATAGTGCACATATAACTTCTATCTCAAAAAGATATGAGTCTTGTTAAGTGATTTCAGCGTGCCTTCTTCTTAGACCCTCATGCAAGGACAAACATTACAAAACCACCAAAAAACTCCATTTGCTGCAAAAACTCACTCTTTAAGAACCCATATACATATGTTACTAAATTTAAATAAGTTTCGCATTATATGAAGACTAAAAACGCTCTCTGTGGCATGAACTCGAAAACGGAAACAACTACAAAATAAATACATAAAAAATTCGTTGTAATAAGAGATAAACTATGTATAAAAAATCCATTACGACACTAAGCACCGACGTATCCTATCTGAAAATCGCAAGAATTAATGGTACCTGGAGAAAGTGTTGTCTGTACATTGTACTACAGACTCTTACTAGATAACCACATCTGTCAAGAGTGCAGTTCACCACTAAGGGCTTGATATGAGCTTAACATGATAATGGTGAGAGATGTAGAAGGGTGATTTGACTCACGCACACAAATATTTAAGGATATATAAAAATACATTTATTTGTATAAAAGAGATGTGCTAATACAAAAATTTATACATAAATATTCAGTGATATCTAGACATACAAGAAAGAATAAACATAGAACTATATGTTTAGCATAAATACATTTATAAAGGCAAACATACATACACACACGTCGAAACTAACATTCTGTAGACACATAAACAAAAACGCATTTATACAAAAACATGGGAACACATATAGACGCGCAGACAAAAACATACTAACAAAAACACATATAAAAACAACTAAGAAAGCAAACAAATAAATGAACAAAAAATACACAAAAACACAAAAATACTTATACAAACAGACACATAAAATCAAAAGCACAAACGCACACACTGTTTCTGCTTTTATCCACCTTGGGTGCAAATGATTGGAAGAGCATTTTTATTGATGATTGTGGATGCCTTGACGCTTCAAGCTCAGCCCGCAATACTGACACTAGATGCTTGTTTGTATCTGGTGTGTTTGTTTGATGTGCTTTGCTAAGCTTGCTTTGCTTGCACATGAACGTCTAAGTAAGGAGTTGAATATGCATGGCGGGGTTGTTGATGTTTTGTATATTGTTGTTGTTGTGCTTAATGGTTTTCTGACTTTTGGCAAAAAAATTTTTTCTTTTTTGATTTCATTCTTTTTCTTCATTGTAAAAGCGAAAAAGTTGGATGGTTTTGTTGCGCCAGGATTTTCTGTTTTGGGCTTTTTCTCTCCAAACGTTCTCCAAGTTCGCTTTTTTGAGAGCTGCTTGAATGAGATTGTGCCATCTCTGTTTCTGCCCACCTTGAAGTTGTTTTACATTTTCTACTTGGCTCCCTTTTTTTTGGTCAATGATCGCCAGGCATTCTTGCAAGAGTCCAAACCATTGTAGTTTTCGCTTTTGAGTCAAAAACACAAAAAAACACACACACATACACACAGCCATGATTAAAGATGATGATGTCACAAAACAAAACACTCCTTTAGGGTTCATTACTTTCGCGTAGAATTGAAAAAATTTCGGTGCTAAAGTTTCAGTAAAAACTGTATTATGAGTTAATTATTTCAAGTCAATTTCGTTTAAAATACAATACAGTAATATAAAAAATAATAAAGTAATATACAATACAACAAAGTAATATACGATATAATGAAGTAATACACAATACAATGAAGTATTAAACGATAAAAAAAAATAATGTACAAAACAATGAAAACCATATTCCCAATAGTATTAACTCCAAAATCTCCTAGTTTTTAAAAATACTTCAAATTTATTATGACAGATTAATTTAAAACGTGCACTAAAAACTTAGAAGGGGTCTTAAATGGGCTTTTCTGGGCCTTATTGTTTACACTGCTTGCGGTTTTCAACCATAAACATTATCATTATCATATATTAAAATAATGTTGATTTATTACCCATTCAATGAGATAATGGATAATTAATAATGATACTTAATGTGCAAGAATAAAAGAAATATTGCTTTTAACACTCTGCAATCTACCCAATATTGATAATATATACTCAAAATCAGGCCTCAAATTGTCAATTTTAACCTTATTTAAAGCATAAATTTATATAACACACGCCCCCCTGACTTTATGAACACTCATTAGTAAGTTATTGATCAGTACGGTGAGAATAATTATAAGAAGTTACTGGTTCCTAGACTACGTCTAGCCAACTTTCAACAACTCTTCATTATGTATGAAATTAATTTGAAGTAAGCCCCTTGAGCAACATGAAATGAAGCGTGTATGAATATTTTTCAATTTTTCTCAAAAAGGTAAATAATTAAAGTGGAGAAAAATTCTTTGCGAAAATGTGTATAAAACACTGTGTTATTTTTGGAAATGTTTAGCCATAACTTGAATGGTAATTAAAATAACCAAAACATTTTCAAAAAGCATTTGTGTATTAAACTCCAATATACTGTGAAAAATTCATTAAAAAAATAAATTTTGATATGTAAAATATCTTACAAAAGAGAATTTATATAAACTGTCAAGTCCCATCTCATTAGTATGAAAATATCATTTAAAATATAATAATCTTCTTTAGCCAAAGTAAATGCTGTAAATTATTTAACACTAAATGGATTTTAACGTACTTGATAATGTTACTTTGTTAACGAAAAGCTTTGTACTTCATAAAATTACTTTTAGTTTTCAAATAATTTGCAGTACCATGTAAAATAGTTAAGAAGAAATTCATTAGTGAAGTACTCTAGTGAAAAAAATTATTGGAACAAGCCATCAAATGATATAATCTTTTTCACTCACAGAACAAGGTTTAAAGTAAATATTTGTGGCCATTCATATTTGTACAAGAATCTACTTTAGTATCATGTGCCTACTTCATCTTTTAAACTTCTGTTTTAGATGCTTTGTTTCTATGGTTGGTTATATTATTTGCTATAGTTGGATAGATTGTTTCTTATGGTTGGATATATTACTTTATATAATTGAATACAGCATTTCATATAACTGGGTTTGATTTGAAGTCATTGAAAGATAAGTATATTTCTGAGTTTGGGGATATGAAAATTATTATTATAAGCTATGATTGGTAAGAATTTCGACTTCAAGTTTGAGTGTCTTATGAAATTAAAAATGGAAAAACTTTTAACCAAAAATAAGTAACACATAGTAGATACGACAAACAAATTTTTTAGAATGCTTTTGTTCAAACTTTTTATCCAGAGACTTTGTTGGTATTCAAAAAAGATTGCTTACCAAAATTGAATAAAAATCCACACCACAAAGACCCAGCCCAAAGACAGTGGTCAATCGCTTTTTGAGGTAGGTCCTCGGGCGCTAAGAAGTACAACAAGAACACAAACAATCAGAACAAAACCAAAACATATCGTTAAAAAAATACAAAATCATTACCAAGAGGCATAATTTTAAGATCAAAGAAGGTTTGTCTTAAAATACTCTTATAAACTAATTGGCTTTGAACATACTCTTGAATCACTGGCCCCATATCACAGTAAGATTGTTCAGTAACCTGTTATACAAAGTACTATTTTACAGTGATGTTTTAATAGTGCAATAGAACATTCACAAGAGATGGTAAAAAGCTCTTGAGAGCTCAATTTTAAATATATGCTATGTAGAACTAGTTGAGATTATGGATTGATGGAGTTTTAAATCTATTTAAATCTATTATTCATTACAAAACTACTTATTTTTATTAAAATTATAATAATAACAGTGATGAAGAAAATGGTTAACTTGGAATGAGATATAATATCTTGTTAGTGAGCAGTCGAAGTTTTCAATACTTTAAATTCGGTCTTTCTTGCTATCAAAATTATATAATATAAGAGTCTTTAATAGTTCAACGTATCTTTTTTGCTATTAAATCATATAGGTGTTTGTGGTATGGTGTATTGATAAACATAGCTCGGATCGACTTTTGGATGTTTATTTCTCATATGTGCCTTCATATACTCAAACCATTTTCAAGCACCTCTAAGAAAATGCATATTGTTTTCTGTTTTTTTATATAATTTATAACCAATATATTGTGATATACTTTTTTTCTTTGTGTGATTTTAAGAGTGTGAAGCATCATTACATTTTTCTTTATATAGCAAATTTTTGAGTTTTAATTTTCTATTGTAATGTACCAAGCTCTTCGTTAACATTGTAACATTTCCAAGTAATTGTCTACTTATCATATCTTAATTGTATTTATAAATAACATGCTTGAATATATAACGAATCCAAAGCTGTGAATGATTTCAAATGTTAATTATTTTTTCTGGTTTGTTACCTTTCAAGCGTAGATCTGTGACCAATTTAAGAAGTGAGTAATCTTGGGAGAAACAAGTATAAAGTGAAACAAAATGAATAATATAAAAAATAAAAGTGTTGTTTGTCATTATTAAAAATTCAAAATTGTTCAATAATAAAAATAAAAATAATCATAAAAATAATAACGATGATAATAATAAAAAAGTATCCAAAGAATTTGAACTAAGGTAAAAAAAAAATTAGCAATATTAATATAAAATAATAATGGAAAGCATCTCTGAAATTTAAAAAGCCTCTCATCTGATTTGAAGACGCTCCCATTGCTTTTTGTTGCGAAAATAATCTATTATTCTTAGCATCAAATTTGCGCTCAATAGTTTACTTGAAGTGATGAGTAAGGAGGCAACAGTTGCGAAACTATCGATTTAAGTTCACTTTTGAAAAATCATAAACAAATTTTAATTTACTGAACAAATTAAAGGTGAAATTTTGTTTCTAGAAGAATTCATTTTTTTAGATCGAAGAAATAAATACAAATAGTACCCTTATTTATATAGCTCACGGTTATCAAAACTAGGTTTGCTGTAGAAGTGCTTAAAACATGTGGATAGTTATTGTTGATGGAGCATTTAGTGTGGGTAAGTTGAGATTTTTGCGCAAACTTTTAGAAAGTTCACAGACGCAGTTAAATAATTATGGGGTTCACCGGGAGGGTGGTCATAAAGCAAAACAAGAATCGTAGAGAAATTGGTTATTTGTGTTGACCAAGTGTTCAAAAAATGTGGGAAGTTATTTGATGTGGGTGAGTTTAAAGATTTTTTTGCAAACTTCTAGAAAATGATGAACACAGATGCAGTTAATTAATTAAGAAGTTCAGTGGGAGGGAAGTCATAAACCAAAAGCTGGAGTAGTCAATTTGGAAAGCAGTTTTAGTCACATGGTTTTAAACAAAAATTGAAGTTCAGAAAAAAAATCATTTGCCCAAATCCTGAAAATGGTACGATAGACAGATTGCATATCTCTAAGCATAAAAGTGGAAAATTGCTTTTCAAAAAATTGGAGTTTTGTTTGGAAACAGAAGTGACAATCATGGTTATATAGTAGAAAAATGTGAAGGTGCGTCTCATTGAAATCTTCCACACAATAGTGATTGTATTTTGATAAAAAAATGCTGATAACAACCATATCTTCCTTTGTGCTAGAGGGTTAGACTAGCTAACTACAAAAGGACCAGATGTTAAGAGTGTAGTTACTCGAATATTTCCTTAAAACTAGGCTGATGTAGAAGAAATCAATGAAAAGAGAAATTAAATCAGTAACTGAAATAAAATTATCTCGCTAATGAATAATTTGCCGTAAAAGATTGGTTTGAGAACAGATTCTTGCAACACACCTGAGTTTATCGATACTAGGGTGGGAAAGAAGTTGTATATTTTGGTTGACCGACTATGTTGTACAGGTGCAAAGAGAATCAAGAAAGAAAACTACTATTAAACCAAAAAAACACAGGGTAACAAGAAAGAACACATTCATTTAATATCTGTCAAAGGGGATATGATGGTGGAGGAGGGGACAAAGAGCATAAAGGTTGAAATTGGGCTGTGACAAAGATATAACGGGCGCTGTCACTGTTATAAATTTAACAAAGAATATTCTTTTTGTAAAATAAAAAAGTTTGATTGAATAATATAAATGATATAATTTTTATTTTTAAATTATGATATAGTTTTTGATGGAATACACAATTTTGTATGAAACAAAAAGTACAAAATAGTGAATAAAATGATTTTTTTTCAAAAATTATATGAAATATTCCAACAAGCACGTCATTAAAATTTAAAAAATTCAAAACCGAATCAATGATAATAATATCAACAATAAAAACTGATGATATAAGCAATAATAATAAAAACAATAAAATCCTTATTATGATATTATTAAGGACAAAATTACATACATCAAATAATTACGAAAAGAACTATGGAGAAATCCAAGAATAATTTAAAAATAGAATGACACAAGATATGGTATTTAAGATTGTTGACGTTGTCTGCAATTCGATATGTTTTCTTCGTTGAATATTCATAAGCTTATTAATAGCTAGCTAATTAAGAAACACTAGTTTGAATACTAATTGAGTTATTAATAGTTTACTATGGAAAAAAAACTGTATATTTGCAAATTTATCAATAGGTTGGTATTTAAATATATTTATATTTGTATCGCTCTTTTAATAAAAATTCCAATATGAACCTGAGATATGAGGAATTTCAGGAATATTGATACTAATAAGAAACAAAAAAAAAATAAAAAAAGACAAATTTAAAAAAAAAATGAATTCAAAAAAAAAAGAACAACCAAAAACTTCAAAAAGTGAAAAAAAAACAAATAATAAGATTAAAAAATTGATAATTGAATAAAAAACCAGTTGAATGAATATTAAGACATCTGCTTAGTGTTTCCTTCAAAAAGTGCGTATGTGTACATGTGTGTGCTTCAGACTTAATGCCTCCAAGGCCTTTGAGTTGAGTTTGGAATAAACCTATACTTAGATTTAATATTTTATATAAAAAAATAATAAATGAAGAAATAAATAAATAAATAAATAAATTTATAAATAAATAAATAATAAATATATAAAGAGTTCAAGTTGATGAATTATTTAAAGATATTATTGTATATATAAATTTTTAAAGCGAAGATTTCTTCAATTTAGCGTATTTCTATCATTAATATTATATATTTTAATTTATATTAAAAAAAGATAATGTATGTTTATACCATAGAAAATAGAAATCGCAAGTTTTCAAGAACCTACCTGGCTCGAATGTACAAGAGTTTCCTAGTTGATATGAATCACAAGTAGTGTTTATGGGATCTTTTTGATTTTAATAGCGTTTTTAAATTTTCCCTTATAATTTTTTTCGCATAGCTGTTTTATTTTGTCGGCCCCTATAGCTCAATGGTTGAGCATTAAACTAATTATCTAAAGTTGTCGGGTTTGATCCCGCGTGGGCCGACAATTAGCACCTTTTCCACAGTGTGTTTTCGCTACATTATATTTGTAGCAAGCGCTACTATAAGGAAAAGCGCTTTATAAATACCGCATTGCATTACATTTTGATACTAAAATCTTCATTTTCTCTATTGTTATGGATATTTACTCACAGCTTGTGGTCTGTAAATTTACGTTGTTCTTCCATGAAACAATGAGTGGAGCCATAAAATAAACAGAAATATCTTATCTTCATAACTAATAATATCAAAAAAATTAAGTAGTCTGGCAAGATTCAGTTTTTGAAATAAGTCTAATGCTCTATCACTGAGATATACGAGCCGAGAATTAAATTAATTTAAATTCCTAACTTTGAAGCAATTTGATGGCATACTTCGGCATGATGTTCTATTTCGTGGTGGCGTGTGTTGGCGCTGTCCCTTCCTATCTAATGCTTTTTTCAGTTTAAAAAGTGCTTGAAAAGCCTTTATAAGAAGGTTCTTTTGATTTGATAAAAAAGTTTTAAAATTATAATTTATCTTTATGATAAGGTCAAACTTACCGAAAATTAGTTTCTTTGCAGAATGAACGTTTCATACAAAATCTTTCCAGGTGTGAACCCACAAGCTTAAATATTGTATTTCCACAAGACTAGTTGTAATCTTAATGAATTAGTTTATGATAAAAATTTCACAAATGGAATCATAATGATGAGGATGAGGTTGATATAAGCTCAGATACAGTTTTCAGTATTTAGAGGGGTATACAAAAATGAAGTTATAATGAGGAAGCACTTTGTTATTTATATTTTTTGGTAGATTTTCAAAATTATAAAAAATTTTTCTTGAAGATAACAGTATCTAATTTTCATTTTTATAAAGATTTGAACCAAAAAGTTGTAACAAGATATGCATTCTGTTAAAGGCAATCTTCTTTGGATCTTCATCTAAAATATGGCTTCGAGTCCGATGCTACAACCATATAGCGCCTGGACCGCATGCAACTATCAGTACATCAGTTTTTTCTGTATTTTTGAATTATATAATGCGTATTTTTATTTCTATTTTTTATTTGTATAGCTTGCTTTTAACAAGAATTACAAACTGCATCAGCGGCGCTGAAGATATAATATAATTTTACTAAATTTATGAAGAATTTAAACTAGAAGTATATAGAAATTTTTTATGATTTAATTTAATTTAATAAAAAGATTTTACAGAACTAATTATATATTTTATATTTAGACTAATAAATTTTCTTTTAGTGAAAACTTGCGTGCTACGAAATTTTGATTTCTTCCAGAGATGTTATGGCTCAATAAATAAATAGAACTAAATAAACAAACATATTAAAAAATAAATTGAACAAATAAAGCAAAAAAAATATGAAAAAACTATTCAGTAAACAATTTTACAAGTAAATAAAGTAAAACGGAGTCACGTGCAACACGTTTAAATCTGCATCGAAGTTAAAAGTTTTTTGATGTATCAGTCATGCTTGAGTAGGAGACATAATGATATGTGAATCTCATTTTCACTTTTTGGCTCTGTGTGCCATTGTTTTAACCATGCAATTTTGAAGCATTCCATTGCATCTATTTTAAGTTTACGTTGGAAAGTTCTAGAGGGAGTTTCTAGAAAAATACAGCTCATAGTTTTTTATATAATTTTCATTCAACCATATAATTAAATAATTGATTAACTGACTAACTAACTAACTAACTAACTAACTAACTAACTAACTAACTAACTAACTAACTAACTAACTAACTAACTAACTAACTAATGTTAATTTAAAGATTTTTTATTTAACCTTTTAATTAAGAAGGATTTTCACCTAAAAATTGTTATTTTTCATACTAACAAAAGAACTTAAAATAATGCTCATGAGAGAATTTGAATAAGAAAGCAAATTGCACAACTTTGCTTTCAAGAACTTAGATACAATATAACCAAGAAAATTAAGTGGTTGAACGTAAAAAAAACAGAGTTAAACTGAACATAAAAATGAAAAAAACAGAGTTAAACTGAACATAAAAATGAAAAATGTGAAGAGTAAAAATGGAAGAATTATAAAAAATGATAGTGATGATGAAAAACATATCTAAACCAAAAAAACAGAATTAAGAAATGATGAGATGAAATACAAAAGCATTAAAATCAAATTCAAAAACGAATTAGATTGAGAAAACAAACGTTTGAAAAACATCTCCGGTAAATCCGGTGGACAAATTGAACTCAAAATGGCGGATTAAACGGATCCGGGCATAATCCGGCGAAAATATTTGTAGCTCAAGTATTTATGTTTGATACTGGCTATCTTTTTAGTTCTATATGTCTTGATGCTTCCAACTTTACATGTTTCAGTTATATTTTATTTTGGAAAGTTAGTCTTTAATATAATTAAATCCAATATATTTAATATATTTTATTATGTAATAAATTTAACATATTTAGAGTCTGGAAGTTTTTTTTTCAAAATATTTCGTTCATTACCGAGTAAAAATGAGCTTTTAACACTGAATTTTTTTCTATACAATTTTTTCAACTGAAAAATGATTCACAAGTTGATATTCTCTCGAGGATGATCGCAGTTCAATGACTGATTGTGTTATTTGACCCCTTTCAACTCGTGACCCAAAATCTGGAAAATATTAAGTTTTGAGTTTATTTATTGGAATTAAAATTAATTTTGTGAAAAAATTCTATCTAAAATTTAAAAAAATGAAAAACTGGGATCCTTTAAAACTCTGTTCACTCTCACCCATCATAGATACAGCATCAATCTTATGGTAAGGCTATACTTACCGAAAGACTTAGCTATTTTTGGCGAATAAATGTATTTTATTCATACCATAATATCGACGTTTATGATTATTGAACATCAAGCTTGGAGTTTAGCTTCTAGGTGAGCTATGTGTAATTAGTGATGATGGTACTAATGATGATAGGCTTGAGTTACTCACATGAAGTTATTTTGAATGCTTGTTTATCATAGATTTTTTATTGTATTCAAAAACTTACTGAAACCGTAGTTGTCGGAAAGAATATCAATTTATAAGCCTGAACACCAAGTGTTTAGTAATTTTCAAGTACATAAAACTGCGTTCAAAAAAAGTATATTCAAAAACAAAAGAAATTTTATTGAGATACTAAGCTTTTTGTTAACTAAGTAACGTGTATTCAAAGTATATATACTTGGAAATGTTACTTGTTAACGAAAAGCTTTGATCTCAATAAAATTTGTTTGTGTTCCTAAATTATTCGTTTGGTTGTGGCTAGTGTAAAATTATAAAGCGTTAAAAAAAATTCCAACTTTACAGTTATTTATAAATTTTTTTTTATTTCCAAGTTTTGAAAATTAATATTATTTTATAATTATTTATAGCTTTTTTTATCTTTTTGACGTTTTTAAAATTAATTTTTCGTTCAAGGGCTAGGATATTTATGAATCGAAAAGCCAAACATGCGAGAAAAATTAAAAACCTACAAGAGTGGGGTTTTAAGTTTGCGAATGTTATTCTCTTGAGTTCACTGCTATAATGTCAAATGTTATAGATTCAATTAGGCTGCGAATTAGCTTCAAATTCGATGAAAATTAATAGTTTTAATTCAGTTGATAAACACAAACATCTTAGAAAATACAGTGTTCAATTGTTCAACACTTCCAATCGGGTTTGAACTCATAGCAGTGCCAGAAACATTTTGAAAGTTGAACTGTGTTTTTGCTGAAATTTTTTTTTCTTCTGAACTTCGAACGTTAGTTGGAAATGATGAAACCCACCTTGATACATGCAATTGGCTTTCTTTGAACTCTGTAATTAAAATGATAGAACGATGAAATATCTGTCCTCAAACGACAAAACATCTTTGAGTACAGCACCCTGTGCGTCATGCTGGCACGCATTACTAGTAGGGAGATTAAAATATATAAAAAAATTTTGTCTCTAAAAATTTTGCAATAAACTATACGCATTTTATCTATTGAAATCCACCCACAAGAAAACTCTACCATAAATTGGCAGTGTTGATGGATTGATGCCATCAATACCAACACTAAACCGTACAAAAAATGCCGTTATTGAGATTTTTCCCAATGAGCTTAAAAATCTATTGAAGAAGCAACTATGCCTCATCGCAGAATAATATCAATTGTGAAAAACATCATTGTGTTACAGTCTCAATATATATTGTGTATTGAGCCGTAAACAAATGAGTCAAAACATGAAAAGCTTTGTGAAAGTCAAATAAATGCACAGTGTGCCGACATTTTTGACAGAGTTTGCCTCTTGTAGCAGTTTTAATATCAAAACTCTTCCTTGATGTCAAAAACCAACATTTTTTAACCTATGGGAATTATTGCAAAACACCAGGTTTCAGGGGTTTCTGAATGATGATCTCAAAACTCAGCTTTTCTACTGTGGTTCTGTTTCAGACAGAGGGGGTTCAAAAAAAATTTATCCGTTGGTTTCATTCATTTCCAATACGTTCAAATCATCAGTTGCAAATTGGAAATTAGCTTTTGTCGAAACGAGGTTTTGAAAAACTACGAGCAGAAAAAGCCAGAAAATTATATACAACATAGCTCATTTGAGTTTGTCGAATGGCCTGATGAAGTATTCAGTCGATATGGTGTCGCAGAGCATCCAGGTTCATAATTGTATGTTGTCATCTGAGTGAGACATTAAAAAAATATATGTTCTTCAAATTATGTACCTCTTTTTTAGCAGTTTGGTTAGACAAAACACACACACACACCCACACTGTTCTTGCGTTCACCCACCATGAGATAGGTGCAAAGGATTAAGAGATGAGCATTTTTTTTTGTGGTTATAATTGTCTTGTGGTTTGAAGTTCAGCCCGCAGTATTGACACTTTATGCTTGCTTGTGTCTGGTGCTTCTGTCTCACGTGGCTTGCCAGACCTGCTTTACTGGCGGCTATTCTGTTGCATCCCGGAAACGTGCCGGATAAGGCATTGTCAGAACTGTTGTTATTGTTGCTATTGCTTTGATTGTTGTTGCCATTGTTTTGATTGTTGTTATTATTATTTTTGTTGCTGCTACTGTTGTTTTGATTGTTGTTGTTGCTCTTGTTGTTTCGATTATTGTTGCTGTTACTGCTGCTATTGTTTTGATTGTTGTTGTTGCTTTTGTTTTTTTTAATGATTTTTATTGTTGTTGATTTTGCTGTTATTTTCCTTACTGCTGTTGTTGCTATCATTGTTGTTGATGCTACTCTTGTTGTTTTTGCCACACACACACACACACACACACACACACACACACACACACACACACACACACACACACACACACACACACACACACACACACACACACACACACACACACACACACACACACACACACACACACACACACACACACACACACACACACACACACACACACACACACACACACACACACACACACACACACACACACACACACACACACACACACACACACACACACACACACACACACACACACACACACACACACACACACACACACACACACACACACACACACACACACACACACACACACACACACACACACACACACACACACACACACACACACACACACACACACACACACACACACACAGATGGCTCAAAGGCAGGAAAGCAAACACGAGGACAATACCAAGGCGTCTTTTAGGTCTGAATGTCCTAATCTTCTCTTGCTCCAATCATTACCCTTACCATATTTGATACCTTCAACTGCATACATAGCTATATCATTCATAATCATATCACATCATACACTTTCAATAGTTTATACGCATGTGATAAAATTGGAAAAAATACCTTCGACCAATTGTAAGGTCAAAAAACACGAAGTATTTATTTAAAGTCACGAAGCTTTTTGTAAGACTAGCTTACATTATCAAGTGAAGTTTTTCCACATTCGACCAACCTTCTAGTTTTAAAGCAACGGTTATTTTAATGCCCTTTTTTTGAAACGAAGTTCTTCAAAACTCCACTTCCCCATCAGGTTTTAAACTCAAAAGTGCTTTGTAACACATGCATTTTTCAAGGCTTTTACTCATTGAAACTTAATGAGTGATAATACCAAGTGATCAAAAACAAAAATAACAAAAATAAATAAATAAATATCCCTACAACACAAAAATATTTTTGAAAAAATCGTAAATTTTTAAAATTAAATTTCCAAACTTATGAATAATATTTTCTATTACATAAGTTGGTTTAACAAATTTAGCTATATCTTCCGATAATGTAAGCTAGCCTTGCGAAAAGCTTAGTGTCATTTAATAAATATTTTGTTAAATTGAAAAGTTTAGGTTAAATGCTTTAAGAGTGGTAAAAGGAAGAACAAATTTGATCTATGGAGTTAATGTTCTGCATCATTAAAAAATGATTTTTCTCTTTGAAGTCAACTGAAAAGAATTAACTTAAGGCTAAAAGCGTTGGAAGTGGTTCATATTTTATGAAGTGATGTATTTTTAACTTGGTAACAATAAAATATTAACCGCCATTAGTAATAAAAATAATAAATAATATAAATAATAAATAATAGAAATAATACATAATAAAAACAACAATTAATAACAATAATGAAAATGAATAATAAGAATAATAAAAAATAAATAAATAATAAAAGAAATAAAATTTGAAAAATAGTATAATACTTCATTCCAAACAAACTATTTTTTCCAATATTTCCTACCTCTCTTCACAATGTTTGGTTGCTATATATTCATCGTTAAATCATATAAAAAGTGACTTTTATTGCTAAGGTCTCATGATAAGGCTAAACTTATCAAAAACTATAACTTGATTGGTTGAATAAACCTGTTTTCAAAAATGTTTTTATGAGTTTGAAGTTATAGTGGGAAATAACTCCAATAAAAGTAAAAAAAAAAATAAAACAAATAAAATTTTATATGTATTTAAGGACTAATTAAACTTAAATTCATCTTGGCCATCTCCTCTTTTAGCTTCCATGAGAACTATGTTATTCTTTAATTATAGAATATTTCCTTTTTTACAGTAATTTAATTCAATTGTTTTATATCGAATTTAATTTTAAAATCTCTGAATAAATCTATAAACTTTTTTTTATTATTTTTTAAAATATGCCATCCTAAATAAGTTTAACATGGCCTGATGAAGCTAACAATGGATTCCCTTTAATCTTTCTTCATTATTACTTATTTAATTAATACTTTTCATTCATTTTGTTTTTTATTGCAAAAAATTCTATTTTATTTAGTAGGGCGAGTTTGAGATGCTTCTGGTTGTTCTAGTTTTTGATATAAATATCTAATTTTATTTGATTATTATTTGATTTTGATTATTTATTATTTAGTTTTATTCAACTATTATTCAATTTTATTTAATTAATTTTTAGTTAATTATATTAAATTATTATTTAATTTTATTTAAATTTTATTGATAGAAAAGTTCCTCCAACTAAAAGAAAATATTTTAACTTTCAAAACTTTTTTTTGAATGTCTTCATTTCTTTGGTTAATCATGTTTTCCAAACAAAGGCACCCTTCCTAATTAATTGAGTCCACAAATTAGTTACCAAATCCTTACACAGTTTAATAAAATTTATCTTTGTTTCCAACAGCAACAATAAAAAACAAAAACAATGATAAATAATATACGCCATTAATAATAAGAATAATAAATAAAATAAACAATAATGAAATAATAACCGCCAATCAGGAGTTGGCTGACGTCGTCGATGAAGAAACTAAAAGTGAGCAACAGCGTGAAAAAGAAAAACTTCCAAAGCAAATCTTACAATGTAACAGAAGTTTCAGAGTCGAGTTTTGAAGAGGTATTTAGTGATCGTGTTGATGCGGCTGGAGGCACTAGTACTAAGGGGAAGAGGATGAGGGATGGGTGGATGGGAGGACGACTGAGACAACAAATGAGTTTAAATATCCCTCAGTCCAACATTAAGGTTTGTGAGATTGGGTTTAAGATGGTGCTGTGTTGGGGTTATGTGTTGATTGGATGGTGTGTCGAAGATTTTAGTGAAACTACATAATTTGAGTATATTTAAGAACAATAATAAATTTTATTAAGATACAAAGCTAGTAGAAGTATTCAGAACATATTAGCGGTGTCATTGGAAAGTTTCTCAACTTTAAAATGTTACTTTGTTATCGAAAAGCTTTGTATCTTAATTAAAATTATTAGTGTTTATGATTATTTTGAAGCTAGTGTAAAGCCATTTCGTTAACTGTTATTATAAGTTTTATATAGAAAATTGTGAGTGTTTAGTTTGGGATAAATTTTCTGAGATGAGTTAAATTAAAGTTTTCTTTTCATAGGCTCAACACAAAATCACTTTTTCATGATAGGAATAGGAAACATTATGTTATACATATCACAATTAAATACAGCAAAATTACTCGCTACAGTATATAAAATGCTCATGGTTCTAAATAACATAGTTTAATAAATCATTGGTTTCTCAACTGAAATCACAAATGAATATCAAATGTATTTATATTTTGAAAACTGAAATCACAAATGAATATCAAATGTATTTATATTTTGAAAACTGAAACTTAAAAATAACTGTTTTCGTCAATATTTAAAATATACATTGATATTATCCACCTAGCGATTGAAGAATAATACCGTTGTTTTGAATATTTATTTTTTTAGTAGTAGTAGTAGGAGTAGTAGTAGTAGTAGTAATAGTAGTAGTAGTAGTAGTAGTAGTAGTAGTAGTAGTAATAGTAGTAGTAGTAGTATATGTTGATAAAAATGATGTTCTTCTCGGAGTTCACCAACCTCCAATCACCTCCAAGAAAACCAAGAAATTTTCAAAGCTCAAATTGACTGCTTTTAAGTTCCCATGTTAACTCTCACTACCTTCAAAATACTACGTAGTTGATATGAAAACTGAAATTCCATTAAACATTATAGTCATAATCGGTACATAAAAGATTTCTTTCTTTTCACCTTTGTGTTTTTAAGCACTTAGTTAACAGCACAATTATGAAGGTCATTGATACAAGTGCAAAGTTGTTGATGTACGTGGTTCTTTTGATAAGATCTCCCGTCAAGAGATTCATCCCCCGACTCCTCATCACACCATAAAAAAAAGGTGTGACGAAAAAGACTCAGTATGAGTTTTCATGTGAAATTTCGATTTAAAATTAATGTATTTACAAGAAATATGGGCTTTTCTGTGGCACGTGTTTATAGATGGATGTTTTGAAGACGATGTGTGTGTGTGTGTGTGTGTGTGTGTGTGTGTGTGTGTGTGTGTGTTTGTTTGTTTTTTTGTTTTATACATATGAATTTCTGTATGTAGTAACATCCATATAGCGAATCTTCTACATAGACATATACAAGTACACGATGGAGGCTTTAAATAGAGAGATTTTGTACAGGATTGTTGATGCTTTATGCTTTATGTTTTTTGAGAATTTTTTTATTGGATTTTTGAATTTTTAATGAAGCATAATCATTTTTTAAATAAAAATTAATGAAAGTTCTCTGGAATAAATTATAAAAATTTTTTTTCACCAGTGATGTATGAGAATTTTTGCACCAAATGCATAATACAAAACCATTCTGAAATTCTTCAAATGATGCACCAAGAATGAAGAAAAAAGGCCGAAAATTTATGCGGTTTTTGGGCTGCTTTTGTCGTTTGGATAGGAAAAAGGATGATTCAAAACAGGAAATAGTTCCCAAATGTAGGACACCGGAAATTGAAAAATCAAAATTAAGCGACAAAAATGCTCAACAGAACACTGTGATATGCTCGAAAAAAGAGTGTGAAAGATTGGAAAACTACAATACAGACCGATACAGCCATTGTGATGAAACCAAAACAACCGACCAGAACAACAACAAAACTAGACTGGTTCGAACCTGCAGTGACCACGTTGATTTGTATTTCAGAACAAAAACTTTTAATCAAAAGTTGAAGCCGTATTACAGCTATCCTTCTCTGCCCACCTTCAAGAGACTGAAGTCTGTGAAGAAAATTGAAAAAATAAAAGCGCAGTATAATGAGATACAAAATGAAAAAGATTATATCAATAAAGTTGATGGAAAGCAGAAAGTTAAAGAGGTGGTTGTGAAGATGGGGAAGATGAAATGTGAAGTAGAAAGATTGGTGAGTGGGACTGGAGAAAAGGGAAGTGAAGTGGGTGGACAGGAGGTTAGAGTGGAAGGCGAGTTGAGTCGTGGTAGTGATGACACTCTTGACGGAACTGAGGGAAGTACAAGTACACTACAAAAAATCAAAGAATCAAAAGTTCATAAACAAAAACACAAGAGAAAGAAAAAAAAAAACAAAATTTTGAAAAAACCCAATGAAAAAGCCATTTTGAGTGACTTGAGGAATATTGAGAGTGTCAGCGATGTTGAAAGAGTGGCCTATGAAGCTTTCAATAAGCAGATTGGTTCTATTAAATTTAATAACTCTGAACGGAAATACAAAAAATCTTGTTACAGGCCGGAAATACGTCACAGAATTTTGTGTGACACGACAGAAACAGATTGCGTTTCTTCTTTATATTCTTTGGATACTTCATCGATTCTAAGAGCGGAACTACAAATGATGGAAGCGGATTTTGAAGAGATGGTTAGTTTTTTGTTCTTCTTTGTGAGACGGATCACAATATTACAGTGTCTAGTGTGGCGACTATTGACATAGGATACATCTTCATTTGCACGTTTGTCCATCTGAGCATCAGCCTCGTAAATTTGTTTAGCCATTATGGCGTTCTCATCATCATTAGTGGAATGAATATTATTCTCTTTTAAAAGCTTTTATTCTCTCAACATTATTACGAACACTTAATAGCTCGACTTCAACATAGGTCTTTTTAATGGCTTTTAACATAGCAACTTTTTACATTAAACTTTTTCATTTATTTCTGTTTCAACCGATAATCAATGTTATAATGCTCAAACTGCTTTGAAGGCTGAGTTCCAAGATAAGCGCTATCTTATTAATCTATCATTCCATATAAATAAGTTTACATGAAATCTGCAACAGATTGAACTCAACATTATCAACATGTTGCTGAATGTGTTGTTTAAAGTTTGCTCATAAAATCATTATTTATAAAAATATCATCTTTATATTTGCTATTGTTTCGAGTTGAAACTATACTTAGTGGAAATTATAGCTTTTTAAAAAGTGTATCAAAATTTTTCAAATTAATGTTTTATATATAATATTATCTTCATGTATGTGAGTCGACCATGAGTCGTTCCCAACTGGGGATAAGTAAACTATTAGTTTTATAACATTGGCTGTTGCTTATTAATATTTACTCGTTATTTTGTTAATTTGTTCATTAACGTATGTTTTACGCAGACTTTGAGTCTGCATTTGGTGCCATCTTCCATGACTCATCCTCCATTGGCTATGCAGGAAGATCTACTTGAAGAGGTGGGGAGGATGGTGATGATGATGGTGATGTTGGTGATGATGATTGTGATTGTGATGATGATGCTGTTGATGGGGATGATGATGATGAGGGTGATAATGTCGGTAATGATATTGGTAATGGGAGTAAGAGCGAAAAATATGATGATGGTGATTGTGTTATGAGTGAATTTGATGATGGTGGTGGTGATGGGTTGAATGTGGTTGTAGTGAAGGTTGTGGTGATAATGATGATTTTGAAAATGAATATAGTGGTAAAAAAGCAGATGGTTTTAAGAATAAAGGAAATATGGAAAAAAATTTGTTTTGTTGGATAAAACATAGTTTTTGTGAGTATTAGCATTATGATATTGGTTTGATGTATTTTTTTCCAATTTTTCATGAGGAATTTTTGATACATTTGTGTTTTTAAAATACTAAAAGTTTCGATAAATACAACCTTATCATAAATCGTTAAATTATTGTGAAAGTATGTGGAAGTATTGTGAAAATATGTGGAAGTATTGTTAAAGTATGTGGAAGTATTGTGAAAGTATGTGGAAGTATTGTGAAAGTATGTGAAAGTATTGTGAAAGTATGTGAAAGTATTGTGAAAGTATGTGGAAGTATTGTGAAAGTATGTGGAAGTATTGTGAAAGTATGTGGAAGTATTGTGAAAGTATGTGGAAGTATTGTGAAAGTATGTGGAAGTATTGTGAAAGTATGTGGAAGTATTGTGAAAGTATGTGGAAGTATTGTGAAAGTATGTGGAAGTATTGTGAAAGTATGTGGAAGTATTGTGAAAGTATGTGGAAGTATTGTGAAAGTATGTGGAAGTATTGTGAAAGTATGTGGAAGTATGTGGAAGTATTGTGAAAGTATGTGGAAGTATTGTGAAAGTATGTGGAAGTATTGTGAAAGTATGTGAAAGTATTGTGAAAGTATGTGGAAGTATTGTGAAAGTATGTGGAAGTATTGTGAAAGTATGTGGAAGTATTGTGAAAGTATGTGGAAGTATTGTGAAAGTATGTGGAAGTATTGTGAAAGTATGTGGAAGTATTGTGAAAGTATGTGGAAGTATTGTGAAAGTATGTGGAAGTATTGTGAAAGTATGTGGAAGTATGTGGAAGTATTGTGAAAGTATGTGGAAGTATTGTGAAAGTATGTGGAAGTATTGTGAAAGTATGTGAAAGTATTGTGAAAGTATGTGAAAGTATTGTGAAAGTATGTGGAAGTATTGTGAAAGTATGTGGAAGTATTGTGAAAATATGTGGAAGTATTGTGAAAGTATGTGGAAGTATTGTGAAAGTATGTGGAAGTATTGTGAAAGTATGTGAAAGTATTGTGAAAGTATGTGAAAGTATTGTGAAAGTATGTGGAAGTATTGTGAAAGTATGTGGAAGTATTGTGAAAGTATGTGGAAGTATTGTGAAAGTATGTGGAAGTATTGTGAAAGTATGTGGAAGTATTGTGAAAGTATGTGGAAGTATTGTGAAAGTATGTGGAAGTATGTGGAAGTATTGTGAAAGTATGTGGAAGTATTGTGAAAGTATGTGGAAGTATTGTGAAAGTATGTGAAAGTATTGTGAAAGTATGTGAAAGTATTGTGAAAGTATGTGGAAGTATTGTGAAAGTATGTGGAAGTATTGTGAAAATATGTGGAAGTATTGTGAAAGTATGTGGAAGTATTGTGAAAGTATGTGGAAGTATTGTGAAAGTATGTGAAAGTATTGTGAAAGTATGTGAAAGTATTGTGAAAGTATGTGGAAGTATTGTGAAAGTATGTGGAAGTATTGTGAAAGTATGTGGAAGTATTGTGAAAGTATGTGGAAGTATTGTGAAAGTATGTGGAAGTATTGTGAAAGTATGTGGAAGTATTGTGAAAGTATGTGGAAGTATTGTGAAAGTATGTGGAAGTATGTGGAAGTATTGTGAAAGTATGTGAAAGTATGTGGAAGTATGTGGAAGTATTGTGAAAGTATGTGGAAGTATGTGGAAGTATTGTGAAAGTATGTGGAAGTATTGTGAAAGTATGTGGAAGTATTGTGAAAGTATGTGAAAGTATGTGATTATAAAGTAATGTATTTAGATATTTTATTGCAATTTTTCTTGTGGTATTAATGTTTTATTAGCAGTAGAACTACTATTTCACGAAAAAAGTTGCTGTTATTGTTGTTGTTTAGGAGTGGTTCAAGGTTGGTGTGATTGCTTGCAAAAGGGAACTGATGAAGGTCTTATCAAATGGAAGAGCAAAATAAAAACATTGGAGCCATAAATAGAGGGATGTGTTAGCTCCCAAACAAGGCGTCTGAAGCTTTGTTTATACATTTATATTTTTTACATCTATTAAGCACATCCTCAATTTATCTATTTAATTTCGTATGTGTGTTTAACCAAATATTTGTGAGCATTTGAACGCATATGGATGTTTACATACATATGATTTGCACAGACAATCGCACACACACAAAACACGCATACACACACACACACACACACACACACACACACACACACACACACACACACACACACACACACACACACACACACACACACACACACACACACACACACACACACACACACACACACACACACACACACACACACACACACACACACACACACACACACACACACACACACACACACACACACACACACACACACACACACACACACACACACACACACACACACACACACACACACACACACACACACACACACACACACACACACACACACACACACACACACACACACACACACACACACACACACACACACACACACACACACACACACACACACACACACACACACACACACACACACACACACACACACACACACACACACACACACACACACACACACACACACACACACACACACACACACACACACACACACACACACACACACACACACACACACACACACACACACACACACACACACACACACACACACACACACACACACACACACACACACACACACACACACACACACACACACACACACACACACACACACACACACACACACACACACACACACACACACACACACACACACACACACACACACACACACACACACACACACACACACACACACACACACACACACACACA
>OZ038325.1:5679291-5689549 GCA_964035795.1 Pterobdella sp. o SKG-2022 | reverse complement strand
TATGAAAAACAAAAAAATTAATAACAATATGGAGAGATAAGGAATGAAAATAATTCAACATCAACAAAACTAAAGAGAACATATTGAGGATGAGTTGAGATAAACATACTGAAACCGTGGCAAAATCAAGTTTTCAATTTAAAAATGAATAAAAACCAAACTAAAAATTTTCAATAAAACAAATAGAGTGATGGTAGTGCATTAATTATAAAAAAGGCATGTATCCTTCACCAAGAATGGAGCTTGAAGCAAATATACGTGATGTTATCAATGAAACTGAGCATTATATAAATTATCGATGATTATAACTATCGGCCCAGCCCTTGGTAGAAGGGGAACGGACTATGAAAAGAATTTGATTGATGAAATCATGATAAATGATTGTAAATTATAAATACCAAAATGAATTGCACACGAAATTTGCCTATAACTTTGTGAACGCCAGGTAAAAACAATCAGTCATGTGAACGATGACGTGCTTTTATACATCATTGATAAATCCATTGCCATGCTAGTAATAGAGGCTTGTATTCACGAATAGAAGTTGAGGACAAAGGATGTCTGATACAAAAGAAAATGGCGATTAGAAATTGTAAGATTACATAAAGGTCTTGTAACTGTAGTTAATCCAGTCAACTTGGTATGGCAGGAATCAAACTGGATAAACCTCGGCATCAATCTATAATGCATAATTGCAAATGACTCTTTTATACGCCGCAGTTCCTAGCTCTACACGTTTTACAAGCCTGTAGGTTGCCAACCTTGAAATCATCCATCAGAAGTCATGATTGATTGGAGCACGCGAGTTAGGTGGGGGATAAGCATGGAATATCAATAAAAAACCTGGAAACTCCTAAATGCCACTATAATGTAATCCATAACGGTAGTGTACTGTATGGGTGCCTTAAAAGGTTCCTTGTGTACAAATGTATGAAATCATATTCAAACGTGCCAACCATGCCAAATGCTACTTTTCAGCCAGTGAATAAATACCATTGTCATAGTAATCATCGTCTTTATAACCATCATCATCGTCGTCTTTATAATCATCATCATCGTCTTCATAATCATCATCATCGTCGTCTTTATAATCATCATCGTCTTCATAATCATCATCATCGTCGTCTTTATAATCATCATCATCGTCTTCATAATCATCATCATCGTCGTCTTTATAATCATCATCATCGTCTTCATAATCATCATCATCGTCGTCTTTATAATCATCATCATCGTCTTCATAATCATCATCGTCTTCATAATCATCATCATCGTCGTCCTTATAACCATCATCATCGTCGTCTTTATAACCATCATCATCATCATCGTCGTCTTTATAATCATCATCATCATCGTCATCGTCGTCTACATAATCATCATCATCATCGTCGTCTTCATAATCATCATCGCCTTCATAATCATCATCGCCTTTATAACCATCATCCTCATAGTTTAGATAATTTATTTCACCCCACTGATGAAAAGAGATATATGCAAAGGTTGTAAAAGTTTTTTTAAGGTCAGCGCCATTTTTGACAAAATAGAAAAAATAACAATGAAACTGCAGATACAAGGTTGAATGCACATCAACGCCATAACTATCCAACGCCATAACTATCGTAACATATGGAGAAGAACACAATATTGAAAAAATAATATAACGATTCATTTTGTGGGAATGATGAAAGTTTTGTGGAAAAAGCATATTCAGGAAAGCAGAATTATATTTGTTTATGTAGTGATGATTTTACATGACTTGGGAAACTAGGCAAATAAAAAGAAAATGTGATAAAAAGCATCTACATCACTTTTCCTACTATCGACATGATGTCACGTTATGTGAATGCTAACATGACTTTCATGGAATAAGTGTATAAAAAATCATTAAAAGTTCTCAAGGGTGAATACCCCAAATAAGGTTAGCCAAGATCACCATAACGTTTTACGTCAGTTTCCACGGGGTGAACGCAAGGAATATCTCTTAAACTACTAAAAATCCGCTAAGTAAACAGCCATAAAAATAGATAGGGGCGATAATAAATAAGTGACGTCACCTTGCTGAATGATGATTTCCCCTGCCAATCTGTTGACTGCGAACATGGCGTCGAAGATATCGCTGTTGTTTTATGATGTGGATGGATGAGTATAGGCATGGATCAATAGAGAAACAGATAGATACGATCATGATTACATAGATATATATATATATATATATATATATATATATATTCATGAGATTTATAATAGCTATTCATGAGATTTATAATAGCTCATTTTAATGATTTTTTTTAGTAAGAAATAGATCAGGATCAAATTATTTTTGAAATTTCTTGATTTCTGGCGCACATACATAAAATTTACATATTCATATTTTCATACACAAAAATATAGTTGTCACAAGCGTATTGGATTTTACATACTTATACTGAGTTTTACAGCAGTCGGCCTAGATTATTGGTACTACTTGAAGAGTAATTTATGAAACATGCCGTTTATTTGTGAAAAATTTCTAGTGACTGCCAGCTCGATCCAACACCCGACTCGAAATCATCTTAATTTGAAATACGCCGTTTCCATATTTGGGAAGTTTGTCTTCCCCTTGTCAACTGGGATCATTCGCTAATCAAAATGAGAGGTCAGTCTATTGATAATTTATAACGAAGTTTACTGTTCTCCAGGTCATAACAGTGAAGCAACCTTTGATAATATGCATTAATTTCGATGCAGTTTAACGTTGATGCCTAGAACAAATGCATCAATATTCCGAATACATACATTGAAGTTAACATCATTCATAACAATACACACACACACACACACACACACACACACACACACACACACACACACACACACACACACACACACACACACACACACACACACACACACACACAAAAACACAAACACCCACCTCCTTTCTGAGTCATCAAGATGGGCAAAAAGAACATTTTTGGAGATGGCCTTCGACAGGGCTGCCATGGTTTTGTAATCTTTGGGCACTACCTGATGTAGTAGTTTATGAAAAGTTATAGATAGATAGATAGATAGATAGGTAGATAGATAAATATGTAAATAATTACACTAAAACACTTAAAGACCTTCTTAACGTAGGAGGCAGCATCTTCTTCAGTATAAACCTCGGCACTGACGGCTCCTCTCCTGGTTCTCTTCTTAACTGTGGCGGTAGCAGGAGGAGCAGGCGATGGAGGCTCGTTGCCTATACTCTCCATGCTCTCTGCTGAGGCCTGATGTTTGGGTGTTGGTGCCTTGCAACCCTCGAAGTCCTGTGTGAATAGGTGTTTATTTATGTCAGTGTGTCTTACGGATCTTCAATCTAACAAGTATGTGAGTAGAAAAGCAATTGCACAAGTCGCACAACCATTGGGTTTTCAAGCCCAACAATGCGGGAATATAAGATGGTAAAAGTGAGGTGAAATACTTTTGGTTGAGCTGACGATGTTGCGAATACAACTCGTTTTTCCGTTGCCAAGTGAAATTTTGTTGGTTATTGGTATATGAAAAAGCTAAAATTGAGCACTTCAATGAATTCATGATGTTTTTAGATTTTCAAACAAGTGTATAAGATTTCTTGCTTTTGTAACTTATACCTTGAAAAGGCGTTAAAAACAATTGAAATTGAAATGTTTTGATGATCGGCATGAATCTTTGATGCCAGATTAATTGGCTTGTATTGAAGACACCTACGGATTTTAAAGCCTTTTAATTTTCAATGTCTCAGCGACATCACTCCTTTTATTACTTCAATTCAATTGCATTTCTGCCATTTAAACGTATTAATGAATTAATTTTTTAGTTCCAATTGGGACTCCAGCTATTTAAGACAAGGAGACTTTTAATATTTATACAATTGTTAAAGTATTTTATTACTTTTCAATATATATTCCACTTCAAATATCTTATTTGGACTTCAAAATTTTAATTCAATAATGAATAGAAACTTGGAATAACTTAAAAATATTGGTAATAATAAACGTGATATGAAAAAAATTTCTGACTAAGAGCATTTGCCAAGCAGTTGTTCAACTACAATCAATATGCCTCAAACTATAACTGCACCAACAACATTTAAAACATCAAAATGATAACCTTGGTGGAATGGCAAACAGAAACGGATCGAGTGAAACGTTGAACGATAAAAAATCCACAAATTTAAAATGCAAACAAAATAAGTAATAACTTCAAATTTATGTGCTTAATACAAATCAATGGGGCAAGATGTTTCACAGATCACCACCGATCGATCAATCTTAAAACCCTGGATAAAGCCCTGAGTTAATCGTAATTTGAAACTTTGCAAAAAAACTCTTTCAAAACAACCTTTTGACATCAAGTGACAAAGCAGAACTTCAAAGTCACGTCGATTTAACATTATTTATATGATAAGCATGCATCCGTGATTATATGCCTTTCAAACTGTATACATATATAATTACACTTACGAACCAACGCACACAACTTTCAAATAATTCAAGTTTATAATTAGCATCATAACATGCATCTCCTTTCGTAACAGCGCTACAACCATCATCACCGCCATCTTTATCATCGTTACTATTACTATCAACGCCATTGTTACCATAATCCTCATTGAAAGTAATTACATCATCATAGCATCCTCGTGAAAATCGTCAGCATAACCTTGCGGCATACATCTCTTTTCTCATGAATAATAGTTTTAATTTTTTGGTTTCCAGGATAAAATTTATGCTATTTTTCAATAGGAGATTTTGCATTATGACGATTTCAAGTATTGTTATTCGACTCAGCAAATAAGCCTAACAAACACCCTCAATGGATGCAGGCATTAGGCAGTTAAAAATAGCACAATGAATATTGATGAAAAGAGGATACAGATTTGAGGGTGATTATATATGAGTCACAATTTTTAGAATCCAAACAAACAATTAAATTAAGTAAACATTGCATTGCTTATCATCATCATCATTTTTAATAGCCTTTAACAAAAGCCAACTTTAGTATAAAAATGCCAATCTACCAATAAAATTCACCCCTATCCCAGTTCTCGTTTCAAGTGCGGGGCACTTAGAGCTATAAAAACTGGCCATTTTTGTAAAAAATAGAAAGATAAAAATGAAGGATGAAACAAATGGACGTATGAAGTAATAGGAAATGCTATAATTAAGAGATCAAGGTCTTCAAGGCTCTGATCATAATTAAAGCAATTCTTATTAATTCTATTTTATAATTGGTCATAATATTAAGTATAAATATAATAACAACAAGAATAATATATGGATCATTATGAATATATATAAAATTTTTCGACATGAATTTGTTTTCTCAAAAATGTCTTATAAAAACATAATATTATGACAAAAGTAAACTCAAATTGAAATTGATTTTTTAACAACTCTATTTAGTTTCATTTCTCAAGTAAAATTCGAGAATATATGTAATATAACAAAACCGGCCATCTTGACTATGCGGCACCTTAAAAATATAATTACTAGATGGCTTTCCTTGATGCAGTCAGATAAGGATACAAGGATATAAAGGACCCATGACTATAAAAAGCCCTGAGTGCCTCAAAGTATGTATATGGCTTGTGTTTTCTATTGATTTGTATTGAAACTTGTGTGATAAATCATATTTCACATGTAATTAAGATATTAAAACGAGGCTGCAGTGAAAAAAATTAAGAAAATTCTAAGATGAAAGAACCTTTATTGTTTTACATAATGATAAGGCGAGTTATCAAAGAAATTTATATATAGTGGATTAGTGTATTTAATTAAAACGTTAACTTTTTCAAAGACATCTCAATTCTTTAATCTTGCTGTATCATAATTAACATTTTCAGTTAGACTTTTATCCGAAAATTTCCATTAGAGCTCTTAAGCAAACCCCATAAGCAGAAATAATAAATACCTACATAAAACCCATATTGTATACGAGATTATAAGCTATAAAAACACCATAGAGAGATTGTTATAGAGGAATATGTATGTTGATAACTATATGAAGTTACTGCTCACAAACATGTTACAAGCAGCCTATGTTGAAAGAAAATAATAAATGATTTACATGAAAAATAAAAATTTTAATGTTAAAAATTAAGAAAAATCTTATGTGAAATTTATCATAGTGAAGTAAATTAAGTCAGTTTAAGTCTATATTTACACACTTCATAACATGAAAAACATTCAATGTTTGTTTGCATTTGTTTTATCTCAACAGCCCAAACATTCAAATGTTTCAAATACTTTTGAGCTATTTTAAAATCATTTAGAGATAAAGGTAAAAAGCAAAATAAAAGTTGAAAATTTTTGGTTTTTTATTTTGAAGCTAATTATTCTGGTTGTAAGTGAATAATAATGAAAATGATTTGAAGCATAAATTTAAAATGCACTTTATGAAACAATAATATGTACCAAATTTTGAAATGATATGTTCAGAAAATTTAAATACTAATATTAGAAAATTAGATTGAAAATAAAGCTAACACACTTTGTCTAGTTTTTCAAAGTATTGCCTGAGAAAAGAGTGCGGATTCTCTGGGCGGTGCAGACATAACTGAATGATGCTTTCCTTGAGAATAGCATGGATGTTATGCTTTTCAATGTACCTCTCTATTTCTTTCATACTTTCAATTTCTTGCACCATTTTTGAGTCCATCCTTGTCAAAAATTGTTGCAAGTTTGCTGCAGCTCTTCGTTTCAAAAAAGTTTTTAATTTTTGTAGAAATTGGTCAGTGAATTTATAAAATTAACTTCATAAAACTCAAAATAGATTTTGTTAAAAAGAAGGAGTAGAAAAAGAAGATTTCGAAACGTTCCACGGGCAGCACAACTTAAGAAATCGCTGTGAGATTAGCTATCAACCACACAGTCATATATTATAATTAAAACCGGTAAATCGAGCGTCGCTAATTAATGTAAAGAAATTGAATTTATAAAAATTATTAGTTAAAATATACATGAAGATTTGTATATTAATATTGACTAAGTGACACGAACTCAACTTAAGTTTTTTTATAATTATACTTAAATTTATTCCAAGACTTTGACGAACAACCTTAATTAGTTTCCCATTTTAGCCAATTAGTAGTTTGAAGTTTTAAAGCAAAACCTTTCAGCGAGATATTCGCGTCTTGAAGTTTTAAATGTTGTATATTTTTAATTAAAAGTTGACTATTCAGTTACATTTGAATTTTTTTATCAGATAAAAAGTTGAAACTTTATATAGCATCACAAAGCAAAACAATACTATTTAACAATAAGTATAAACAATAACATTATTGAAAGCAGAAAGTTGAGAACAAGTAAGACATGGGGCATAATTTCTTATGAATTCAATGAAATCTTCTAGAATACTATCGCTGCAGTCACTTTATTGAAAGGTAAAAATTCAAAAAATTGCTAGAATTCAAAAGGGTAGAAATATGGCCTGATAATGACAAACAGGGCAATCAAATAGAACATGCCAATCATTTATATAAAAACCAATCATCAAATGTATAAAAAACAATAAATATATACTGAACTGTGATTATGTGTGGTGGGTTTCTTTGACGTGTTTAGTGAGAGCTTGTTGTTGTGTGAATGCCTGGGGACACTGGTGACACTGATGCGGGTTGTCTTGTGTGTGCACCTTCATATGCTTCTGTAGGTAATTGTTACGCGAAAATCGCGTGTTGCACACAGGGCATTTGAAGGGTTTTTCTCCTGTGTGAGTTCGTACATGGCGTTGGAGGGTATTGTTACGGGCGAAGGCACTATTGCACACGTAGCATTTGTACGGCTTCTCGCCTGTGTGTGTGCGTTTGTGGTCTCTCAAAATGCTGGCAACTGCGAATGAGGCGCTGCAAATGTCGCATTTGAAAGGGCGATCACCCGTGTGTTTGTGTGTGTGTTTCTCGAAGGCACTCTGCAGAGAGAACACACACGAACATATTTGGCACTTAAAAGGTTTGTGTTTATGTGCCTGCATGTGATCTCGCAGAATGGACGCGATAGTGAAAGTGGCCCCACACAAGTTACACTTGAATGGCCGTTCGTTTGTATGCTTGCGGATGTGATTCTTGAGAGCTGTACTCTGAGCAAAGCCCATGTTGCAGATTTCACACGTGTATGGCTTTTCTCCTGTGTGCACACGTACGTGCCTTATCAGGTCGTATTTCTGATTGAAAGCAGCATTGCACAAGTCACACTTATAGGGTTTTTCTCCCGTATGAATGCGTATATGATAACGTAGATTTCTACTACGGGTGAATGAAGCGCTGCACATTTCACATTTGAACGGCTTCTCCCCAGTGTGTGTATGTTGGTGGTCTCTGAGATTGGCAGATCTGACGAAGGTGGCATTACACAGCGAGCATTTGAAGGGCTTTTCTTCGGTGTGGCATTTTTTGTGTCTGAGGAGGTTGGTGTGCACGTCGAATGAGAGGTGGCACATTTCGCACTTGTGAACCTTGTGAGGGATGTGGTTGACTAAGTGGCGGTTGAATGAGGGCTTGGTGCTTGTCTGGTAGCTGCACTCGCTGCATTGGTACCTGAGTTTCTTCACCTCCTTGTAGGGTAACATGGCGCCGTTCACCCCAACACATTCTGTCGTTATGATAGTAATATATATGTATATATATATATATATATATATATATATATATATATATATATATATATATATATATATATATATATATATATATATATATATATATATATATATAATATATATATATATATATATATATATATATATATATATATATATGATCAACAAATATAATGTAAAGTTCAATATAAAGGTTGATAAAAAATTATGAATCTAGCTTCAAACACCCATTAGAATGAAGCTAAGATAATTATCAAAAATTTGTAACCGCAATATTTAACCCATGCTAGCATAAAACGATGACGATGATATTATGATATGAGACCAAATAAATTTCGCTATAGAGCACCAACACCTGGAAACAAATATTAAGAAGACCAAACGTACTGATGACATCATCGGGAAAATCCCTGTTGTAGTGTTTGGATACTTGGACGATGAGTTCCGTGCAGGCAGGGATGTCGCAAAGTGTTCTATAAAATACTTTGAAGTTGTATTGGAAGGCCTCGGTGTTGCCTTCTTGTGATTGGTTGATGTACCTCATCCAATTGCCTTTTTCTGGGTCACTGCTGTCGATGCGGTGGTGGAAGATGTTGTCGACGTTGAAGACCTGGTTAGGTTGAATTATTTACAATAATATTAATAATAAATAAAAAGGATAATTTTAATAGCAGTAATAATAAAAAAATTGAATTCAACAAAATTTTCCTAGTTTTTATAAATATAACGTTTTCTTTATATTTCGCTTGCTTCACCAAGGTGAAAAATTTTGAAATAGACCTCATATAAATTCTATTATACGAAGTTTGAGAAAAAATAAACACAAAAAGTTTCATTATAACATAAGAAATAAAGATTCTTTAACAACAATAAGACACTCCATTTATTTCATACTTGGTGCATCATACAATGGAATGATAACTCAAAAAAGTTTCAATGACTGTGAAATATTTTCCTAAAACAATACTACAGTAATATCGCAAGCTTTTAGACAATACACAAATATATTGTTGAGAAGAGTACTTGGTAATGTGAGTAAACACTGTATAGATTTGGAATGAACCTTCAGTGTTGTTTTTAACACATTTTTGAAGGTACCAATTTTTTCGTATTTCACACCCAACAGATTATTAAAAACAACAAAAAATATATCTTCAGAATAATAATAATGTTTATTTATAATTCACCAATAAAAGCAACCAAGGTTTTTTTCATAGAGAAATGGATATGAATGGAAAGGCCGACCTCGAGATAGAACTTTCAAAAAGCCCAACCCTTGGTAAAGGAAAACGGGCTATAAAAAGAATTTGATTGATTGAAAAAACGCCCAACCAACTCTATTTAGTTTTGAAATTGGTAAAATATAATGATACATTAATAATATTTGAAATAAGATCGAAACGGGAGAATGGATGAAAGTTTGGAGTAAAAAAAACTTCCCAAAACATCTTTCTTGAACAAAAATCCATAAAAAAAGAATCTGAGTACAGTATAAAACGATGTAATATATTATGAATTATAATTCAATTTAATACACAAAAATAAATACCAATCAATTTTTTTTTTGATTTTTTCACCAAGAAGATTTATTAACTAAATTCATTATTGATCTGGGCATTAAGATTTACTTTATTCAGTCCATCCCTTGTATTTCAAGGAT
>OZ038325.1:5569443-5679091 GCA_964035795.1 Pterobdella sp. o SKG-2022 | reverse complement strand
TACACACATACACACATACACACACATAAAAACTTTAACTTATGTGCATTTGGCAGTAAAAATGAATGGGAGTTGCGAATAAAGCAGAAATGGGCGTAGAAGGGCAGCCAAACTGCATCTGAATTCAGAATTAGAGTTTTAATGCATTTGGTTCTAATTCGTGATGTGTTCCTTAGATTCAATTTGATATGGTTGCTGGTTTTTAAAACTTCGATTCTTTTGGTTTCAGTTGCTGGGGATGTTCAGAGTTGCTTCAGTGCTTTTTTTACATTGTTATTGAAGAATATCACTCAATGTTGGTAATGTTTCATCTCGAATATTGTTTGAGAAGCTGTGAAAAATCTGTTTGAGATGCAGCCAAGAAAGAAATTGGGACATCTTCAAATCCTTTCTGACTTCAGTTTGAATTCCTTCAACGTGTCTTTAGAACTCTTCTACCTTATCAGTTTTTTATGGCTTTAGTTTATTTTTGCAAAAAAATCCCTACAGATTTTTTGAATTTATTTTTTCGTCTGTTTTTAAAAAAACTTTTCCAAATAGCATTTTTGTTTGTTTTCATGCATTTAAAGCACAAAACACGCTCCTAATTTATTCTCAAGAAAATTATAAAATTCTTTCGAGATAGAATCAAACTTCAACAAGCTCATATTTCCTTAACGGTTCACCCAAAATCCCCATCAGTTTTGTTATTAAATACTTTTGAGTCTTCAATAATCAAGGCCTCCAGTCTGAACCCGATGATCAAAGCCTACTTTTCATAGCATCAACTCGGTTGCTCCATCAGTATCACTAGGAAGCAGCTATGAAGGGTTTTCATACACGTCTCATCTTTGTGTAGATTCTGTACTTGAGTCTGTGATGAGGTTTTTGCTGTGGTCTTTCAGTTGCACTGCTAACGCTTCAAGGCAATTTCAGTTTTTATGTTATTTTATGTTTTAGAAACTGCAGCTATGTTTGAAAACTGAAATAAAATCAGATTATTCTTATGAAAAAAATCGAAAAAAAAAACAAAATGGGCTTGTTGAAAAGAAAATGAAACTCAATTATTCTCATATGCATGAACAAACAAACAGAATATTCTACCAAGAGCTGCAAAGATGCTTGGACGACGTGAGCAAGTTGGGACCACTCTTTGTACGATATGTAAGTTTATAAACTTCATTAATAAAAACCAATAAGAGATAAAATCAAATTAAACACTGATAAAGAACTAATTCAAACCACACATTAAATACCAAAAGCATTTCATACACATGCACCGCCCTTCCAGGAGAGGCGACTACATATGTATGTGAAGTACTGCGAAAACAAGCCCAAGTCTGAGTTCCTTGTGGCAGAGTACATTGACTATTTCGAGGTTTGGAGCCTTTTCATTATTAATGATTTTGAGGGGTTATTGATGAAAGATGAAAAAGATTATGCACAAAAATTAAATTTTGAGACTTTTTTTAGAGACATTATATGTCTTATAAACTTAAATTTTGTGGAATAACATCAAACTTGTGAAGAATTTGAAATAGAAAACGTTTATTTAACCAAATTAAGTTACAATTTCCATTAAGTTTAATTTTAGTATAAAACATAAGCAAAAAGTCGGAAAAAAAGAAAAGAAACTAATGGCCAACTTATGTTGGAGAAAACATATTTTAAATAAAATTTTTCATGTTTGGTGCCATTTTACAATATCTTCGACTTATAATAAAACACATTTCACTTTTCATTGTGATACGACAAACCAAAACAAGCCACAACACACCACAACACACGACAACAAACCACAACACACTACAACAAACCCAAACACACGACAACAAACCACAACACACGGCAAAAAACAGGACATGCGTTTAAAACTCGGTCACCGTCTCCAAATGCCTGACCTTCTCATCAAGCCTGTGCAGCGCATCACCAAGTACCAACTCCTTTTGAAAGTCTGTCTTTTTGTCTCATTTTATGTCTGTTTGTATGTCTTTTTGTTTTATTATATGTCTTTCTTTATGTTTGTCTGTTTTTATGTTTGCCTCATTGTATGTTTGTCTTTTTTTATATTTTTTGTTTTATGTCCGTTTTTATTTCCTTTTTTCTGATTGTATGTCTGTCTCTTTGTATGTTTGTTTTTGCATACAAATTTATACATATACAAACAAAATGTTGTTTTTTCGAGTTTTTTCTCTTGTTTGTCAGTTTGATCACTCATTTGTTCATAAAACATTCCAGAAATGCTATCAATTATCACATTGCCTGTAACATTACATTTGATTGATGAGTCGTTTTGAAATAATAACAATAATGTTCCCTAATTCTTTTTCTAAGAAGTAAACTGAAAAAAAATATTTCATTTCAGAAATTAAATTATAGTTTCTTATAGAACTCAATAATGTACATACCTAAAGTTATTTAGAGAGCTTCAAATTTGCTTGTAAAAACTGCATGACTCTAAGACTCACATCATCAAGTGTATTATAGACTTGCACTTGATACTGTTAGTTTCTTTAAGATTTTATACATTAATTAATAAATTTTTGGTTTTTTATCCATTAATTTGTTGATATCTATCTTAATTACAAAATTTAGAAAAAAACGACTATAAGAATTTAAGAGATAAAAGGTTATTCGCAAAGTGAACTCAATTTGCGGAATACTTACTTACACTATTATGTTTAAAATTTTACAAAATAATGTTTGAAGAACAGTTTATCTAAAAAATTTGAATTTATTTTTGAGCCACTCAAGTATCGTATAAAGCCAACGATTCTTTTGATCAATACACTGCTCATTTTAAAAATAGTTTAAAGTCTCAAGCTTCAAAAACACATTTCTCTCCACCTACTCTCTACACAGGACATAGTGTTATACAGCGCAAAGGCAGGTGAGAACACAGAAGAACTGGAAAAAGCTCTCGAAGTAATGAAGGTTATCCCGAAGGCAGCCAATGACATGATGAATGTAGGCAGGCTACAGGGATTTGAGGTTGGTCTTTAATTGTTTGATGGTTTATTGTTGGTCTTTTTTGAATTTGGATGTCTGGCTGTATGAGGTTGAGCTCTTGAGATTGATTATGTTAAGTTTCCAATTGAAATTTAATTCGTCAAAAATTTGTGTGTTTGTGACGCTTAGATCATTATCAATTAGTGGCAAGATTACCTTACACTCCTTTCACGTGTATTTCCTATTATGAACAAAAGTATAAATAGGTTGAAATATTTTGTCTTTTATTATCACTTGATAAAGTAAGCTAGTCTTACGAAAAAGCTTCGTGTTTTTTTCTAAATAAATATTTTGTGTTTGTTGACCTTACTATTTGATTCAGACTAGTATACTTCATAAGCAAAAAACATACACAAAATATGAATATCATTATAGCTAAATGAAAGTGACAAGGTAATGGCTATATAATTAAAATGAATGACAATGAGAAATAAAAAAAATATTAGTAAAAATAATTATAATAATATTGAGTCTGATATTAGTGGTGTAACTGCTGCAAAGAAATTAGACCAAGGCACTTCATCAATCTTTTTTGTTTTTACTCGAAAGTCGGTTCAAAATTGATTTCTGCAATAAAACTTTAGTTTTCTACTTGTTGAGCCACGCTTTTGACTGCTTTTGAAGTTCTTTTTTTATATATATTTTATTCAGTTTTTTTGAAAAAATTTAAGCAAGAACGTAATAGATTTTTTATTCAAAAGCGTTAACAATTATTTTAGTCAAAGTTTATATGATACTTTAGTGTAAAACTACTACGTCATTTTAAAATAACATTAAAACTGAAACACTCCAGGGAAAGATAACAGCCCAAGGAATGCTACTATTGCATGATACATTAATGGTGATGGATGACAATCCCCACCAACACAACCATCACCCCCACAACCACCACACTAACGACAAGGGGTTTAAAGCCCGCAAAGTGTTTCTATTCGAGCAGATGATTATTTTTTCAGAAGAACATAAGAGAAACAATCTCTCAAACTCCGCTTATCTGTTTAAACACTCCATCATGGTAACATTCTATTCATCTCCAGTCATTGATGCTTTCAAGTATGGTTGCCACACAGATAAACAAAATGGCGATGGAGGAAAGCTCGGATGGCACTTTCACCATTATCAGCAAACACCCCACTCATCCATTGAGGTGAGACATCGTTTGCTTCGTTTGTGCTGTTAAATGGATATTATACGTCATAAATTATGTTCATCTTACACAGATAAATATACTTTAATAAGATTTTTATTTATTTCAATTGAATTGGAACTGGGTCAACTAATAGCGAAATATTTATTATTTTTTGACAAAAAATCAATAAAATTATGAATAATTCCTTGAAGAATAATTGCAACTAATTAAAATAAATCACGAAAACATAAGAACTATCCCAATCAAACAATGGCAAAATATTTATAAAAGTTATAAATTCTCATTAACGGCATTTGCATCAAAAAATATTAATGACAATTATTCTACAAGTCATACACCCTTATTCCTGATTAATAAAGCCCGGATTCTCAGTTCATGAAGCAAATTAAGCAAAACCCTTCATAATTTACTATATTGGCTTTTAAAGTCTCACAATAAATCCAAATAAAATATAATGAGGTTTTGTTTGAGTTATTTGTAGGCCAACTTCATTAACGGAGATTCTTCTGGCGTTGGGATAGTTTTTGGAGACTTCTTATGTATATTTGTTAGTCAAATTTTCTTACCTTTTTATTCTTCATAATGAGAAAATTTTTGATAAATTTTTTGTTTCCATCAAAACTGAAATTTTTTTTGTAGTTCCACTTCAGCATAATTCATTTCTTTGGAGTTCCGATAGTTTCAATAAAGTAGACCAAACTTTGATTGAGCAGAATATTTTGACCATAAATTCAAACTACAATATATTGTTATAGTAAATTATTAAATATATGGAATAAAAAACACAAATTATTTGGATCATCGTGAAAAATTCTTGCATTTTAAGCTGGAATAACTAATCCGCATTTATTTCCTTATATATTTGTGTCTTCCAGGCGATTACACACAGAAAGACTTCATTGAACTCTATGGGCCCACTATATGCATTTTAAACATAACTACATAAATCCTTGAATTCATTGTATATTGAAGTTCATGACCTTACACACATGAAACAGACTGGTGTGTGAGCACGAGAGGCCAGAAGTGACGGAACAGTGGGTCAACCAGGTCAGAGCACTGTTACAGATGCAAGGAGATCTGCTCAAAGGTCGTTTGCCCATCATTAGTGCTATTGTTCATATAATTGTTGTGTGTCTTTGTTGTATATGTTTTTGATTGTGAGCTCCATTGAGCAATTTTTGGCAGATTTATTTGAATGGCTTTAATTCTTTGTGAGTTTACTCTTATCAGAAAAGAGTGGGAAACATAGATATGATTAATTTAATAATAAACCATTTCTTCATTAAATTTTTACCATTTAATTTAGAATAGAACTTAAAACAGATCTTATAGCAAACGTTTTGTAAGCTTTAAACAGCAAGTTTAAATTACCGCGTTATATTGACAATACAATAACGAGTTTTTGGGTCATTATTCGAATGAATCAAGCTCTTGAATTGCTTTCTTTAGTGCTGTAAAAACATAAATTTTCTATATTTCCTTGAAAATCATTAATTTTTTTTGTTACAGCTCTTGTTTCGCCGATAGAATATCAAAAAGTACAAGACAAAAAGCTATTTCAAGCTTCTTCGAAAGAACAGTACAGTTATTTACACACATAATCAAATGTGTTTTGAAAAAATATAAAACCTTTTGATATTGGATATGATATTTTGAAACTGTCTGAAAGCTTCTTATTTAGTTATATTGAAAAACTAGTTTATAAGTTGAAAAAGGTAATAAGGAAATAAAGAGAAAAAAAAAAAAGAGAAATTTAGTAATAACTTCAAATGAATATTGACTTAGAACTTTATTTTAAACAAAACAAGAATATTTAAATAACAGCAATAACAGCATTAAAAAAATAAAAACTTTGATTGGTAATAACAACAAGAACAAAAACAACACCAAGAAGCGATAGCGAGAACAGCAGCCCTGTGAAACAGCCGACACTAGAGCACAAAACACTTTCCCAAAAACAACTCAACACCAACAGCTCTCTCAGAAAAACAAACTCTCAACCCAAAACTAACAACAAGGTATCTGCTGGAAACAAAATGAGGACGAATTCAAATCCCGCTCTCAAATCCACCAAGGTTTGGAGTGTTTCAACAGTGTTTGAATGCTTAGGTAGTGTGAACCCCCACATAATAGTAATAGGATAATGCTAAGATCAAAATTTGCAATATTTAATTTATCACTGTTTTCTTTTAGAGTTGCTTTTGAAAATTTATTTTTAGTATATTATTTGAATAATTAAAACATGCAGTTGAAAGATACGAAAGAGACTAATATTTCGTTTATTGAGTCTTTTTTCGACAAAAAACACAAAATCAATAACGCCAATCATGCTGCAAACAAACTGCATGACAACCAGAACATCATCAAAAACAGCCCTTCCAACGATCGATGCAAGTCAGAATCCCCGGCCCACGTCAAACGCAGTTTTTTAGAGGGTATAAAAAACACGTTCTCCAACTTCAAATCACATAGTCATGACGACCTCAAAAGCAAAAGCAAGTCTGCTACAGCGGTCCTTTCAAAAACAAAATCCTCTACTACCGAGCCCAGCACAAAAGTTACGTCACTTGACTGTGCAGATATTTTCCATCCCGATACAATCAGTGATAACAAACATGGCAGTAAAGGTGCCAAAAATTTGTTGAAATATGAGAATGAGAAGATGTTTAAAAACAATTCAAAAGTTGGTTTGAGCTTATGTCGTGCAATCAAATTTTGAAAAATATTTTCGAGGTTATTATCTAATGAAGATGTTAATGCCGAATAAGTTAATTATAATTGTTTTTTTAAATAAACTTCAATATTTTTATTAAAATATCTTCTCTTACAATACTTTTTCTACCCTGAACAGAAACTGACCAAAGGGAAGAGTGGCGAAACTTCGAAACACTAGTATCCTTCGACACATGAGTTCTTAAGTGACCACTATTTCAAGCACCATATAATGTTTTCGTTTCATTCTTTCAAGGATCTCGTTAAATGTTCGCTTCTTCCTTCCAAGCCTTACCGTTCATTCGCTACGTTCATCAAACTGTTCCTTTGTCGACGCTGTTATAAAGTTTATCTGTCTCCATCACCATTGTAATTGATAGCTTATAAGTTTCCACCTTCATTGCTCTCAATGCATTTCTGGTCTCCACCGTTAATTTTATCATTTGAATATTGTTTCATCTTCCTCAGTATCAATGAAACCACCGCGTGTTACCAAGATCTTTTTTTATTTAGTATGTTCTATTAGCCCATTTATTAAACTTTAAAAGATTATTCGGTTTTGTTGAAAGTCCATCGTATTGCTCTTCATCGATCAAATTATTTTTGTTGCTTCTAAAATTTGCTACTTAACTGCTTTCATTTGAGTTGAAGCGTTCAAGTCATTTTATCGCTATTCTTTGAAGGAAATTTCTTATTTCTCATGCATATTCATCTTTGAAAAAGTTTAATGCTTTTAGCTCTACAAAAGTGCTAGAATTTCGAGCAAATTCGGCCTTAGGACAATGAAGAAGCGAGTATTATTCGTTACTGCAGATTATTTATTTTATCATTGTTATATATTTTACTTGAAAAGTTTGTAAATTTTGAAAATTTTCAGCCATTGTATATAGTACCTGTTTTAAAACTCATTCTAAACTTAATCACTAGTACCCTATCTTGGCTTACTTCAACTCAATCTTCACCATCTTCAACACTATCTTGTTCAACACTACAATCTTTTACCGATTCAGCCTTATCTCAGCAATCCTAGCTCCATCTTACCACCATCATTTTCTGTTAACAACTCCATTTTCCGACCTTCAGTTCATTGTGACAACTTAGACTCGATCTCATTTGTCCTCAATCTTATCTTCACAATTATAACAGTTTCATTTCGATTAAACGACGTTTATTTTTGAATCGGTGAAGTTTCATTTTCAAACTCAAAAACCTGGAAAATATTCGAATTTCTAGTCATTTAACACTACCACCCCAATTTCTTCGCCAATTTTTATTCTATTTTTATATAAACTAGTGATAAAATAATATAAAACAGTCATTATTAAAATTTGATTGGTTTTTATCAATCGATGCTTCAATTTACAGAGGTAACAACTAAGAATTCTTTGATTGCAGTCGTAATAAAGGATAAATGCTTTCAATTCTTGATGCTGAAATCTTTTTTTGTTGCCATTTTTGTTGTAGTCATTGTTGTAATTGTTATCGTTGTTGAGCGACATTCCACCTGGAGCTCGTACACAAACGACACTTGTAGTGTCGGGTTGTTGTGTTTTTTGTTTTGCAGTGTAACGATGGTTGTTGTGTTCCATGGTTACATTGCAGTAAGCCCAATATTTTTGTATTGAAGGATGGTTTTTCCAAATTTTTTGTGTTATAAAGCTAATGTAGTTAAAAACCTTTTTTACACTTCTGTTGGAGTGCTAACCTTACACCACGAAAAGGTGGGTTCTTTCAACGACTTATTGTTGTGCACTAGTTTTCATAGATTTAATATCTTCAAACGTCATTCACATAGATCTACTTGCAAGGCCTGCTTGGCTCCACCTGATAAACTTTTTAGATACCTCTTACTTTTGAGTCTTCAGCAAGAGAGAATCTTGCCATACCTCATAAGCATTAAGATAACCCTCTAGCGTAATAACAGTTTTATTTTTAGTTTTTGTTTAGAGCTATTGCTGATAGATCGACATAACTAAAGTAGTTGGTTCTTAGTACTGTGCCCTAATTGAAATCCCAACTAGAATTTATTGAAGTCATGTTTAAATAGCCTAAACCCTTGGCTAAAACCTTTGGACACTTGTCTGAAGTTCATTGCTGTTGTGGTTAGATTGAGAGATTCTTCGTGATGCCCTACACCGCTCTCTAAAACTGGCTCTTTGTGAATGTCATCGCAGTTAAAATTTTTGTTGGAAAAGTAGATTTCTTTTATAATGTGTCGCAAGTCTGGCTTTAGTTTTATTGTGCTTTTTTAAACTTATAAAAAAAAAATATTTTTTTGATGAAATTTTTCAAGATTGTTCATTAGATTGTTCATGAGGTATGATGGAATGAGAAGCTTTTAATGAGCTCTTATACCAACTTGCGCCAGCATTATGCAACGAAATCAGGTTAATAGAGCTTAACGACGCTTTTAAGTTTAATCGAATTTATATGCCGCTCAATTCTCTGAATAAATTTTCATGGCAAACAATTTGAATTTCAACATTGAGGCTGGAAAAATAAATTAGAGGTTTCTTTCACTAGTCTCATTTACATTCGCCTCAGACGAATGATCAAAACAATTGGTCTATCGTTGAGAATATCTAATAAAGTGTTATTTTATGGATTATCAGTCCCAAACAGAATTATAAATTTCATTGAGAAGATTTGAATCTGGAAGTATGAATAGCCGAAAAAGAATTCATAATGAGACTTTAAAATATTTGGTTACTTTGAGGTTTGAATAGAGATCATGCTGGGAGAGAGTGCCTCGATAAAAACGAGGCGTGTGCTTGAGAGATGGGATAAGTTTTCTATTTGTCTAATGATTTCTTCGTGACAAGTTTACTGTTTGTATTGCAGATTTTAACTTGAAATATAAACTACTTTATAATTAAAATTTGTGAAGAATTAAAAAAGTTAACAGCGATTTCCAGGAAACAAGGAGAGACATCAATAAGGTTTGTGAATATAAAATTTCAATTTCGCATTCAAAAGTTTTTTACTCCCACGCACATCCTAAATGTGACGCTAAAAAAAAATAATATTAACTAGTCGTTAACTGAATTTCAGTGTTTTTCTTTATTTACCACTTTTAGCTGGGAAGCAATAAAAAACGTTTTGCGAGCTTTTTCATCAATGCTCTGCACGATCTTTTGTATGGTAATGCACTCATAAATTATCTGATAATTTAAATACATTTCATTGTTCAATAGGGCTTACTTGAATTTGTTGTCCCCATGAAGTATTTGCATCCATAATTGAAAATAATATATGCAAAATTTGATTATGATAAAAACCATAAAAAACGAAAGAATATTTATAAGCTCATTAAAAATAGAGCGATCTTAACCATAAAACAAATGAAGAATTATTTAAAGATGTTTTTAGTTATTATGATAAAACTATAGTCCCTATTTATAAATAATTAGTTATAACTTTTATTTATAATTATGGTTTTTAATTATTTAATTAAATAGTAATAATAAATTCAAAAAAATTCTAATTAAAAAAACTAAACTAAAAAATAAAAATTAAACAAAATTTTATGAAAATTATTCCATTCATTAAATTTTATCATCTCAATTGTTGTAGATAGCCTCAAATACTGTATATAGTTTGCACTAGAAGTCTGAATAATAGATTTAACGTCATTTAACTCGTTATTTTATTGCATAAAACTTTCAATAAGACGCCACTATAATCCCAACCATAGAAACTCAGTATTTAAAACACACAGTACAAACAAGTCCTCGGGATCCAGTTCTATAAAAATGTTAACATCCACTCGAAGACTCTTGAATAGATCACATGTTGGTGTAGTTTTGAATCTTTTGAGATTTTTTCTTTTTTTTGATGTTGCACGTATTTTAATAGGTCGAAGGCTTATTGAACAATTTCAGTTGCAGGGATAGGTACAATTTGGTGCGATTATAATAAAAAAGGTTGATTGCTGTCTTCTATGCGTTTAAGGATTTTAAACTAATGAAACCACTATCATAAAAACTTAAAATAACCTAACCTATTTTTAGATTGCTTGATTGGTGGATCAAAAGGAAACATAAAAGTCTCCTATCTTGGTGTCTTATGATAGGCACTATGAAGACCGCTTTTTTCAACGTAAATTCTTCTGTTTCTTTTATGCTCTATCTTAGGTTTGTGTTGATTTATGGCTCGGTTTCATTATTTTATGTTGTATACTTTAAAACTTTAAATTTGAATTTTCAAAAGTTTTTGAGGTTTTTTTGCAAAATCTTAATTATATAGTCCACGATTTCCATAAGCTCATCTCAGACAGCTTTGGACCAGTCATGCTTTAAATACTCCCCAAAAGTCGCACACAATCTCTATTGTTATATACACATAATTTTTCATGAATTTATTGACAGAACGAAAGTTTTGTAGGCAAATTTACGTGGGGTACTTGTTAATGCAAATTCACCAGCTAAAAGTTTTGTACTTCGAACAATTGCTAAAAAATTCAGCAATTTATAGCCTTATATACTAATAAAACTTATCGTGAAAATCTTTTGTTGGTATATTCATAATGTATTCAGTGGATTCATTGTCTTTATTGAGTGAATCCTCAAATTCCATCAAATGCTTGTATTTAGTCATGAAACATTGGTCGTTTCATCATACGATTCAACTGAACTCTGCCCATAAATTATAATGGTAGACGTGACCTAACCTAAAGACATACAGCATTTTCATTGAGTAATTTGGGTTTCGATTTTATTAGTTAAAGAAAAAAGTACCTCTTGAAAATCCTACTTATTAAGCTACCAAACCCCATTTTTGGCAAGCTTACATACATATCTAACAGAAATGAAACAGCATACTGATTTTAAAAAAATTCGAAATGGAATTTGCTTAAACAAAAGATTCTCAACGTGAATAAAACTACACATTAGGTAAGTTTTCTAGTGTCGATAAACCTCAAAAATGAATGTTTCATTACTGCCATATTATTTTCAAATCTACTCTCAAATTCTTTCTATAAAATCATAGATTAAAAACTAAATTTACTTTGGAGAGTTAGTATTAAAAGCCTTCATCGGCCTTAATTTCCTACTTGCTGATCAATAAAGAGGCTCTGATCAATAGAGTCTAGTATGGCAGGTTGCAACTCAACATATACCAGATAGTAACATAAAAATGAGTTATAAGATGCTGGTAAACTGTATAAAACTGATATGCTTTAAGCAGATTAAATTTTATATATTCAACGATGTTTAAGGTTGACTTATGAAAGAATTTTAGAACATTTATTGAGCAAACTCAGCTAGAATTTTTGGTAAGTATAGCCTTATCATAATACGTTAGCATATTTTATATATTTATATATAAGGTCAGCTGTGCTCGACACTAATGCTTTATAATTCCTTAATATGACATATTATATATCGAATTTTTAAGTTAACAATGGATCATAATACATCAACGGTTCATAAAACTCTGATTAAGAGACTGCAAATGGATGAGAAGTTGGATAAATGGAAGTGTAGATTTTTAATGAAATGAATATAAATTACTTTTCCACTTACTGATGCGGTCCAATAAGCCTTATAGCAAATTTGTTGATTAAAACTGATAACAAATGAATAGGGAAAAAATTCAACGTTTTTGCTTATTGAACACTAAAGCTAGTTTTTTATTTAAAGATTTTATAACTGAAAAAAATAAAATTTTTTTTCTTTTATCTTTTATATGAAGAGATTTTTACAAAAAAAAATTATTTGAACAAAACTAACTTTTGATGTTAGAAACAGAACCTCCAAAATCTCAAAAAAACACGTCTTACAGAAGCAGACATAAAGAAATTGAATCTTTAAAATAAATCCCACAATTTTACAAAAGCATGCCCAATTAAGCAAATGAGTTTCTCACTTCAAGTTGATCCCTGGATTATGAGCTAGAATGAAGATTGTCATATTACATATTTTTAACCGTTGCAATGTGACAATACTTCACTTTCGTATAGGTTAGTAAATTAGTTAGTTGGTTAGCTAGTCAGTTAGTTAGTCAGTTAGTTAGTTAATTGGTTAGTTAGTTAGTTAATTAATTAGTTAGTTAGTTAGTTAGTTAGTTAGTTAGTTAGTTAGTTAGTTAGTTAGTTAGTTAGTTAGTTAGTTAGTTAGTTAGTTAGTTAGTTAGTTAGTTAGTTAGTTAGTTAGTTAGTTAGTTAGTTAGTTAGTTAGTTGATTACTTATTACTCCATTGCATAGAACTGGTGATTTTTGCAAAAACTGAAAAATTTGTTAATTTTTTTTGTGACTATAATGTTTTTTGGAAACTCGTTGAAATACTTTTCAGAATATAAAAAAATAATTAATTTAATTTTATTTTATATTTATATATATTTTATTTAACTTAAAACGTGAATATTAATGATATACCAAAAATAACTTGTTTCAACAAATGCAAAATCATTATATATAAAATACAGAAAATGGGTGAAAACAAATACAATTACACACGGCTGTGACAAGAATTAGTGCTGAAAACAAAACAATCATAGAAAGATATTAGCGATGTTAATTCTGGATATATGGTGAATAAGATATGGAAATAAAAAAATAATGTAATATAAATATAAATGAATAAATAAATTAAAAGTAAAATTGAAAAAATAATTGACTATTGGGAGTTAAATTTAGCAATGGTGTCACGAGCATTACCAAATCAATACTTGAACAATGAATCATGGGAGAAACCAAAAAAAACAAAAAAAGGAGATTAAGGGAATTGATATCAGTAAAAGCTTCAAAGGAGTGATTATGGCCAAAATAAGTGGTGGTTGTGATGAAGGGTTCAAGGACAATTTAATGTATTAGAAGAAACATAATAGCAACAATATGAAGAATAAAAAACAAAGAAAATGAAATAAAAAAAAATAATATAAACAAGAACAATAATAAATAAAACAATGAAGGCAACAAAAATAAAAAGGATAAAATCAGGGATAAAAATAAAATATTAGAATGGGAGTAGGTGATGAATGCCAAGTACGCAGTCCCAAACAAGCGGTTATTAAAATAATATCATAATAAAAAATATCATAATAAAATAATATCATAATAAAAAATATCATAATAAAATAATATCATAAAAACAATATTACATTATGGAAATTAAATATATAAAAATTATAATTGTGGAAGTATCAAAGTAATAATTTAACTCATAATATTATATTGATATCATTATTCATAATTAAATACGAATATTATAATTGATATTGAATTAATATAAAACTAATAATATTATATTATGAAAATGAATCTTTGAATTTTCATATAATAACAATAATAACATAAATAATAATAAATTATTAAAAAAAATAAAAAAACAAAAAAAAATAATTAAGCGCAAAAAATTCATATGTTGTCGATAGTTATTGAGGCATGAGAATAGGCAAAAAGGCCCGCCAAAATAACTGCTACTTTCCAATTCTTTTATTATTATTAATAATGTTTCTATTTTTATTTTTATTTTTTTTGTTATGTGTAGTATACTTGTTTTTTTATGTTCATTCCCTTTGTCTTGATTGATTGATATTCCAAAAATCTCACTATTGTGTTTTTTTCATTTTTCAAAAACTCCTACTTTTCAGATATTTTAGTCATTTCAAACTATTTTTTCAGTTTGAACTTAATTCATTTCTTCCTTTTCTCCATTTCAATTTTTCTTAGAGACAGTAGCAAATTTGAAAACGTAATTTTTCACGACAATACTCATTTAAAAGCACCATTGAATGTTTTAAACTAAAAACGAGGATCGTGTGGAACGCAAAAAAAGCTTTTTCAAATGTCACTAAGCATTGAAAAAAAATAAAAACAGAGAGTTTTAATAAAAAGAACTGAAAAAATGTTTTGAATTTAAATAATTCAGTTTCAATATATTTTCCTATTTCGCCATTTTATTTTTTTCAAATTATTTGAGCTTTAAGTAAAAAAAATTTAATATTCAATAGTTACTTATTACAGTCGTTTGTGTGTGTCTCTGGTGCCATAGAGTGGCGCCTAATGAGGCGTATGCAGCATATATAAAGATTAAATGAACAGTGAAATTCAAAATAAAGACAACGGAATCATAAACTAATAAGACAATTTTTACAGTCTTTTTAAACCCAAACTAGTTTGAGAAAATTTTTTGTGAAGTTCTCTTTTAATAAAACTGATGTTTTTAAAAACATTAATGTTACTTTTTGTATTTTTAACTTCATTAATATTACAGCTGTGTTATTATTGAAATTAGTAACTATTTTTTTTGAGGAAATAGTATTATTTATATTATTACAGATCAATCAGATCAATGACGAGTATGATTATAGTGACATCAACTTCAGGAGTTTCCAACCACTGAGTATTATGAACTTTGAATGCAATGTAATGTAAGTTTTTTTGAATGTGACAATTTAAAAAAAATATGCAAGTATAACTAAATAAACAAAACAGTTAACTAAGATTATATGGAAAAACGGTCTGTTAATTGAAACAAAAGCAACCATAATAATATTTATATAAATGACATTTAGAAAACTGAGTTGATTTTTGAATGTATAAAAATAATTAAATCTGTGATAATAAACAAAAAAAATATATAGATGAAACTTCAAATAAAATATTTTGAGCAATCAAATGTTAATTTTAGACAAAATTTGAATAACTTCATTGTCTTCATCTTTTTTCTTCAATGGGACTTCCACATCATCACAATTGGAACCAGAAATTGCTTATCCTTTTCTTTATTGTTACATTCTTTGATATTAATTAAACGATAATATTTTTCTTGTCTTTTATAGAATTTTCATCAAAGTAATACCAGCCTTTATTACCCCCAAAAAACCATGAAGTGTTTGTCTTTGTAATTTTTGTTGTTGCATAAAATGACACTGTTGATATTCACAATTTAACCTCTTTTTATGAAGAGCAGAAAATCCGAGATTCTCCTAAAAAAATAAGTTCTGTATGCTATTGTACTAAGTTATCGAATTTTAAAATAAAATTGCGAAATCATTTTAAATAATAATACTTTGACATTTTAAACTGAATTATGTAGTTTTTAAGTATAAAAATCGACTATTCGAGCCGCCATTACAACTTCGACAGGCCACCTTAGATTGGCGCCAAAAAATACATGCATATATTATAGTAAAAATATTTACTATCATATTCACTATCAGTTCTAATTGAATCATTATATTTACTCTCATTACTTTTATAATCTTCATATTCATCATGAGTACTATACAAAACTAAAACCCATCCATCCCTCTTAACACCCATCCATCCTCTCATAAACTTTCATCCCCCTTTCTCAACACCCACCCACTTCTTCGTAAGCTCCCCAATCTTAGAATGTATCTCACACAAGACATCAATCTTGCCTGACTCGTGCTTACATTTGCCTAGTTGATATACACATGAAACAGCTTATTGGAGAATTTCAAAGACCGAAATTTCTAAAAATTGTTTTTTACTTATTCCAATGTGAGAAATTAAAATTGAAGCAGCAATTAAAATGATGTTCCAGTGCATATGATAGAAGATTTTAAGAGGCTCCTTCTCGGCGTTTTGCACATGAAAAAATGATTTTTCAAATTTAAGTTCACTTTCAAGAAGTGAAAAATTATTAGTTTCCCGAAAACAAAGACGCAGTTAATTTTGAATTTTTTGAATAATGATTTTGGAAATGACAAATATTTTGCATTTACACTGAAAATATTCAAAATTTTTTTTTTTTGACACTTTTGAGGCTTGAAGCTTAATTATGTTAAAATTTAAACTTAAGCGATATAAGAAATAATGGTACATGAACTTCGCCAAAATTCATTTATCCATCTTGATATTTTTTATAAACATTCATGAAAATATCCCAAAACTTTGAAAGTATTGAGCACAATAAGACAACTTTAGAAGTATTTAAAATTTTGCCAAATTTTTTTTGTGCAATTTATTGGAATATTTCTTAAGGAAAAATTCATTGAAAAACTCAATATCAAACTTAGTGTCTCAATAAATGGCAAAAAAAAAAAATTTCAGCAGCTGTTGATGGCTTGTGAAAGTCATAAATAAAAAGTTAGTGATGCCACAACTCATTTGAGAGTTCTCATAGAAGAATGAAATCAAAGCCTCAAACATCTGGCGTTAGCGCCACATTCCTGACTTTACAAAATTGGGTAGTTTGACTTAAACACCAGCTTTGTGTTTATATTGGAATGGAATGACTCTTCCAATGAGGCTTTATGCAGTATTTTTTCAATAATTTCTTTTAATGGCAAAGATTTGCAAACGAGTTAATTTATAGATTGTCACAAGATTTTTAATATTTCGCCACATCATTTTCTTCATGGTTTTCATAGTTGACCATGCACAAATAATATTATGAAATCTTTCATAGTTTTTCCATCAAACAAACTAGTGGAACCCTAGAGCTTCTTTCAGAACCAGCTGCTCTGTGGGTAGTGCATTGATTTATGACCTCGTCCAAAGGGTCCACTCACAGCGGCTTCTAATCTATTTGAAACGCATAATCTATCTTTAAAATTTGCAGACTTCTGTTCGAAAAGGATGCTTTTATTTTCTAGATTGGCTTTTATTGGGTAGGGTCATATCGAGAATAATTTATGGCTTTTGATGGACTGAAAAATTTTGTTGAATAATTTAAAGTTTTTATAAAAGCTTAAAAATAAATGCAATGAAAAAACATAATTTTTAAAAAATATAAAATCCTTTTAATTAAATTAAAAAGAATATAGAATATAAAAATCTTTTACAAAACTTCAAAGTAGAACTTGAAAATTGCATGCGATAGCTCAAATGAGGCTAGTGTCTGCAATTGAATTTGTCGAATAACCTTGATAATTTTTGAGCTCTGACGGCTGTTAGGCGCGCTTTAATATTTATGGAACCGTACGCAAAGTTTAGAATGTTTTATATCTTTGTCTTAGCCAGTTAGATTGTTAGTTTTTAGAAGCAGATGACACGTTTAGTTGTTCGTGTATCTGTGTAACTATTCATTATTTCTGTATAAATATGCATTTTTGTATAAATAGGAGTTGATCAAAAAAAAACAGCACGTAAAATTCTTTAAGCAATTCTTGTGAAATTGTTTATGTTATTTGAATCTTGCTGTTGTTGACCAATGAGAGTTTTTAAAAATATATTAAAAGAAAAATCTTCGCGGGAACAAAAACTACATGACCAAACAAGATCTTATTTTCTTACTTACTTTCTAGAGTCTGTAAGGCATGCTTGTTGATATTTAAATGTTCACACTGTGATCTACCTCTGGTCCAAGGGAACAGCTTGGTGATTGCCAGGGTCTTGGACCTTTGCCTTCAAATCCATATTCACCTTTGTAATACCGAATCAACTTTATAATTAACATTTGCTCTTATAATCCATATCACCAGATTCTTGGATACTAGAGACTTGTCTTTATTACGTTGTACGTTTTCCTTGGCTGTTATGAATTATACAAACTGGGTTTGCATTGATAACACTGCATAAAAATTAAGTCGATTGGATTTATTTCCAAGGTAGATACACAGAATAATATGAACACAACCTTGTGATGCTTATCCCATTATCTTGAAGTCCCATATACCAATGTTGCTCAGCCAATCGTTTATTTCTTGCTAATTGTGTCTTTTTGTGTGCTCCCTAGAGCATATTTTTAATTAGATTTTGAAAGTTTTTTGGATTAACTTTGAATTTTTGTTCTCAAATTTTATTACTTTTTTTAAATTTTTTTTTGTTATTTTTGTTACTATTTTAATGTTGTTATTTTTGTTGTTATTGATTTTTCTATTATTATCTCCATGATTTTCTTTTTCAATCTTTTTTTATGGTTTTTATTTTTTATTACTGTTATTATCTTTATAAGCAATAATGATTATTATTATGAGTGTTATCCTCTAATAAATCATTCCACAACGAAGCGCCATTAATAATTGAGAACAGCAAACTTTCACGTGGAAAACCCTTTACAAATGACCGCAAAAATAATGAAAAAACGAAGCTTTTCATAACAATGAAAAATTTTTCCGTGAAAAATTAAATAATTTTTCAAATATCTTCCTAAATGACAATTTGAAATTGCAGAAAAACAGGTTTTGGGGTTATTTTGGGAAAAAAATTTTGTTTTTTATGGTGCACCGTAGTTAATTCTTATAGTTAAAGCCCAAAAAAAGGTGCTGGAAAAATGGAAAACTGATTTGATCAACAAAACAATTAAAGATAATTAGAAATATAAAAAAAAATTCAAAAAAGAAAACAATAGCAATAAAAAAGGATATAAAAACTATGAAGTAAAAACAAAAAAAAAATTTTTTAAATAAAAAAACTAAAACACAAAAAAACAAAAACAACATTTTACGCCATGACAGCATCAATTACCGCATAATTGGCCCCTATAGCTCAATGATTGAGCATTAGACTAATTATCTAAAGTTACCGGGCTCGATCCCACGTGGGCCGACAATTAGCACCTGTTCCATAGTGTGTTTTCGCTACATTAAATTTGTAGCAAGCGCTTTGATTTATAAGGAATAGCGCTTTATAAATACCGCATTACATAATTCCAGCATTGGGCAATAAGCAAAACATAATTAAAAAACTAAATGAACATAATGAAAAAATTGATTTTTTAAATCAATTATGCAAGAATTACATCGAAAACACACTAAGCTACAATGAACAAACAGTAAATGCAAATTAAAATGAAACTTCTTGCCTTGGTGATAATATATCACGTAATTAACTATGGAAAGATCTCAAATTTATTCATACTTATGAAAATTTAAATATAAACACAAAAAATTATAGAGAAAAGATCCATAAAAAATACACTCAATACCTAAGAACATTAGTTATTATAAATATTATTAAAAAATTGAGAGAAAAATTAAGAAAAAGCCAAAGTAATGGTTGACAAACGAAGACGGATGAGGCACATCAAATCAACAATTTATTCGTGCTTATTGTTTCCGAAGGTCATTACTGCTATCTTTTCAAAGAAATAGCAACAAGATAAAAAGAGAAACAATTTAAACTAATGAAAACTTAGAAAAGTTTGAAAGTCAATAACATAAGAATTAAATGAAGTATCAAAATGAAAAAGAAATAGCAGAAAATTATAAAGAATAAACAAAATGAACTATAAAAAACCCGATGAGAATGCTTTAATAAGAAAATATAAAAAATCAATAAAAATAATATAACAAGAACAATGATAAAACAAAAAAAATAATGGAACAAGAATGATAATGGTAACAATAATGAAATAATAATAGTGACAAAACTAAAAATAACCAATACAAAAATATAAAATACAAAACAAATTGTTTATAGAAATAAAAAAAAAATAATAAAAATAAAAAAGCAAAAAATTGGATATTAATAAAAGAAATATTCTTTTATTTCCACAAATAAATAATTTTGAATACCCTGGGTGTTGCCACACACGATGACCAAAGATGACCACTCAACCAGCCAGTTAGGTTTTCTGAGCTCATCTTTAACTTTAGATAGGACCCTTCTTATTTCTGATACAAATACAATTCGTGCAGCCAATGATTTCCAAGGTTTTTACAACTATTGAGACCAACACAAGTCACCTGCAAGACTTTGATGCTTTTGTATTTTTGCTGGTTCTGCTTGTTGAAAGCCCTATCTGGGTTGGCTACTGTTTGTAGCAGATGGGAAGATGAAAAAGATGAATAACGAGAGTAATGAAAGCAATGACAATATCAATAAAAAATGTCAATTATGAAAATTAAAATAGCATGACTTGAGAAAAAAAAATTGATCAGTGATGTAACAGTGATTCAGTTCACACGTAATAATCCTTCAAAAAAATGCGTCATATTTGCATAACAGATGCATATAAGCGTACTTTGGTACACCAACTTTAAGTTAGGGAGAATCTTTTAAAATCATCACGTTTGCTCAAAAAATAAGATAAAATTTCAGGCAAGTTCAGTCTCATTAAGAAATATGAACCAACTTTATTAAATAAACGTGTTTTTATTAAATATTTCCCACTAATTGAGATTTTTTTGCACAAAACTCAAGTTTAAAAAGCATAGGGCGTTTTTGAAAAACTAAATGTTTAAGTCATAACGATGTTATAATGACAAAAGTTCTCAGTTTTTATCAGTGACGCTTCAGGGTTCGGGGTTTTTGTGCATGAGACCGTTGAAAAATCGCCAATCTGATAATTTGATTATCTGTATTTCATACTTTTTTATACATGTAATCATATTATTTTGTACTCATTATTACATTTTTTTCTGCATGTCATTATGCTTTTCATAATGTTGATTTCAGTAATACTTCGGACTTGGTGTTTCTATAGAATTTTTAAAATACTTGCCCAAACCATTAACGCATTTTTTAGTTAACTTTTAAATTTTTGGTCACTGACAATCACATGGCTATTATTTTTAAGCCTCTGAAGTCAAATTAGTCAAACTCCTTTTGCAGAGTTTCTTAAAATCTTGTAATTGCATATTCCAGTTTTTCCGTTTTTTCACTATAAAATTAAAAGAAAATTTTTATTCACTTTTATTTTTTTTTAAATTTATTTCCATAGAACTATTTCATTTTTCTTCCATACTCATAGTCAGTTTTTCTTCATTTATATAGTTTTTGTAAATTTTTATTACCTAATTTCAATTTTTATCTTTTGTTTTCCAAGTTTTATCAATTACCATGTTCAAAATAACTATCACCACCACCACACCACCCCCATCCTCCACACTACCACCATTCACTTTTTTCGTACTCGTCATAAAAGCGCATAAAACTTCAATTTTTAGAATTTTTTGTTTTTTTTTGTGCGGAAGTTTATTGAATTTAATTTCCATTCAGCTTTTGAAATTTAAAATAATTTTTTTTTCGAATTTTAAAGTTTCCAAAAGGTGTGTTAAATTTTGGAATTTTAATTAAATTTCTTATCTTACACTGTTTCAACACACAAACTTCACACAAAAAGATATAAAAGTTTGCCATTTAGACAACGCATATAATCCTTCCCATTCGCCTTAACTTCTCTAATGTTTCTAGTATTTTCCGACCACAAATGTTTTTTTTTTGGTGAAATATTGTTGAAGTAAAATTTTTAAAAATAAAAGTGAGAAGATATTTATGATATTTTCTCACCCCCTCAGATTGGCAGTAAAAGAGTGAGAATAAAAAGAAAAGTACATGTAAATAAAAAAAGTATTAAAGTAATAATAAACTGAACTAAATCGAAACTTGGAACATTAATTAAATTCAATTATAACTTAAAATATCAAACTAATTAAAAATAAAACTGAGAAATGAACTTGATACACAAGAAAAGCTGGCTAATATTTGGTGAATAATGACCTGAAAACTCTTGGTATTTTTCAGCTTGTAACCACAACTCTTTTGCTGCTCGGAGCGTGTGTGAAACATCAAACAACGACCCAAACCAACAAGACGGACTATTAATAAGGGCAATACTATGAAAAAAAAATGGAAAACACAACAACGAATAATAATGCAAATTTTTGTTTAAAAATATAACATTAACGAGAGTAATAAAAAAATGATTATACTAACAAAGCAACAATAATTCAGAAGGCAAACAAGCCTACTTCCAGCAACAATAACAATTATTGAACAATACAAATAAGGAGTGGCAAAGATTAAATAATTTAAGAAAATAATTAATAATTTTGAACAATTAAAAAAAATATTGAAAAAACAATAATTATAATAAAAAAGTAACAATAATAACAATAAAACACCAAAAATACCATTGAGAGAATGTCTTTATTATTGTGCTTGAAGAAAGTGGACCAACTGAAGAGCAAAGGAGACAAGGTGGTGTGCGCAATTTTCAGAGGTAACCAATCTTATATATTATCGCTCGTATTGTTTTTTGGTTGTCTTTTAATAATGCTATCTTTTGTGATGTGCATCTCATCAATGAGGTTTAGTATTGATAATGGCAGATCAAAAGTTTCAAACTGCTTTTTAGATAACTAATATACTTTTCATTTACTCTAATAACAACAACAACTAAAACTACTACTACAACAACAACAACTACTACTACTACAACTACTACTTCTCTTACTACCACTTCCATATATAATAACTGAAACACTTGGCAAACTACATGAAGATCAGTTTTAATGAACTATTTTCGAAATTTAATTACAAACATCGCTTTGATCAAAAGTGATTGAGAGGCGGTTGAAGAGTGGATGGATGATGTGATTAAGGAAGGAGGGGGTGGTATTGCGTGCGAAAAATAGATTCAAGTATTGAAGTTGGCAAGTTAAGTGGGTGGAAAAGATTAGTAATTTGTTGCCAAGTTTAGATGAATTTTTAAAAATGAGTTTTGGATTGGCTGGTAATGCCGTATGGAGCTTTTGTAAAAGAGGTTTATTTTTAAAAAATGAATTAAAAAAAAATTAATAGTTTAAAAAATTGTTGAAAAATATAGAAAGAGTAATGAAAACATAAGATTCAATAAAGAAGATTTAATATTGATAGACCAAGTTCGTCTTATTATCACAAAAGTTTTTGAAAATTTGCATGAAAAAGGTGTTTGATGGGCATTGAAGAAGTGATGAAAAAAGCTAAAATCTTTTATGGGTTTTGATAAAAAACAAACTAAAATTAAGAATGCTCACAAACAAAAGTTGAGTGAAATAGTTGTGAACTTCAACTATGGTACGCTATTGTAAGGCAAAAAGTTTAAATTTAAATAAATAAAAACGCGTGAAAAATTGTGGCTTCCAACACTGCTTTGAAACCTACCTAATTGATACAAATGGGATGGATCTTTTGAACGGAAACGAATGGCAGTGCGGAAGTTAGAAATTCTTTATGCTTATTAGTTTCTTTAAAGTTTACTGTTATGTCTGCTTAGAAAAAAAAATCAAAGAAATATAAATACAGAAAAATTAATCAGATATTAGAAAAAAACTAGTGTTGATGAATAAAAGTTTTATATTTGCAAAATAACTAACTCTAAGTTCCATCGTTCATAACTCAACCCATGCAATCAGCCTTCCACCAATCATTGCACCTTATTCAATTTCACCTGCTGCTTGTAAGTATACATGCTTCGAATGGCGATGAAGAAGGTGGAGGTTGTTTTGAGGAGAGAAAATAATAGACGGAGATGAGAATAAAATAAAAAAGAAAACAATTGACAAATATTTTTCTAGTTGAAAAAAAATTATAGAAAATAATGAGAATTAGTACTGCTACTACTACAGATAAGAAACCAAAGAAAAATGAAAGAAAGAAGGATTTGAGGTTAAACTAGTGTTAAAGAAAAACAGGTAGAGACGATGAGGATTATTAGAAAGTATTCATGATGAAATATAAAGGACAACGATCAAACATTTCAACGATTGCTTACCAAGGGTGATCTCCACCTTCCAAAACTCCTCCCAAAGATCCCTTCCAAGCCAACCAATCTTGCATCTCAAACATTTATGAGAATTTAAGTGAAAAAATTGAAAGTAAACCCGGGTTATTTCTTTCTCACTTTTCTTAATTAGACGTGAGAAAATGATTAAAAAGAGGATATTTTAGCGTGATAGTGAGGCAATTAAATTGAAAAATTAAGTGGCCAATGACTTTAAATTCGCAATTATGTAAGTAAATTTCATAAAGAATATTATCTGTTCGGTTGTTTTTTCAAGTCGGATGAGATTCCTTCGAGAATAATCTTTTAAGTCTTCTCATTTATTATTCATTTAAAATTTTTTATTAAAAAACAATGATAATGACATGGGAAGCTGAAACTTAAAAAAGATAAACTCAAACTTCACATGTTAAGATTTAATTCTGTTTCTCTTATTCCTCCTGCAATGAGTCCCTTTAAAATAGGCTTCGCTTATTGGGAGTCTCTGAAGCTTCATTGGGCACAAAACGCTATCGAATAATTAATGACATTCATGCAATAATCTATCTGTTTCTATATCTACACACTTTAAACACGGCTATCATCATCCTGCTCAAAAAGCGAACATTATCATGATTAAGAAGTAGCATTTGATTATGTGAACTTTTTCACCATAATATTATAAAAGAACTACTTTGGGTGGATGGTATTTTTAGGGTTCATAACTTGTGTGGGGTAGGTCTTTTTTATAGCTTTTGTGGGTAAAGGATATTTTTAAGGATCATTTCTATAACTTGTGTGGTATTTTGAGACATGTACTCCCAGTTCAACTCCTTTTTTGTTCTAATCTACTTTTATATTTATTGACTTCATTTTTAACACATTTTACTTTGTGTTCATAGAAAAGATATCATCATGTGTTTTTGCTTAATTATTGATTTTACTTTTAATTTCTGGAAACTTTTTATATATATGTGGTGTGAAAAGTTTTATCAATGGTTTTCCATGAATAGAAAATATTATTCTGGCAACAAAAAGCTTCGTATTTTTTTAATGAAATGATAAATAACTAGTTTTCAGCATTTTTATTTGTCAATTCATTTTAATATTTTTTATTATTTTTATTTTTTTTTCTTATATTTTTTCATTCTTTTTTTCTTTCTTTCTCAACTTTATCTTCGCAACTTTGAATTCCAGTGTTAAATTAAACATTTTATAAATATGATTTTGTGCAAATTTTTGTACACTTTTCTCATCCATACCATCATCAGTCCATCACATTCAGGCATACAAAAACAGACGAATGACGTCAAACCTTCATATAGTCCAGTAGGATTTGAATATTTAAAAAGAATAATAAAACGAGTTGTATGCTATAGAGGGTGAAAAGAAGAGTATAAAATGGTGTTTATGGTGATGAAAAAGCTTGGAGAAAAAAATTGAGATGACGTAGGTGTTGAGGAATATAAAAGATGGAATAAAAGTGAAAAAAGGATATTTTGAAGAACAAAAGCATGGATATGATGTGAACAACACGAATGAGAAATGATGAACTGAACTAATATGAAGGAATGATGGAAAATAGACAATTAAAGGTGGATTAAAAAAACGGGAAGGAAGGAATGAATGAAGGAAAAGAAGAAAAAGAAGATGAAAAATTTTTGGAGAAGAATTAAAAAGGGAAGATGTTGTGGGGAAAACAGGATGAAGCAAGACATGAAATGTGCAGGATGCTTCTGGGTTTTGTTGTGTCTGAAAGCGATAAAAATAGCCATGACTCATAATAATATGACTATTAATAAAAAAGAATACTAATGATAATATGAATAATATCATTTGATGTTGATGATAATGATGGTGATGTTGATGATTTTGATGATAACGTTGGTGAAATTGCTTACAATGCCCATAACCATTTGCTGATGATGGGCTGCATTAAAGCGTTCAAGAGTGATGAAGTAACTGATAAGCAACATCAGATCAGCAAGGTCCATGGGCTTATATCACTTTGTTTTGAAGACATTGATTTGTGATGGTGTAAATGGGGCGTGGTGAAGATTTCGGTGATAGGGGGTGAAGGATGATGATTGTGCGGATGGTGATGAAGATGAGGAGTGATGAGGGTGGTGATGAAGATGAGGAGTGATGAGGGTGCTGACGATGATACTTCAAAAATACATAAAAGAGACAAGTCTGTTAAGAAAAAGAAATTACTTAAAAATAAAACTTATGAGATGAAAAGATGAAAGCCATAAAATGAAAAGTATGAAAAATAGTTTGTGAAAATAAAATTTAAGGAAAAAAAGACCGTAAGAATGAAGATGGCAAAAAAACTTAGGCGTGGGAAACAAACTTAGCCCAGCTACCTTGGAAACCAATATTTTGCAATAAAAACTTAATATTGATGTTTCTAAACTATAAATTGGTGAGTTTGATACCACAAACAATGATGGATGGGAGAGGTCAATTTAATAAATTTGGCTGCATGTAACTTTTGGTTCTGGGGGTAAGAAGTTGAAGTACGTAATTGGGGTTTTGTGGGTAAGAAGTTGAGACATGCTTTAAAATACATGGATTTTTATTTTTCACAACAAAACGAAATTTTTTTGAATAAATTTATTTGGAAAAAACTATATATAAATGAATAAATTTATAGCAAGTTCTTGAGGTCTCGATAAATTTTCATTTTGTGTTGTTTTAAGAGACATCTTATGTAGCTTATCTTGATTTTTTGAGATAAAAAATGAAGCAGTTTTTAAAAAAAATTTTGTCATAAACTATAATAAAATTTGACAAAAAATTTTATCATTTCAAAAGTTACGTAAAATATATTTAGATCAAAACACAGAAAACTTTTTCTACAGGTTCAATTAAAGAAAAAAACATGCATAAAATTGAACACTAATGCAGGGTTGAAAAAAATTTGAGAAAATATAAGTTAAAATATCCATCAAGTTGAGCTTGGTCAGAACTCATAACTCATATAGGAGTTGGTGTTAAGATAGTTTCCCCTCGTGTTAGTTATAATGTTATTTTGAGCTGGTTAATAAAATTTCATTTTATGTTAATATAATGTGATAATATGATCATTTGAAAAAAGACTTTGTGTTTGTTTACCTTAATATAATTTTATTCTGTGTTAGTTTATATGATGCTGTTATGTGTATGTTGGAATGACGTTATTATATATTAATTACCATACAGTCTTCCATACCTCATAAGTACATTTTTTGCAGTGAATATAAGATTTGAAAATGAATTAAAATTAGTTTTAAAGTGGAAGCAGCAAAAAAAACTGAATGTAGCTGTTATGAAATTCTTCATTAAACATGGAAAGATCTTTTGGAAAATTAATTCCTGATAGAAAACTAAAAAAAAACTGGATGAAGTTAAAAATGAAACTCAAGATGGCCATAACAATGCTAATAATTAAATGTAAAAAAGCCTTATTGACTGCATGACTACTATTAATAAGACATAAAAAACATAACATAACAATAAAAAAATAATTAAAACAGCAAAAAAAAACAAAACTAAGCATTGAAAACGGTCAACTTGAGTTTCGTGTGGTAATTTCGATTTATTTGAAACTTAATGAAAGTTTGGAAAATATTTTATTTGGAATTAAACTGAGAAATTTAATTATCAAAGTTTTGCTATAAATAATTTAATGTGAATTTCAACAAAATTTTACTTAGCCAAAACTTATGCTGAATTCTAAATAAACGTGTTTAGTAATTTTTCTTAAATTAAAGTTTTCGAACAAAATTCATGTCTCAAAATAAACAGTGTTTAAATAAATTTAAATAAAAAAAAATCAAACTTATGGAATAATTTTATTGGAAAAACATGTAAAAAGTAAACTTACTATAAATTCAGAAATAAAAAAAATAACAATGACAAAAAATTTTTTGAATGAATAAAAAAAATATCAATATTAAAAATAATAAAAATAATAATTAAAAAATAATAATAATAAATAAAAATAATAAAAAAATAATAAAAAATAATAATAAAAATAATAATAAAAAACAAGGTGTAAGACAGTTCTCAAAGGTGTGTGAAGCAACCGCAGCAACAACTACTATGGTTATGTTCGATGAGGTGGGTAGAGGGAGTGGTGATGGTGTGGTGATGGAGGGTGGTGAGATGGTTTGGTGGTGTGGTGGTGTGATGGTGGTTTGGTGGGGTGGGTGGTGAAAGGTAGTGTAGGATGGGGGGAAGGAAATGATGTGGTGAGGATGATGATAGTTGGGGGAGGGTAGAGGGTGTAAGAGATTGAGTTATGGGGGAATTGTGGAAAAAAATAAACGAGAAGTAGTTGTTTGAAAAAGCGTACTAACTTTTGATTAATTAAACTGTAGAACAGAAGTCGTTTTGGATGTGTATTGGGAAGGGTTGATGGGAGGGTGTGATTGGTTGGTGAAAACTTTGATTGTAACATTAAATAGAGTTCTTTGAAAATATTCATTTTCTTTCCATAATTCTCATCAGTTTTAATTAATGAAGTCGATTCTTAGTTTAACACTAAATCGTTAAAATTTTTAGAATCTGATTACTTTGCTATACTCGCAAGTTCTGAAAATTTATTTTTAGATAAAGCGAGCTAATCGTTAAAAAATAAAAAGATCTTGTAATTGAAGTTTTAAAAGTTTCATGCATATGCCGGACAATGAAAAAATGTGATAAGAAATAAGAATTATGGTTTGAAACAATGACCAAGCAATAATGATGGGGCGAAAAGTTGGAAAAAGAATAAAAAATTTAATTATTAAAAATATGATTAGAAAAGTAGTAATATGAAAAATTTTAAATCATGGTAAATATTTAATGAAATTTTGATAGAAATAATGCGAACAAAATTTTGGAAAAAGAAATAAACTCACTAAAATCAATATAAAGATTAAAATGAACAAAATAAAAAACAACACAAAATACAAAAAAAGATGAACGAAAAACAATAAAGATCAACTCCCAGTCAAAAACATTACCTCAAAGCTAGCTAATTCCACATCTCCAGGTCTTCCGCTGGAACCTGCCACAACCACTGCAGAACAACGAGCAACTTCAGCTCCATCTTTACAACTACAACAAGTATCTCTCCAATAGGTCTGGGATGGTGTTGTTGCTGTTGTTGTTGGTTTTGTTGTTGTTGTTGGTTTTGTTGTTGTTGTTGGTTTTGTTGTTGTTGTTGGTTTTGTTGTTGTTGTTGGTTTTGTTGTTGTTGTTGGTTTTGTTGTTGTTGTTGGTTTTGTTGTTGGTTTTGTTGTTATTTTGTTGATCGTAATTATTTTCATTGTTTGTGTTGTTTTTTCTGTTTTTTATATTTTTTTGTTTATGTTGGTTTTGTTTTCGATGATTTTTTGTTCATGTCAGTATCTTTTTCTACTGCTCACGTTTTAGCATTCCAAGCATCCCCCGTCACCATTATATGGTCGCTCTTGTCATTTAGCATGCTGGGTCATTGTATATATGTTTCTCAAAACTACTAGGGTCAACGCCACTATTACCCTACTCGTCATTTTTTCTATGTTTTTAAGAGGCTTTTGGGTTAAACGCCACTTTAGTCTAACTTTGTTTTATCACATAGAAGTTATAAACAAAAGTATTTATATTTTTTGTGGGTTTTTTGCAGTGTTTTTACTTTCTAGAAAACTTATGTGCTTTTTGGTTTTTTATTGAAATTGTTCTCTCATGCAATTTATTTGATACTTTGACTTTTTTTGCAAAAACAAATGTATGGCAACTGCTAGGTGATTAAGCTTTCAAATAACTAAATTTGCTCTTAGTGAAAACGCTTATTTCTTGGTCGTTTCTAATAGGAGACGGTGGTGGATAGATGGGTGGGTAGGCAAATAAATGGCACATTTAAATAAGTGCTTAATTATATGGTGCCAGTTACTCAAATTTTGAATTTTTTAGAAAACTCGATTTTTTTTAGTTTGAACATTCAATTCAAACTTGATGTATTTAATGTTTTGCATCTTTGGAGAAGTTTGAAGTTTGTAACTTACTTTTGAAAACCTTGACCAATAAAAAAAAGTATGACAAAACCAGTTTAAAATTAAATAAAACATGAAAAATTCAGTTATGGGAAGCTAAAGGGAGGTTTTTTAAGGAGACAAAAAATCATGAAACTTTTACTAAACAAATGATATATATATAAATAAATAAATATATATATATATATATATATACAAAAATAAAAAATGAACAAACATAAATACAAAGACAGAAACAAACACAGAAACAAACACAGAAACAAACACACACACACAACACACACACACACACACACACACACACACACACACACACACACACACACACACACACACACACACACACACACACACACAGACTGGTAGGATCCTTTAGCATGGTTCTGCAGCAATTAGTTGAAGTCCATATGATGCATGTTGAAGATTGTCTTCTCAATGAGAACAATATTGCTATACAGGTAAGGGGGTGATGATGATGATGATGATGATGATGATGATGATGATGATGATGCTGATGATGATGATGATGATGATGATGATGATGATGATGATGATGATGATGATGATGATGATGATGATGATGATGATGATGATGATGATGATGATGATGATGATGATGATGATGATGATGATGATGATGATGATGATGATGATGATGATGATGATGATGATGATGATGATGATGATGATGATGATGATGATGATGATGATGATGATGATGATGATGATGATGATGATGATGATGATGATGATGATGATGATGATGATGATGATGATGATGATGATGATGATGATGATGATGATGATGATGATGATGATGATGATGATGATGATGATGATGATGATGATGATGATGATGATGATGATGATGATGATGATGATGAGGATGATGATGATGATGATGATGATGATGATGATGATGAGGATGATGATGATGATGATGATGATGATGATGATGATGATGATGAGGATGATGAGGATGATGATAATGTTTATTAGAAAAGCAGATCAAAAAAAAGCATGGAAAATTAGAAGTTATTGATAGAATAAAATTAAATTGAAGTTCCTAATGACAAAGTATCGGGTTCGAAAGTCAAAGAATCAATGTGAATTTTAATTAAAAACGTTTTTATCAAACTTTAGGTTTCCTTTTAAGCATTAAAACAAATGATACACGTTGAACCATTGACAAACACTCTGAACCGTGCCATCGCTCTTTGTTTCAATACAGTCCAGCATCGCCGTTGATGTGTTTTATCTATTTTGTGTAGAGTATTCAACAAAAATTTTGATATGCAGCTGGTGAAAGTTCTGAAGAGTTACTTAAAATGTGCGAGTAGAACTAAAAATCCCAACTAGATTTCTTAACAGCTTGATGATGATAAAAGACCTACAAGGGGGGAACATGGAGATGAAAAAAGCTAATGTCTTCAAAAAAAGAAATAATGGAAGTTAGGAAATACATTTCGATTTTGCCCTATTAATTAGGTGTTAGTCATGCGAACCCCAGATCACCACTTGTTTCTCAACTTTGCAACTTCATTCGTTTTGTAATTGCATGTCCCATGCGACGATTAAATTTCAAGAAGTAAAACTTGACTTATGTTAAGTTGAGATGCCTTTAAACGCTTTTGCCCCCATGTTTTGAAGAAAAAGCACTTACTTTTTATAATTTAAATGAACTTTTTTGTTTTTTGGTTATTAAAAGACAATAATTTTATTTTGTGAACCAAACCATAAACATTTCAACATTCTTTTGCACTTCAAGACCATGCTTGTCTTTCATATTGAACAAAATGTTTGTCTGAGTCCTCAAATAAAATTAAACATTCTAAATTGAAAAAAAATTTTTAAAAACAAAAAGCCTTCAAAGTTGACAAAACAAAATTTACAAAGCAAAAACTCATTTAAAGACACAGGTGGAGAAGTTCCATTAAGTTTTAATTGGATATTTACATTTGACTCAGAAAGTTATATTTGAGTGAGCAAAGTTGTATTTGAATCTCTAAATACATACTACGCTAAATACATGACTACCTCCGTTATGGCCATGCTATGTACTTGAAATTTTAATAATCACCAGAACCATGAAGCTTCAAACCACATTAAATATGGTGTCACTAAATATTTCTCAGTGAAAATGAATGTGAGTCCTACTACAAGCCTTTATTGAGCTGCGGTTTGGAAGCTTTTGTTGTTCATGTCGTTATAACTATACTCGTTAATGTATTGCGGGCCCATTGAGACTACCATTGAATTGTAAACTGTTTGGACGGGTTAGCATAAGCAATAAAAGCCTTGAACATCGAATCCAAAAAGAACAGGTTCAAATCTGATACTAACTGCATTAATTAGGTGTGCCACGTGTGACTTTTATTAAGAAATCAGTGTTTTGGGCTTCATAAATTGGCATGAAAAAGAATACAAAAAGTTTGGAGTCGTAAGGTGCCATTGATGACTAAGAATAAGGTGATATAAAAGTTTCTCTTGACTGCAATTAAACCCATGTTTGAAATCAATATCTTACCTAGTATCTTGATGTTGTTTTGAAACTTTATTTCAGCAATAAGTAAGTACGATTGAAGCGATGATAGAGGTGAGAAGACTTATGAGAGTGTCAGTGGTGATGGTGATGATGAGGAAAGAATGAAGAGGATGATGAAGAAAAGGAAGAGGAGAGAAGGTTAATGATGATAAGATTAGACTGAACAAAATAAATGAGCTCGAAGTAGGAAAATTATGGTGGAAATAAAAAAAATAGTATTTTATACAACGATGAATTTCCTGAAATATGAGCTGAATACAACTGTAATCTTGAATAGATTTGACAGAATAAAGAAAAATAAAAGATGACGTCAAACATGCTTTCGGAATTGAGAAAAAAAGAAAAGAATGTTTGAAATTATTTCAAAAATAACAAATAAAATTAATTTTACAAAGTTTTTGCATCATCTGTGACATCAGCAAATTAATCTCAAATGCATTTAAGGTTTCAAATCTAAAGCTCAATATTTATAGAAATAATTTCATGAAATATAAATATGGAAGCCCCGATGGTCGATACAAAAATTTCTCATGTCTGAGTGGATAACCCGTTTTATGTTATTGTCAACATCTTTATTGTAGATTTCATAATAATTATTTCTCGTTTTTTTTTATTAATATTCTATTCTTTTAACCATTTATATCATCACGTGCCAATACAGACAACCATAACTTTCACCCTGACCTACAATCCTCCCGACCCGAGACTCAGCCAGCTTATCACTGAAAACATTGCAAACAACAAGAACATACAGAATGGTCTATCTCCCACTGTGCATGATGCTCCATTCGTTCCCCAACAGAGTGAGAAAACTAGGAAGTTAGTTGAGTGTTTGAGGTTATGTTAAATAGTTGATAAAATTTCTTAATTTAGTGATTGTTTGTTTAGACAGTTATTAATTGTTGTATGTATGTGTGTACGTTTTGATTTTTGTTTTTTTCTTATTTAAACTCCACATATCTACAGTTATTCCACAATGTAACTGCACGTCTGTTTGTATTGTTAAAGAAAATTTAAATTTCCAATTTTGATCTTTTGATTATATCTGGATTATGTTCATGTATTTGCATTTGATACTTGAGTGCTTTGAAGTTTTCAATTTTTGCAAGCTTATCCATTTAATTTCAATTCCAATTGAATATGCTTTACACCAAGTAACTTTCTGATAAGCCTGCCAAGTTTTGGTCCGTTCAATTGATTCAAATTTAATTTCTTCATTATTTATATATTTTATTGAAAAACTCCGTATATGAACAAACTTTTAGTAAAAAAAATTTGATTTGTTATGGAACATTTAATCCATCGTTTTCTAAATTGTTATGCATCTCAAAGATCTTTTGAGAGATGCAGATAAGGTAAGATTCCAATGAAATTCCAGAATCAGGTCTATACGTACCATAGGAAGGATGGTGAAGATGGTAAGACCCTCAAACAAACAAAAGCAAGCTAGCACGTCGCCTCAACAACAAGACATACAAAACCAACAAGACATTGACACTGAGAGTTTGTATTCAAGTTTTATTTGCTGCACAGGGGTATATGGGCAATAACACAAAAAAAATTTTACACAAATCTACACAGTTTTTGGAAAATTAACTTAGATTATCAGTGGTATCTAAGTTAATCTCACAAAAAGCTACTTATACTTTGCTAACATGCCTTTGTTTTATTGTTACTACGCGTATTTAAGGGCTATTTGATATGAAAGATTGTGTGTGATGTTTTTTGTGATTTCAAAAGCTAGATAACAATCAATCTATGATGATATTAATAATGATAAACATAGCATTTTTCACGAGCTGGGTAATAAATTTTGTATATAGTAAGCTTAATAATAATTAATTAAACTTCGTTGGAAAATAAGCATTGTTGGTTAATTATCAAGATTGGATTCATTTGAAACAAGGCTTGAAGATGAATTTGGGAAATACCAACATTTAATGTTAGGAGGTCAAATAATGCAAAAAATGTTATTATTTTAGAACCATAATTTATTCTTTATATGATTTTGTTCACCCTAGTTTTGTCTTGTAAGGTCTAATGCAGTTACTACTGGATAAAACTCTGTTTCAAAAGTATTCCTCAAGAACAGATGAAAAAATTATCAAAGTAATTGACTCAGATTTTAAAGTGAATTATGCTTGGAATGAAATTTAATTTCTTCGCTCAAAGATTCATTTTTGATTAGAATTCAAATATGTTTTGGAGAACTTGATTAAAATAAGATGGAAAAGGACAGATTGAGCCGGTTTTGGTGAATTTTCTCTATCACATACTTCAAACATGCCTAGAATATCAGCACAACTTAGCACGTCAAAATCAAACCGATGATAGATTGAAGATAACTTTGAAAAGAAACAGTGAAAAGCTACTGAGAACCAAGCTGTAAGTAAATGGGAGAAAAACACATAATCATTTTTAAAAGTTCCAAGCTTTCCAACATTTTAATGGTTGTGTATGCATTTTGAGTCTGAATACTGGACGAAAAGCTGTTCAAATATATATTTTGAGCTTAAAACTACTCAATATTAAAAAATTCTTTGCCACAATTTAATGGGCTGCAACTTTTCGGTGTTGTGCTTGTGTGTATCTTGAATACTTGAAGATTTCGAGCTTAAGGAAAGATATAAGAATCACTTGAAAATAAATATAATTATGGTTATATTATTGATTTTGAGAAAAATTACTTGGAGAGTAATTGGGATGACGGGTGAGTAATATTTCACGAGTTTGGTGGAGACGATGATGATGATGGTGATGAGAATGGTGAAGAAGATGATGATGGTGGGGTTGATGATGATAATGATAATGATGTTGATGATGGTGATGGTGATGATGATTGTAATGGTGGGGATGATGATGACGATGATGGTGGCAGGTTGTGACTCTGACGCAGTGGGGTTCAGCGAGGGAGAAGGAGAAGACAATGTAGTATGTGCAATGAAGAAAGAGGACGTGTGAGTGTGTTCCAACTTTTCTAAAGTTTCTCAACGTTAAATTACTGAACTACATTTAATAATGAGTGCACATTGAAAACATGACTGCCTGCAAGATTTGTATGTCTTGGTCAATTGTAAAATCCTTGTTTGGTTTTTTGCAGCTTTATCACGTTCCGAATCTTATTTTGAATTTCCCTTGACATATCAAGCTGTTTTTTAAGTTTTTCACATACTTTAGTTTTGTTATGTTTCATTAACCTATTTCATGAAGCTTTAGTTTTTTCAGCAAAAACCTGTATACGCATTGGTTTGTTGTACAAATTTAAGTTATCTGATTGTCGACTCGTTTATCTATTTGTATATTAGCAAAATATTGACTATATACGCCTTTATATATTAGTCTACTTATTTATTTACTCCTCTAGCTAACAAACTACTCATCCTTTTCACTATCCACACACCTATCTATCTATTCATCTACCCATTTTTATATCCATCTATTTATCCACCCATCCATCCATTTATCCATCAATAGTTTCTTATATCCATCTACTCACCCACACACACACATTCTGATTTTCACAACAGGAACAATTTGAATAGCCTTCTGAATCACTACGATTCCAATAAAGTAGAGGATTTCCAGGTAGGTAGCAAACACTTGTACTTATGTTACACACACATTAGCACCATTTAATGATTGCGCAACACAACCCCTTTTGGGGAGACGGCTTGAATCAAACCGTAAAATACCGTGAAAGAGAAAAAATAAAAACACTTTATCAATAATAAATGACTTCAAATGAATGAGAACATACTCCCATAGAAATAGAGATGTACTTTTCTGATGGCGACAGTAGAATCTGTAATGAAAGCTTCAAGTACCTTTGAGTGGGGCTGTTGTACTTGCTAGCAATACTCTCCAAAAAGTGTGAATTTTTTAAGGTTGAAAAAACTCAAAACTAAAGCAGGGAAAAATTTCGGAGCAGATATTTTAAGTTTTGACATTGTTGGAAGCTTCTAGATCTTGCTTCCTCTCATATTCTTTTGTGTGAAAAACATTTTAATAGATTATTTTCTTGATGAATTCTGCTTTGAAAAAAATTTTTCACTATTTTTAATAAAGTTTTTATTGAACTTTGAGACCAGTCAAGCATATTGACAATACAAAATCTCATAATGATTTATATACTATAGAGAGCTGTAATTGTAAACTAAACCTCTAAAAGTATACCATCATCATTAAAGCAGTAAGTCACCATTATTTCATCACTATTCAAATTTCCAAGTCATCAACCTCCCACCACAGGTATCAGTAACAATAATTGAGGCTCGACAGTTGTCTGGTATCAACCTTAGTCCAGTCACCATTGTGCAAGTATGTTGGTAGTATATACGAAATGTTGAGGTAGTAATAAAGAGGTCAGCATTTTTTATATTTTTCTATTTTTTATAATACTTTTTAATGTTTTATTATGATTTTAACAATTTTTTTATTGGTTTTATTTCCAGTGGTAATAGTAGGAAAAAATTTTCTTAGTTGGTACTTTATGATGGGATATACCTATTCAAAACAACCCGCTATTTCTAAACACATAACTTTCACAGGTGGGGGAGATAAAGAAGAGGACGAGCGTCAAAGAGTCCACAAACTGTCCATACTACAACGAGGTAACAGTTAGAATGATGTTTCTAAACTTGCACTCAAATACACAAACGTACATAAATGAGGCCAATACTATTAGAATGATAGAACGAGTTCAGTGCTTTTGCACCGGTTTAAACACCACAGACGAAGTAGACGTGTAGTGTTGTAGTGGTGTATTCTTTATATGATGCACCATTATACGGGCCATTCATAAAAGGATTTTCAATTAATTGATTGGTTTATGGTTTTTATAATTGTTATGCTTTAATTTTAGTTAGGATGCTATTTTAAAATGAAGTTCTGGTATTTGTCTGTAAAAAAAACTGATTAGGACTTTATATTGGATGGTACAGGTGTATTTGACATGAAATTAAGAATTTCGAGGTTTTCCAATACTAAAATCTATCAAGCAAATTCTCATAACACTAACAATAATCTACTTGGGAGAATAATATTACGAATTATTAAAGGCATTTTCCAAAAATTCTCATTACATTAGAAATAAATTCTATAGCAGAAAATAAGTTTTATATAATGTTATTAAAATATGAGGAAATAATAAAAGTGGAGCTTGACGAAAAAATTTTTAAAAACATTAAAAGCATCTGGAGATTGCTTTAATTTGAAACGAATAAAAATGATAGAAATTCAATAGAAAGATACATAAAAGACCGTTAAACAAATGATATAAAAGAGGTAAAAAATATTCAAAAACTCAGAGATTATCTCTCTCAGTATAAATATCTCACAACGAAACGGACCTCCCCTCATAAACCATTGAGGTGTTTAAAAACATTGTTTCCAACTCTATTTAAATGTCACGAAGTTTTTTAAGAATGAAATATATGAAAAAATTATATAAATACAAAAAAATAAACAGATATAAAATTATATATCTTTAATAAAAGAAATTTTGTGGTAAGTTGGGCTTCAGTGGAGTGGAAAAGGATTTTGTTGTATAAATCAAAAATACACATCACTCAACAATGTTGAGGATGCCTTATGACGTTTATACGTCTCAAAAAAGTGTTTAAAAAGTTTGAAAAAATTGCTTTTAATCAACATTTGTATACAGTTGGGAATTCCAATAACATGTTCCACTAAAAAAATAAAAGTAATGAAGATTATTGAAAATAATAAACACACTATAAAGTATATAAATAAGTGTTAGAAATCATAATGGTAGTTGGTTATTGGATTTACAATGGAATACAATACCAAGGATAAAATGAGTTCAACCATTGTAATGTAAACGATGTTTCATAATGAGAGCATATACAATGGTGGTACTCATACAAAGCAGTATAATGCAATGGTACTCAACTCATTAACACACCACAACCCTCTCCCCCTTCCCTCCTTTCCCCTCAGTACTTCGTTTTCGACTTCCACACCATGCCGGCAATCCTCTTCGACAAGATCTTAACTATCACTGTAAGTCAATTCCATTTTTCTGGTATCGTAATCATCACTATCATAAACATCACTGTGAGTCTATTTTATTTCTAGGGTAGCATGATTATGTTTCTTGGTTCATTCTATTTCTGAGCGGTTATATGCTTTCGCTGTTATTCTATTTTATTTTCTATAATAAGTTATATTTTGATATTTTGTGATAAACTTTCATTTTCTAAATGTTTGTGTCTTTTTTTCTATTAGTTTGTATGTCTTGAGAAGAGAAAAAGACTTCTCAGTTAGACAAGCTCTTTATTAGACATCAAAAAATAAAACAGTAGAACACAGCCGCATAGAAGCAGATCTCAGAGGAATGAAGCACACCTGGATACCATTCCCTAGCTGGCTTAAAATAAAAATGCGTGAAAACTTTTTGTTATTATCTTATGTACCAGTGGGTTTAAAGAAGCATTGGTAATAAGTAGTTGATGCTTTTTTTATATTTATAAGCAGCCGGTAAAGTGGTCTAAAGTGGTCTTGAAGACTCTAACAGTTTCATACCACTGTAAGGATATTCGTTGTTTATTTGTTGATTTTGATTTATTTTTGTAATTTTCTATTCATAACTAGCTTATTTTATTACAAAATGTTTATATTCATAATCTCATCTTTATGACTTGAGTTCTCTTTACGGAATGCTCCAGTCATTGAATATAACTTAGTGTTTTCTTTTTTATACAATATTAAAAAGTATTACGTGAAGAATATTTCTGTTTTATCTACATAAAAAAAATTTACCCATAGAAACTTTCAATTTATTTTGTTGCTTAGACTTCATTAATAAACCAATCATATCTGTCTGCATCCATGCATTTTCCATTTACGACCCATCTTTCCCATTACTTGTCATCATTTGTCCGTCTCTTCCCTAGAACTAGCATGGTAACATATGTGCTCATTGTAGCATGTGGTAGTAATGACACACTTTTGAACATACAAATAGAAAAGTTTTTGGATTACCTGATAAAAACATACGATAGAAAAAAAATTATAAATACGTACTCACAAGGATAAACAACGCACGTACATAGAAATATAAGAGTGTACACATACACACATATTCACAGACAAAAAAAACATAAACACACACATAAGCACATAAAAACGAACACGCACACAAAGGTGATGCACTCAAAGAACCTTCTGAGTTCAGGGGTCAAGATAGGCTCATTCAAGCTTGATGTGGCTACCGTCTACAAAGCTCCAGGTATCCTTGATGTAAAATGTACTATCGTTTCGTTGTTATGAATTTTTTGTTGTTGTTATCAGTTTTGTTGTTGTTATCAGTTTTGTTGTTGTTATCAGTTTTGTTGTTGTTATCAGTTTTGTTGTTGTTATCAGTTTTGTTGTTGTTATCAGTTTTGTTGTTGTTATCAGTTTTGTTGTTGTTATCAGTTTTGTTGTTGTTATGAACTTTTTGTCATCCTTTTTTGATCTTGAAACTTTCTGAGTTAAACATCAATATAATAAACCTCGTAAATTATTAATTATTATTTTTTTTTATTTTTTTTTTGATCTTTTATTTTTGTTTATATTAGTTTTTCAAATATTGTTTCCATCTTATGTTATTATTTTGTTTTTGATAATTTTTTTATAACATGGACGAATGCACACAAACTTACACCTACATACACACATTTTGTAAACCATTGTGCTTCGAAACTCATCATTGATAACATTTTCTGTGCTTTTGTTTTTTTAATTTTTCTAGTTATTATATGAAAAAATTTTTTTGAAGAAGTTTTTAGGAATTTGCTTTTGTAAAAATGTCTCATAACAAAAACGTTCAAATATGAACTTAAATAAAAGATAAAGAACAAACACACAGAGGCACTTAAAAAGTCAAACAAATGAAAACACGCACACATAGACGAAATCATCAAAAATACATACTCACAAAAAAATACATATACTTCTTATTTTTTTTCCGTTTTTTAATTTTTTTTATTCTGTTTTTATTTTGCATTCATTCACCATGAGGCAGGTGCACGAAAGAATTGAGCGAAACATTTTGTTTGATAGTTGTGAATGCCTTTTAGTTTGAAACTCAGTCCGCAAAAAGAAAATTTGATGTTTTTTGTTTTGAGTTTTATTTCACGTGGTAGATAGATTTAAAAAGTTTCAGCTTAGTCAAAACTCAAATTTCTGGCTGGCACCATACTAACCTACTGATGATGCGGAAGACTTGTGATGCTTTGTTGATTCGCGATTCCACCTCTGCGCCAACTGTATTAGTACAAAATATTTGAATTGGGGCTGTTTTATGCTCCATCATCACAGATTGACAGCTTTTTAGTGGTGTTAGGACTTGTGATGTTGTTTTTATTGTTAATGATGTAGTTGTTACTGTTCGTCTTACTGGACGTGTGAAAATGCTACTCAGTGAAGCTAGACTTGCTTTAAAAAGCTTCTCAGTTCATCGATTGGTGATCAAAGCACAGATTTTTTTTGCTGATCATTGGAGCTTAAATGCTCGCCCAATGATCGCAAGGCGTGTTTGGGTTTCTAGCTTGGTTTCAGGTTGTGCAAGGGGAAATTGAGTTTGACCTGAATTTTTTGAAGATCATTACCGATAGGGTTGTAGTGACCCGAGGCCCATACAAGTTAGGTTCATTAGCTAAGAGATTATGAAAAGTTTTCAATTGTTGAAAATTTTCAACTCAATAAAAATTTTCTACACGTTTTTATGAATTTTCATAACCTGAAGTTTCACTGTAGAAATTCAAGTTCACAAAAAGAACATACGATGTCTCTAAAAACTATGTTAGAGGGAAATGTTACGATATTGGAGTTAAAAACAATATATTCGAATGTCTTTTTCAAGGAGGATGGTTGAGTATCACTTGAATTGAATCCACAAGATATGAACTTTTATTATACTTTGACATTAAGAGCCCCCCAAAGATCTGTTCCTCATTGTGTATTAAAACAACTGAACCACTATGAAGGGATTTAATCATTGGGATTTTTTCTGGAATCTTAAAGACTTCATTAAAACTCTTCACAAAACATCTCTGTTTACAGCGTAGTAGAACTTTTGTGATATCACGTAAAAGATGGAAATATCTTTACTGAATTAAACTTGTCTGCATAAGTTTTTTGCTGGGTTAATACTGACCATAGCAACTTTTATTTGAAACCATTCATCCTTTTGGGGTTGAAACTCTCTTAGTCGTGCAAATCCCTCTAAACACACCCACAGACCATCAGTTTCACCACAAATGGGCCACACTTAGCGATTCCAACGACCCTTCTTCGGGTCCTAAAGGCTTCGTCAAGTGCGACATCGCTGTGCTAGGAAAGGGAGACAAAGTCAAGGTTGGGTGTTTGTCAACGTATGTGAATAAACTCTTATGTCTGTCTGGGTATTTGTAATGTTTAATTTTATTTGTGAAAGGATGGTGATAATAATAATAGTATTAAAATTTCATAATTTCACAATACTTTTTTTTATAATTATTTCATAATAATTTCGTACGTCGAAATAAAGACTTTTCTTTAATAACTCAAACCTTACAAAACCTGATAACGTAGCATGAGAATAATATCGACGTGTATCACACTAACCACATGACCCACCAAGGTGCCTCACACCAAGGCAAACGTCGACGAAGACAATATTGAGGCGTAAGTGATACGAGAGTTTTAATGTCACTTTACATAATGCCGGGTTGAGTTAATATGTCATAAACCACTAAGAGAACTAAAATTAAACCTGGTGCTTTAAGGCTGAAATCAGCTCACTAATTTATTTAGATTATTCATGATTTCTAGGTTATTCAATTTTTATTGAATTTTTCAGAAACCTCTTACTTCCGGAAAATTGTCCAATTGAACGTCAGAAAAGCAAAATCATAGTTTCTATTTATAAAGCTGAGGGTCTCCCAAGAATGACGTCAGGTCTTGTCGCTAATTTTAGAAAAGCAATAACTGGAGAAAGCATTGAACTTGTTGACTCGTTTGTGTTCGTGTCATTCGCTGGCCATTCTGTGAGTGGGGTAAACAGTTGGGCAATTCAAAATGTCATTATCGATGGAAAATAAATAAAATTTCGTAATGAAAAACATCAATTAAGAGGATTTTTTTATACATTTATTGAGAACCAACGCTATAATTTTCGATAAGTTTGGCCTCATCATAAAACGTTTGAAACAGATGCTTATTTAAAGCAATTGGTGTTGTAGAAAGCTACAAATATCTAATAAATTGTTTAAAAGTTCTCGTTCTGTTTTTATCATCAGAGCATAATATATAATAAACAAGATCAAATTTGTTGAGTGAAAATATATATTAATAGCACATTAATGTGAATTATCTTCGACAAAATACTTTATAGATGACCTTTTCGATAAGGATGTACTAAGCAAAATTATGGCCTTTTTTTTGAATAATTCCATTCAACACTTCTTATAAGCCTTAGTACTACAAATAAAAAAACAACTCGATAAAACTGCATAAAAAATTTTTTCAAACATTATTTGAACCCTTCCCCTGACGCAGGCTCGCACAGCAGTCAGACGCAACCGCTACAACCCAGTATGGGACCAAGAAATCATCTTCCATGAGCTTTTTCCCCCTTTCTGTGGCAGAATTAAGCTGCAGGTCAGAGATGACAGTTTAAACAATGATGTCATTGCTACCCACTTTATAGATCTCGATTCGATTTCCAACGCTGGAGATAATGGTGCGTAGTTTGTGTGTTTTACAATTATTTTTGTGCGCTCATAATAATTGCACGTCGTTTTCGTGTGAGAAACAAGCAATACCACAACATTGAAGTCGAAAATACCAGCATTTATTTTTATTTAAGAGCAAGATAAAAAAGCTCAAAAATGTAATGAATAAACACAAGAGCACACCAAAACACATCTACACAACATAAAAACAAACCAGCGTAAAAATTTTATACATTTACCCAGCAAACTAATTTACCTACCTCTCAAAAAAATATCTTTTGATCAAACATACCATCTAACCACAATAAACCTTCCAGCTCAACACTCTTCTTACTTATTCAACATCTTTCGAAACATCAACGTTTCATTATACCATCTCATAACTTTTAGGGATCTTGCACTTTTCCACCATACCATCACAACACTACCTCTCCACATTCACAATCTTTCTTTTCATCACAGGTTTCCTACCAACACTGGGACCTAGCTGGATCAACTTATACGGATCCACAAGGACTTACTCTCTGCTCGAAGACTATGCTTTCCTCAACGAAGGTAGATGTGGTAATGCATATGTGACCTCAAAAACATGGAATTTTTCAATACATTAATTAAGTGAGTCATTTAATTACGGTCCTATATTGAACATTTTCAAGTGAATCACTGAAAAATGTGTTTTTTCATATTTAAAAAAGCTTAAAAATTTTTTGATGAGGAATTTTCAAAACATTAATGCCAATAAATTATGTTTTTATCTCGTGTGTTGAGTATGGTTGACTGACTTCATACACAGGCTTGCTACCTGGTATCGCATATAGAGGTAGGATTCTGGTGGGAGTGAGGACGGAGATTATTGATGTAAAGAATATTGGTGCGGAGGCTGAAGAAGCGAACAATGGTGAAAATAAAAAAGGACCTAGTACTGTTCTTGTCAAAAATATACCCCCTTTTCCAGAGGTTTGTGTGTGTGTGTGTGTGTGTGTGTGTGTGCGTGTGTGTGTGTGTGTGTGTGTGTGTGTGTGTGTGTGTGTGTGTGTGTGTGTGTGTGTGTGTGTGTGTGTGTGTGTGTGTGTGTGTGTGTGTGTGTGTGTGTTTTTTTAGATATAGACATGTATAAGTTCGTACGTGAATATACATGTAAGTGACTATCTGGATGTGCCTACAATCACGTCGGGGCTTAAATTATTTTTTCTATTAATGAAATTACCTTGAAGCAAAAATAAAAAGGGAGAAGTTTACAAACGATGATTTAGAAATATCTTTCATGAAAAATCAAATAGGAACTGGTAATAACAATGTAATAAAGAATGATCTCAAGAATTGAATCTTAATAAAAGCACAAAAAGACCACTACTGAAAAGCAAAGCATAGAACAGTTGAGCTTGTTTATCGAGAAAATAACAATTTGTCGTGTTTTGTTCAAATAAGGAAAATATTGTTAATGTAATATTGTGCAATACAATGCTTCGAGCTAAACGAGGAGCAATAGAGACTGAAATATGAGCATGGATGAAAAAAACACGGCATAAAGGACGCGATTGAGACATGAATACATCTGCGATCGTATGAGGAGCTCTTGGGCGCAATTAAATGGGAGTAAAAAGACAGTGTAGGTAAGAAATTAAATAAAACTGAGAACTATGCAAGCATGAATGGTGGTTTTGAGTTTATTGCTTCCGAGTTTCTCTATTTGTTTCAGTTGAAACCTTTTATTTTTTAAAATTCATTTTCATTGGTTTATAGCTTATTTGAACACTGATAAGTAAAATGCATCCAAAAATTTAGTTCGAAAGTAAGATCACATATCTAGTTTATTGAGTCTTTAAAAAGGGTCAAGATAAAAGGATGTCATTTTAGTCGGGTGTTCCCTATTGAGTACGTTTGCTGGCGGTCTTTACATACTTTATTTCCAATTGTGTTCTCACCATTATGTTTGTTTCATTTGTTTTTTTAATATATTTGTGTCCATTTAATAGTTTATTTGATTTTTTGTTTGTTCTTTTCACTTTGTTTGTTATTTCTTCCATTCATGTAATTGTTCCAGTGATTATGTTTCACCTAATTTAGCGCCCACTACATTCAGAGCACAAAAAACATAGAAGAGTTTCAGCTGGTTGCTTGTGTGTTCGAGTGCAACATGGTGGATAGAAAGTTGTGCGACAAACCAATTCAACTAGAACTCAGCATTGGTTAAACCTCATTGAAATATCTTCATTAGTTACTTGTGAAGCTTATAAGCATCTATCTTCTATTGTATACGTGTCTGATTACAATATCGATTGAAATTTATTGCAGGGAATTTTGGAAATGCACTAGATGAAAAGCAAAACAACATATTTTTCGCTGATTCATCCATATTAGAAACAACATCTCTGAAGGATGTGGATAAAAAGAAACCCAAGTTTGGAACAAGAACAACATCGAATATGGACATGTGGACCAACCCAGAAAAGTCTCCGCTGTTGAAAGACAAGGAAGCCAGAAGTGGGAATGATGGTGTCGCTAACTATTCCAAAGAAAAATCCAAAATAGATAAAATACTAAGTGATAAACCTTTTGATGAAAAAACAACCAATGAGAGTTCAGACAAAACTTGCGGTGAAAGTCCCAAAGACGCTACACAAGAGAATAGAGCGAAAAGTATTGCCGATAGAACAAACAAAGACAACTTTGGTGACACCACAACAGTTACTATAAATAAAAGTCAAAGCACCATTAGCCGTTTGTTGAATAGTAATGTTAATACTGAGAAGAACAACGACAATGATGTGAGAACGCCTTTGAGGCACATCAGCATTACTGAACCTGTCTTGCCCGTCGAAACTGAAAACAAGTACATTAAGTTATTTTGATATCATTTCTTCTTGAAGTTTACAATCTTTTTAATATACCAGACGTTGCTATCTTTATCAAATGATTTTAAAAAGATAAATTTTTTCAGAATTTTAGTTTAGAATTAAAACTAAAAGTTTTAAGAATTTTCATTTAACTACCTAAATATTAAGCTGTGCTCAAACTTTTTAACAATAAAATTGATCAATTTTTCCATCAAAAGTTCAATCCCATCAGGAGCTATTGCAGCTTGCCTTACGAGGGACAAAAGCCTCTATTGTGGGTGGCAGGCCATTTTGAAGATACCAGGTACAGACTCTTCAACGCTAACCTTCTTAGCAAACTTACTCATAAACTTGTTAGTTTTCTAAAAAATAACTCGTTTAAGATTATAATGATTTTGCGCCTCTAATTATTCATATCAAAGGAACATTTTGTTCATGACTTCGAGGTGAAGCTATGAAGTTTTGATAATTTTTGTACAATAAAGTGTAGAAACCCGAAATATTTTTGATATATATTTTTTTGGATTATTTTACTGGGTTCAAGTATTGCATCATTTTTGTTTTAATTTGACGTCCTATATTATAAAAAATTTTATGTACCCATAACTTTACTTTTAGAAACAGGGCTTGGATGAAACAAGAGATCAGTTGAAGACAGAGAAAAAAGGAGCCCACAAAAAACTTAAAAGTTGCTTAGAAGGTTTTGCTGATGCTTGCACTCGTTACTGTTCAGTTCTCAACGGGAAGAGTTTCAATAAGCCCCAAATGAGTTCCCTTGATAAAGAGTTTGTGCGGTTCTGCCTCTCTGAAGTGGTGTGTAAATGACTCAACTATTTAAAAGATTTTATAATCAATAAAACAAGAAGACATCGCGTTTGTAATTTAATAATAAATTATGAAATAATATTCAAAAAAAAATTATAAACGCTTTATTTTTATGCTATATCAAAATTAGTCAGGCAATAGATACTAAAACAATCAATAATTCTAAATAAATCAAGTGTTCAAAACAATCATGTAGGAGCAGATAGGTTTTAATATCAAGCAAACCAGAGTGACTTTAAACATGAACAATGTTAAAGAACATCTGAAGATCTGCCAAGATGCTCTCAGAAGACTACTACGGATCAGATCAGACTCGCATCATTCTCTTCCCGATGTCTTTGTGTGGCTCATACAAAACAAAAAAAGGTTTGTGATTTTTTCGGATATAAGAATATTCTCAAATATGCTGATATTAAGCATTCTTTTGTACAAATTTTGTGAGTAAAATATTATAACATCGTTTTTTGGAACCATTGGTTCAACAGGTGAAAGTTTCAAAATTCAATTTGAAAAAATCGTTTTATTGTTGAAAACAACTTCTATTCACAGAATAGCATACAGCAGAATAAGCGCAAGAGAACTGTTATATTCACATGCAGAAGAAGAACGTGGAAACATGTGTTACAAACTCAATTCTCTTCTACTCAAGGTGCTATTTTTCGGAACCAAAAATCCTTGAAAATCTTCTCAACTATACAAGATACAATAAAGAATAAATTTAATTGAAATAATTATTTAAATGTTTTTTTTTCAGATTCCTGACAAAAAAGGCGTATGTAGCTGGAATGTGCAAGCTCGGTTGCAGTTGTACTTTTGGCTGGGCCTGGCTAAACAACGCAAAGTAGCTCTGACGGGTCTTCCTTCAAGATTCACTTCCACTTCAGATCTGTCTTCAAAGCATCTGTCTGTTTTGCCTGCAAGCGTTTCGTATCAGGGTGTGTTACGACCGTATATAATTTTTTCAGTCCTGAAATTGAATTTGTAAAAATTATGACTTTATCTCATACAATGAATCGAAATTTTTTTAATTCAGTCTTATTTTCAAACCTCAACATGCGACACCTGGCACAATCTTCCATGAAAACCTCACACAATCCTTTTTATAAACCTCGTACAAACCACATAATGATGCCAGAATGCCACTTGTACCAGCTGAGGGCCCACATGTACCAGGCAAGAGGACTCATAGGCTCAGATGAGAGTGGCTTGTCAGACCCTTTTGCTCGAGTGGTCTTCTGCAAGTACTGTATGAACACTCGAGTCATTGAAGAAACTTTGAATCCTTCTTGGGACCAAATGCTCGTCTTCAAAGTACAATGTGCTTTTTGAAAATAATGTTTTTGATTATTTTATTCTTATTGAGAATTAATTAGAAATTCGTTGGGTTAGACATACTATCTTTTTAAAATATGAATTCATTTACAATTTTTCTAATCTTTGTGTTTTCATGTCATATTTTAATAGACAATTTTTTATTAAAAAATAATAAAACTCACCTCAAAAGGATGTCAAGATATACTCATCTTTGGACCATGTGAAACTTTGCCCACCAGAAATCATCATAGAAATTTTTGACAGAGATACAATGGTTATTTCAAGTTTCATTCATTTTATGTTATAATGAAACCTATTGAATCTGTTGTAGGGAAAATCTGAGTTTTTAGGTCGATGTATAGTGAAGCCGGTAGTGAAAGGCTGTACAGAGAAATACCAGGGCGCTTTCTTTCCTCCCAAGCTCAAATGGTTCGAGTTGATGAGGGGAGAGGATGTAGCAGGCCAACTTCTGGCAGCGTTTGAATTATTACAAGTATATACTTTATAATATTGAATTTTTTAATTATTTTATATTTTTTCAAATTTATTTTAAACTTAAAATAACTCCACCTCCAAGATTTCACCGAGAGGCCAATCAGGATGTGATGATTTGCCGCCTTATCAATTGCCCACAACTTTACCTCCAACAATATCTAAGCCTGCATCTATCTCAGCACCAAACAAACAGTCTCCAACACCACCTCTCTCTCAACATCTACCAGTTCCTATCGGAATCCGACCAATATTGAGCAAATACCGCATCGAAGTAAGCTTTTTGATCCTTTTTCGAATTTTATCTATTAACTGATCTTTTGTTGGAAGGTTTTAATGTGGGGGCTGCGGGATTTAAAGCGGGTGCAATTGCTGCCGATAGAAAAACCTCGAATGGACGTGGAGTGTTGTGGTCTTGTGTTGTCCTCTTGCCTAATAAAGAGCTACAAGAAGAATCAAAACTTTAACAACTCTGCTTCCAGAATGGATATTGTGAGTGATCATATGCAACATTTGATGCTAATATAATTAATCAAATTGGAACAACTAATAAAATATGTCATTACAATATATAACAGGAACTACCAGAAAATCCCACATACTGCCCGCCAATCAGCTTGCGTTGTTTTGACTGCCGTAACTTTGGGCGTTTTGTGTTGGTTGGGTCACACGTGATTGATGACATAGGTAAGTTTATATTCGATCCTAGCTCTTACTGTGTCCAAGGGAAAAAATTTGAAGCCATTGAAGACACCAAAGATAATAAAGAACTTAGTAACATTCCACAGAACAACAACGTTCCCACAAATAACTCAGACGCTCAAAGAACCGCGAGTGATGTGGTGATAGTTCTGGAGGATGAAAAAACTCCTCTGGTCAACAAATACCACTCATACGTCACTGTTGACGCTGTATGTTTTTCATGTTTCATAACTTTGGCTATTTTCAAAGCATCTTTGATAACATTACAGAGTAGTGCTGTGCTGAAGTATGACACGAAAAAAAAAGTTGAAAAAAGTGCTTCAAAAAATAACAAAAAAAAAAGGTCATCAGCCAAAAGTGAAGATGACGAAGCAGAAACTGAAGGACTTGATTGGTGGAGCAAGTACCATGCTTCCAAGCAAGCGGCAGCCAATCAGCTTGAAGATGAAACTTCAAAAACCTTCACACACTCTAACTCAACCAACATCGCCAAACTTTCCAACAACGCAAGAGCCACCGACAGTTCAAACAAAAAGTCCGAGAGTGAAGCAGCAAAAAAATCAAAGTTCACAACGTCGTCTTTTGTGTCGAAGTTGTCACCCAAGTCTCAACGCAAGAGAGAGCAAGAGGAATCTAACGTCGCTCAACTCAAGGTTGCTTTGCTTCAGTGAACTTCTGAATATATTAATACTTACTAGATTAATGAAATAAAATAAATAGTATTAAACATATAGCTTCTTACCCCTTAGTATAATAGGACTGTTAGATAAAACTAATAACGAACCATTAAGGTTTTAAATATTATTTTTATTTATTTGTCCCTTTATTTATTTATATATTTATTCGTGTTTTCATTTATTTATTTAAATTTTTATCGATTTATTTATTGGTTAGTTAATCAATTGCAAACATTCTCCCAGATATACGAAAGCACTCTAGAGAGCCAATACGGGGACTTCAAGGAGTGCCTGTGCACCTTCGATCTGTACAGAGGTCCCCATTATAATCTGTTGCATGATAAACTTAAGTAGTAACTTTTATATTATTGAAAAACATTGAGAAAAAATGGTTCCACAAAGCTTTTTATTCTAAGAATTCGTTAAAAAGTCTAAAAAACCACCCTGTTTACAGTTTGGTTTATCCAATTAATAATATTTTTTTGATTTTTAAAACAGTTCATGGCAGAGTGCCTCTGAGCGATGTAAAGAAGCGCTATAGGATTGTCTATACATATATATTGTTAATTATCTCCTTTTTCGAAACAAGAAAGTTTCCGAAGAAATTGGTTTTTTAGACAGCTGAACTATTTTTTCCAATAAGTTCAATCTTATCATACAGCAATTGTATCTTGCTATCATATAAAATGGAAAAATACGGACATAACAATGTATTCATAGGTTTATTAGTTCACGAAGCTTTTTCGATTTCTAAATAAGCATTGATAGTTTTAGTTATCGCATCCATATTTATGTGGCTTCGCGTATCTCTCGGACAATTATATAGATTTCAATTTATATTTTTACTCAGTAGAAATATTTTGTTTTTTAATCTCAAAAAATTTTATTTAAGACTCTATGTGTTTTATATTTTACTATTTTATGATCCTTTTTAATTTTATATGTTTTTCAAGTTTTGGAAGACTAATTTATAATTTGAAAAATTTTTTTTCATCTCATTTTCAGTAATTTTTTAATAATCAAAACATCTACCATTTATTCATATGTCGATTTCGATTGCTGGTTCTATACATTAATTAACTCTTCAAATAACCAGCTATCAACTTTCTATTCAACCAACCAATTAACTAAAAGTATACTTCAAATAATTATGAGTTTACAATACAAAAGACATAATTGGAAACTCAATTATAAGCCACATAAACTTTTCGAACTATGTCCAATCACGTGGTGGTCTAGAGACTTTTGGCATGTACGCCACTTTACCATAGACATCTTTGTACCTTATAGTAACATTATCAAACACATAACGAATCAATTTTTTTCATTTAAATCAATAAAGACATATATTTGTTTGAGTTATGTTTATATAGCTGTCTTAGGTTTTATGCTGATTAAAACAAGGTTGTTCATGAGAAAACACGTATCCAAGAGGTACGCACGAAGCTTCAAGAATTTAAAAATCTTCGTTACTTTATGAAGAGCTTTTTGATTTTTTTCTGATTGGAATTCATACTCATTTATCCTCTATACTAACTAATTTTTATGTTTATATTTGGCGTTTGTATTTTGTTTTTTTTCAGTTATTGGTTAGTTATTTATATACATATAAATGTTCTACTTTATATTAAAGTATACATACTATAATATATTATTCTTATATATCTAATAACGATGAATCTGTTAAACTTCAGGTAAGAAATCGAACGAGAGTGAAGATGACGACTCAAGGGTAGTGGGCAAGTTCAAGGTGGGTGTGTGTGGTTGATTCATATATAATTCATTTTGAGCTCGTGTAGCTCAGTTGGTAGGGCATTAAACTAATTATCTAAAGTTATCGGGTTCAAATCCACGTAGGCCGACAATTGGAACCTGTTCCACAGTGTTATTTTGTTAAAATACATTTTTAGCATGCGTTTTGGTTTATAAAGAAAAGCGCTTTAAAAAAACTAAATTACATTGAATTAAATATTTTAATTATTAGTTCCAATTAAAGCATATTTGGATGAAGTTAACGCTTATATGCTTCTACTATTCCTAAGTTTATATATTGTACCTTACTTGTGAACTAACACTAAGCCAACCATCAAATCGCCTTTAACTGGATTTTTGGTTGCAAAAACAGTGATTTCCGCAGAGTGCTATTACTGTTGTGAACTAATCGACAACTGTTTAATAACCAACACAGATTTTTGATTTCCATTTTATTCATTAGAATTGGTTTTTTATTTTATTTAGCTTTTTTCACCTACATAGTTTTCATTATATATTTATTTATTTTGAAACTAAGAATTAAAAATATAAGCCATAGGTTTAAAACTAATCCCAGGATTTTCTTTTAATACGAGAGAATTAAGCCAGTTAGCTTGTGCAATTGCAGATTATCAATACAAATCCAAAAAACTTATTTTTTGGAACTCAAACTATTTTTTTCAAATATAACTACAAACTTTGAAAGACCTCTTAACTTCTTCACCCTTAGGGAGCCATAGCCATCTACAAGCTGCCTCTGCCTCACAACATCAAAGATGGACTTCTGCAGATCGGGGTCTGTTGTTCCAGATGCTTTTATTCAACTTTTTGTCTCATTTTTTGTTTTTTATAGAAAAATTGTTTAAAGTTAGCTTAAAAACTAATATTTTTGATGAATTGAATTTACTTATATAATTTGATAGTTATCTTCACAATTCTGTTAGCATGGTAAGTGAACTTAGTCAAACTAAAAATCCTTTAGGATTCACTAAAAATCTACCGTTTTTCCAACAACCACAACAACAAAAACAATAACCTTCAACTGGCTTTCGGAGCTGTCAACACTGCCTACGAGAGCGATAAGAACACCATCAACGACAAAAGCAACAACAACCTGGTACCCTCAGATTCTTTGTTTCAAGGCCTGCCATCTAACGAACAATGTCATCTCCTCATTAGAGTTTACATTGTCAAGGTAGTATACTTAAAAATGGTAACGTAATGCAGTATTTATAAAGAGCTTCTTCTTATAGATAAAAGCGCTTGCTACAAATTTAATGGCATTTAATATATTATGAAACAAACAATAGTAATTAAATAAATTTTAAAAATTATGATAAAATAAATCTTATAAATGGAAAAGCACTATTTTGAATTTTAATTTCAAATGTACGAAGCTTTTGTGAACGCATATTTGAAATACAAGTTTGTAACGATGTTTCTTTTTTAAGAACTCATTACAAGGACTGAAATTCACACTTAAATAAAGCATAAAACTAATAAAAGTAACAAAATAATGAATAATAATCTTAAAATGGAAAACAAAACTGAAATTGTTGCTAAAAATAATGATGGAATAGAGGTAAAAAATTATTTGTTGGAAAAAATACTAATAAAAACAATAATTATAATAACAAAAATATTAAAATAAATAATCATTAAATAAAATACTATTTATGAAATAATATTCATTAGTATAAAACTATTTTCAGTTCTTAGAATTATAAAACTGATCGTGAGTTTTTTGATGCTCAGTATAAAAATAAATGATGGAAACTTAGAGGCATCCAAGCTAATTTCATTATATTATTCATACTAAATATACTCCTGAGACTATTGCAAATCATAATCTTCTATAGTCAACGTAAATACTGCAAATTATTTGAACACTAAAGTAATTATATTAAGTACAAAGCTTTTCGTTAACAAAGTAACATTATCAAGTGACTTGATGATGTTATTTTGTTAACGAAAAGCTTTGGACCATTTCAAATGATTCTACTAACTAATATTAAGTAAAAACAAAAAAAAATAATAATTTCAAGTATAATAACAAGAAAATAAAAAATAATGAGATATTCTATAATGATGAAGTTAGATTCTATATGTTCCTATAATTGAAGTGACAGCAGTCAGCCTAGATTAATAATAATAATAATAAAAAAGAAAATAGAAACATAAAAAAAAAAAATAATAAAATAACAACAGAAAAAAAAATAATAGTAAAATAAATAACTACCCCAACTACCGCCCCAGGCCACAGACTTGCACCCAGCCGACTTGAACGGCAAGGCAGACCCGTACGTAGTGGTAAGGTTGGGCGGAAATAAGAACATCAATGACAAAGACAACTATCTGTCCAAGCAACTTAACCCCGTCTTTGGGAAGTTAGTGGCGTTGTTTCACAATAATAATTATTATTATTTTTATTATTATTATCAGCATCATTATTATTATTATTTTTTTAACACAGTATACATACTTGGATTTAAACTACTACCGGAGTCTTACCAAGACCCTAGGGTAGTAGAGTTTAATGATATTCATTCATTACGGGCCAAAACTCTTCTTAAAATGTGCGCCGTGCTCATAAGCGCTGTTCTCTGGATTTCATAAATTTTAGGTGATCCAGAAGCGTCGAGAGTTTGAGACTTAAATTTTTTCCGACTGTTCCCAGCGCGCCCACATCTATTGGAACTACCTTTGTATTCATATTCCAGCATCTTGATATCTCTATTTGCAGATCGCGGTATTTGTCTGATGGTACTGATTTATCAACCAGAGTACACTCTCTTTTTTTTTCATCTTTAACCAATATGTCTGGTTTATTTGCCTGTATGTTTCTGTCTGTGTGTATTGGGCTGTCCCATAGTAATGTTAGTTCGTCTTTTTTTATCACTGGTCGAATTTCGTGTTCGTACCACTTACTTTTGACTTCAAATCCATGTTTCTTACATATTGTCTAGTGGATGAATTTAGCGACTCTGTAGTGGCGCTCTATGTACTCGTGCTTTGCCAGCATTGGGCATGCTGAAACAATGTGTGATATTGTTTCAGGGTGAGTTCTGCAAAGCCTACAATTTGGATCAACGCTTTTTTTCAATATTTTATTTTTATAATAATTTGTTGCAAGCGTCTGATCTTGGGCGGCAATTATGAGGCTCTCAGTTGTTTCTTTCAACCCAGCGCTGCGAAGCCATACTATGGATTTTTTCTTGTCTATTTGTTCACTTTCAAGGGCTTGTGCATACTGACCGTGCATAGGTTTATTTGTGTATTTGTTTTGAATTTCCTTACAATGTGTTTTGTTTTACGAGCTGCCGTAATTGGGTGAACATTTTCTTGAGAAACTGTATTCTCAAAGTTCAGATTAAACGCTCTTCTCACTTTTTTATTGATTTCAAAGAGACTATAAGCAGACTTTTTCGATTCTTCGTGTTCTGTTACTGCACACATTAAAGGAGTAGTTTGTTTCTTTAAATACATTTCCAGGCCAGCGAGAATTGTGTAAAAGTGGGATTATACCTGCATCAATCCTCTTCCTCCTTCTAATCTAGAAACGTAGAGTCTTTCTGTGTCGGCTCGAGGGTGATACATTTTGAACATTGTGAGTATTTTTCTCGTTTTTCTGTCTATTCCTTGTACGTCAGTTTTCGACCAGTTCACTACGCCAAAGCTATAGGATAAGACTGGTATAACCAAGCTGTTTATTGCCATAATTCTGTTTGGCGAGCTAAGTTCTGTGCTCAGTATCATTCTTAACCTTCTGTAATATTCCTTTTTTAATTTCTCTCTCATGTTTTTGTGGTGTGTATTAGATGACTCTTCGACCCCTAGGTATTTGTACGATTCGGTATTAGATAATTCTTTTATGTGCGTATGCTCATTCAGACTGATGTTGGAGCTTCTCACCATTTTACCTTTAATTATGGATATCTTTTCACATTTTTTTAAGCCAAATTTCATCCTAATGTCATCGCTGAACTTTTTGACTATTCTACGGAGTGATGTTAAATCAGAGTCTGATTTGCTGTAAATTTTTAGATCGTCCATGTAGAATAGATGGTTGAGTTTTTTTCCTTTTTTAGCTTTGCCTATTTTAATAGCTGAAGAGTTTTTCTCATTCAAAAAAATACTCAAAGAGCAAAGTGATAGACAGAAAATAAAAGGTGACAATGAATCTCTCTGGAAAATCCCTGTCTTTGTTTTGATCCCAAGAATTTCCATATTTCCCTTCATGTGTCTCAGTCCTAGGTTTATTCTCCATTGAGGCATGGTACGCAAGATGAATTCAACAATCCAAGAGTGAATTCCGTACATCTTCATGACTTCTAAGATCCATGAGTGTGGTACACTATCGAAAGCTTTTTTATAATCTATCCATGCTTGAGATAGAGCGCCTTTTTTATTTTTTGTGATTTCAGTGATCATCAGATTTATTAGCAGTTGGTCCTTGCTTCCAAATGAACCTACTCTGCAGCCTTTTTGTTCTTCCGGTAACAGCTGAAAATTTTCCAAGAGTAAGTTTTTTTTGCTAATATCGACGTCAATGTTTTATAAATGGTGGGTAGACATGTCATCGGGCGATAGTTCTTTGGATCTTGCGTGTTTTGATCTTTTGCCACTAAGTATGTGTTCCCTTCTGTTAACCACTTTGGGCTCTTGTTGGAGTTTTCCATTATTTCATTCAGAGCGTTAGCCAGGAAAGAGTGGCTTATGTTGAGCTTCTTCAACCAAAAGTTTGGGATTTGGTCTGGACCTGGCGTTTTCCAGTTTGGCATGTTTTTCAATTCTTCTTTTATGTTTTCTGCAGTAATTTTTTCCCATTTTTGGCCTGTGGCTGTTAGTTGCTTCACATGTTTTCTTATAAGGGGAAGCCATTCTGCGGTTTCATTGCGTTTTTCTTCGTTCTCCCAGATGCTTTTCCAATATTTTGCTGTTTCTTCTCGATTTGGTGGCTTATTTACTATTGCGTTTCCTCCATTTATCTCTCTATAAAATTTTTTGACATTAAGGTTAAACAGCCTGTTTTGCTCAAAGAATCTTTTTCTTTTGTCATATCTGTGAATTCTGTGTGCTTTGGCTTGAATTCTTTGTTTTAAGGCTTCGCTTATTTCTTTACAGCTATTTTCTTCCATTCTTACTTTTTTCTTTACCAAATTTGCTTTTGTTTTTACTTTTGAGCTTTTGTTGTCTTTCAGAATCTCTTCGATTATACTTAAATCTTTTCTAAGATTTTTTATTTTTTCTTGTAGTTTTATTTTCCAACTAGAGATTTTTGGCTTCGCTTGGACATTGTTTTTATCAATCTCTTTTTTTGGTTGGCTCACATGAGCCGCTGAAGCAAAAATAAGATGGTTTAGGTCTGAAAGTGATAGAGGCACTATTTTTTCAAGTATTTTTCCAAGATTCTTGTTAACTTCATTTATTTTGGCTTTCATAGCTTTTGTTTCAGTTATTTTTTTTAAAGGTTGTCTTTGTGTTATTTTTTTTGTTCTGACATTCTCAAAATTTGAAGAATCTCTTTTTGAATTTCACTGTTTATCCGTTCAGATAGTGAAGTTGTGTTTTCTTGTTCTGGCGATGCGGTAGTATAGATGTGGCGTTGTTCTTTTCGCTGGTGGAATTTTCTATCTCTTTATTTTCTTTCTTATTTTTGACAGTTATTCGGACTACCTCATTTTTTATTTTTTTCTAAGTTTCTTCTGGTATTAGCCCGTTTTTTTTAATATATCGTCGTGTGTTTGCTAGCTTATTTGGGTCTGTTGATAAGCTTTTAGCTAAGTGGGGATTTCTTTTTTCCCATATCTCGTAAGTTTTTTTTGTGACTGGATAGTTTGAATATATTTCCGTAGTAATAAAATAGCATCTTAATATCTCCTGATACTCTTCTGATGTTCACTTATGTCGCTTGGACGTCAAATTTCTGCTTGTGGATGTTGCGCTCTGAAGGCCATGTTGGGAGTCACTCCGTGTCTGGGTGCTTCTTACGATTTCAACACGTTCTTCAGTTGTTGCAGTTATATTATGACGACTGAGTTTTTGTCTGCTTCCTCACAGTCTCTGCCGGGCAATGATGAATCAGCTTTACTGATACTTTCCAGGTCGCCGTAATTCGAATTTTTATTACGTTTGACCATTTTTAGTCGTTTGTGAATTGTAAAGGGTTTCGTTAGTGAAACTTTTGAGTTTAATATTATTTGGAATAAGCTTTTTAAAAAAGTAATTTTTTTTTTTTAATACTTACTGGGTAGTTTAATGATAAATATATGAAAATAACCAAGTGAATATAAAAGGAAAATAATTGTGAAAGAAGAAAAGTTAAAGGATAGAATCGATAAAACAAATAAATAATAAAAGCTGGTAAATATTAGTGAAAAGATAAATCATATAAAAAATTAGTTAATAAAAATAAATCCATAAATAAAAAAATAACTCTTCACTTTAGATGTTTGTTATATTTGCTCGTGTGCCTTGTAATATTCCCGGGCAGTGTTTGTTTGTACACTGTTGCCGTGAATTTCCAACACAGAACTGATCTCTGATCTGGTTATTTGTTTAATAACACTTTTTAGTGTTATTAATCTAAATGTTTGTGATATTTGTTTGTGTGCTTCATTAAATTTCCGAGGAATGCTTTTTAGTGCACTGTTTCTATAAATTTTTAGCACAAAACTGCTCTTTGATCAGGTGATTAGATTTACAGTGGTGTCAAGAGTTATTATTGGTTTAGGAAAGAGAGTATTTTGGTCAGTACGGTGTTTCATAAAAAGGTATAGATATATATTTATATATGTGAAGGCAAATTTAAAAAAAAACGGGAAATTAAAATTGGAGAAAATAAAAAAGAAAAATTGAGTACTTCATGATATAACGGAATTTATCATTTTTCTTTCTTTTATTATTGTTTGTATTACTAATTATTATTTTATTATTGTTATTATTCTATTATTATTATTATTATTATTATTATTATTATTATTATTATTATTATTATTATTATTATTATTATTATTATTATTATTATTATTATTATTATTATTATTATTATTATTATTATTATTATTATTATTATTATTATTATTATTATTATTATTATTATTATTATTATTATTATAAAACTAATTCAAAGCTATTATGGTGTTAGGTATAATTGGTATGTATTATTTCAACGCTTGTAATTAGAATTTTTTGAATATTTCAGAAATTGTGAAAAAAAATAAAAATTTAAATAAAATTTTATATAAATTATTTTTACAAATTGTAATTTTATTAGCAAAAAAAATATATATAGACAAATCTAAATTTTAATGTGGAGGAAAAAGTCTCAAAATATGAATTATTAGGGTTTTGAAAGATAAAATTTCAAATTTTAGAAAAATTTTTTTTTGGTCGAATAATATCAAAAACTAAAATTCAAAATAAAATTGATTATTTAAAAAAAAACTCCATTTAATACTTTTTGTGAATATTTATTGAGGTTCAGCTGAAAAATTATTCACTAACTTGCAATAAAGCAACTATTTTGAGAGAAAACTCTTCAAAAGGATATTAATAATGATAACTGCTAATCTTTGGACTTTTTCAGCAAAAAAAAATGTTGAAAAACCATATAAAATTTTTAAAACTCAGAGTAACTCCTGGTCAGTCTTCGTTTCGCGCTCCTTATTATTTATTATTATTATTATTATTATTATTATTATTATTATTATTATTATTATTATTATTATTATTATTATTATTATTATTATTATTATTATTATTATTATTATTATTATTATTATTATTATTATTATTTTTATTATTAAGATTTTTATAGCGCACAGTTATCAATTCAAGATTGCTTCAGAGGCGCTTAAGGTTTGTAAGAGATTATGACTGAGGGTGTTTAAGGTATAAGTGAGTTTTCAAAAGTTTACGAAAGTTCATGAGAGAAGGCGATGAGCGCAAGTTAGAAAGAAGTGAATTCCACAGACGTGGAGCCTGGTGAGAAAAAGAGCGACTAGTAAACAAGCCTGAAGAAACAGGTTGATGAAGCTGAAGACCAGAGTGCAAGGATCTGAGTGGTTGACGTGTGTGTCTGATTGACAAAAGATCAAAACGATAAGCAGGTTGTTCAAGCTTGAGAGTATATGCAATGAGCCAAAGTAATTTAAACTTGCATCTTTGGGAGACAGGTAACCAATGCAAACGATCAAAACAGTCGCTAGAAGAGCTGAAATAAACAGCTTGAAGAACCTTCTTGGTCGCGTGGTTTTAAAGGGCTTGAAGTTTGCATAAAAGATAGTTTGGCTGCCCGCAAAGAAGAGAATTACAGTAGTCCAATCTGAAAAAAAACTAGTGAGATTAAGAGGGCATTAGCAGTGGAAAGAGGTAAGAATTTTCATACTTGTTTTATGGCATAGATATGGGAATTGGAAGATTGGATTATTTGAGAAATAAAGTGAGCAAAGTTCAAATTTGAATCTAAGGTGACACCTAAGATTTTGAGCTTGGAAGATATAGGAAGTGTGGTGCCGTCAAGAGTTACCACAGAAGGGAAATTGTATTTTGCTAAAAGACGAAAGCTGCCGACAAACATCACCTCACTCTTAGTAGAGTTTAGTTTCAGTTGGCTTTGAAAAAACCAGGATTTTAGAGCTGAAAGACAACTGGATAATTTAAGGAGAGTGGGGCTAGGATCTGGGTGAAAGACTCCGGTGAAAAGAGTGATGCCATCAGCGAACTGGTGAAAAAGCAAGTCGTGCTGTACAATAATGCTACACATGGGTGTATAAAGAGAAAAGAGGATTGGTCCTAGAACGGAGCTCTGCGGCACGTCTGAGTTGAGTGATGGAAGAGAAGAAGAGAAATTGTCCATTTTAACGAACTGAGAACGTTGAGAGAGGTAAGAGCGAAACCAAGATAGAGCGAGATCAGAAATATTGAAGTGTTTATTCAAAATATCAATTAAGATATTGTGATCGAGAGTGTCAAAAGCAGCAGAAAGGTCTAGCGAAACAAAAACGGCCGCATGTCCAGTAGCGCAGATGTTGCGAAGACTGTCAGTGATGCGTATGAATGTGGTTTCTGTTGAGTGGTGCTTGCGATATGCTGATTGAAAAGAATTAAAATTAGGAGATGATGAAACGTGAGAAGTTATTCTGGAATGAACGAGTCTTTCGATAATTTCTGAAATGGTGCTCAAGTTAGAAATAGGGCGGTAGTTCTAAGGAATGGTAGGGTCCAAATTGCCTTTCTTAAGCAAAGGAAGAACTTGTGCTGTTTTAAAGGAGGCGGGGAATATTGCTTGTGAAAAAGACAAGTTGGTAAGTTTTGAAATTATTGGATCAAAGAGGTGAAAAAAGCGTTTTAAAGTGGATGTGGGGATTAAGTCTAATGGAGAAGATTTGTTGGGTAAAGAGCGAATTAGCCTACTCACTTCTTCAATACTGACAAATGAAAAATAAGAGAGTGGGGTTCGATTTTCTGGTAGAACAGGGTCTGTGCAGCACGAAATGGACGTTGGCAAAGATTTGTGAATAAAAGCGATTTTCTCTTTAAAAAAGCTACTAAAGGTATTCACAAGATTGATAGCTTCTGAAGAGCTGCGTGGCGGAAAAAGAGAGGTTCTATGTAGGATGGAGTTGACAGTTTTCCAAAAAACTTTCGAGTTTGGTTTGACAGATGCAAGCATGTTGTTAAAATAATCAGCACCGGATTTAAAAATGAGAGCACGAGCAGTCTTACGAGATTCCTTGAGGGCAGCAAGAAGACTGGCTGGAACAGGCTTGGATGACCTTAACAATAAGGAAATTTTTCTCTCAAGTTTTCATCTTTTTTTTTTGGCGGCAATGGCGTCAGTGGATAGCTTGTGATGGGAGTGACTGCTGGGGCTAAAGATGTGGGTGCGAAAAGGGGCATGGCGGTCGATAAGTGATTGAAAGAAGTTGTTCATTGTTGTAAGAAATTCTTCAACTGGAACATCAGAAAGGTTAGTTAGTGTATTATGGATATGTCTGAGATCTTTCTCGAAGACAGCATCATCAAAGTTTTCAAAAGAGCGGGAAATTACAATGCGAGGGGTAAGGGGAGAAGGAGCGAGGTTGAGACTGCATAAAATAAGATAGTGATCGGAGTCAAAAGTTTCTCTGCCGATTTCTTGTATGAGATGACTGTTAGGTTTTGGAGTAATGATGAGGTCAAGGATGTTACTAAGTCTTTGGGTGGGGAAGTCTATGTGCTGGACCAGCTCGAGTTCACGTAAAAGAGCACTAAGCGGGTTGTCATGAGACTTGCAATTTGGGGTGTTGAAATCACCAGCCAATATGAAATTTGAAGAAAGAAAATAAAGGAAATAGAGATGAGACGTGAGCTCGCAGATAAAATTGCCGGTGTTTGGAGGACGGTAGATCACCGATAGAAACTGTGTGACGAAAAAGACACTTTGGCTGTCAATGATTCAAAAGAAGTGTGGGACGGGGATTTAATGGCATCCAATCTAATGGAGTTTCTGGAAATTACAAAAATATCTTCACCCCATTTACCAATGGGTCGATGAGAGTTCAAGACATGAAAGCCATGAGGCACAATGTCATATTTTGTGACATTGTCTGCGTTTTAAGGAATCCAAGTTTCCGTCAAAGCAATAATGTCAAGTTTAAGAGAAAGGATAGTATCGAGTATAATAGAAGATTATCAACAAAAAAAAGTATTTATTAAAAGAAGACACGAAACTTTTCGTAAGAATAGTTTATATTGTCAAGTGATAATGTAAGTTTGTTGACCTTACTATTTGTTTCAGGCTATTATATTTCATCTTTATTATCCAGGAAATTTTTTTGTATATTTATTAAGTTTTGATAGTTGAAAGGAATATCATTTTTTTATTAATTTTTCAAAATATTTTTTATATTATTATTATTATTATTATTATTATTATTATTAATTTTAACCTCAATTTTTTGTTTGTTCAAATATTGCATGAATGACACCCCCAACACCATTGAAATGCAACAGATGTTTCGAAATGGAAGCATCTTTCCCTCAAGATTCCTTACTCAAGGTGCAGATATATGATTGGGACCTAATTGGGTCGGATGATGTGATTGGAGAAACGGTGATTGACCTAGAAAACAGGTGATTTCAAGTTTAATTAATCTTCTTCATTGGAAAAACTTATATATATCAAATGAAATTAATGTAATCGAAAGTTTCATGCTTACAACAAAGAATTGAGAAACAAATATATTTTACTATGAAGTAATTCAAGCAAAAACAATAAAAGTGTATTTTACATGAATATACAGGCTAAATATATCGGAATTATTTATTCTTCTGTAAATGAAAAACTACTAAGCTAACATGAAGCTTATCACGGTGAGCTTTTAGACACAGAGTATAGCTCACATTGCTAGCACATTTATATAACATATCAACCCGTATAACGATGTTAGATATCAACCGGTATAACCATGGAAAATATTAACCAGTTGAACCATCACAGGTACCTGAGCAGACACAGAGCTCTATGTGGCTTGGCCCTGCAGTACGATGTGTGAGTGCTGTTGTTGTTTTTGTTCTTGTTTTTGTTGTTGGTCATGTTGTTTTTTTTGTTGAGTGCCAGTTTCCAAAGTCTCATTCGACATTCCTTGAAGCGAGTACCAAAAAAACTTGTAGCTTCGAGTTGTTTGTGACTTTTGGTGAGCAGTGAAAAAATAATGGATGGGTTCTCTAAATGCTCTGTGTTCGGAAGCTGACGGGTTGTTAGGGTTAATTGTTGCAAGAAGTATAATACTTGCTATTGAATCTATTGAAGATTACTACAGTATTTTTAATTAGCACCTGTTCCACAGTGTTTTCGCTACATTAAATTTGTAGCAAGCACTTTGATCTATTAGAAAAAGCGCTTTATAAATACCGCATTACATTAAATTCTAATTGCTAAATTTATATTTATAATTTCTTGATTTAAAAGCTCATAAGCTTATAACTAAATTATACTTTTAATTCAATATTTTTTTCAATAAAATTAATATTTTTCAAGCGTTATATGTATTTTTTGTGCTCCAAAATTGTTTTTAGAAATTACATTATAAATATATTATATTATAAAATTAAATGCACTCATAATTATTGATATTCATTGCCCTATTATGATAGTTCAGCAATAAGAGCTCAGATTAATACAAATATTAATAAGCACTTATTAGCGCTATTCATTATTCTAAGTATTATCATTCTTATTATTTATATCACTATTGTATTAGCATTTAAAAAATTATAAAAAATATAAATCCCAACCACTGTTATCCAAACCATGATCGCTAGAGACGGGTACAACGCTTGGAGAGACCCAAATACCCCCACCCAGATCCTCAACAAACTATGCAAACTGCACAACCTCGACGGACCTCACTACCTGGTTTGTTTTATATATGTAATAATGTGTTGTATTATTTTTACAGAAAATTTATATTCAAATTTTAAAACTTTTTGCTACTTTTATTAATGTGATTTTCAAATCTGAACCTACAGGCAGACAAAGTGCGAATTGGAGACAGGTTGTTCAACGTGCCTCTGCCTCAAGATGGTTTGAGCATTGGACTCGATTGACCAGTTATTTTTGTCAAGTTCAAACACATATAGTTATTTTAAAAAGCACTCAAAACATGTGGGTTTTCAAATTTGTAAAACTAAGGTCGGAACTTTCCGACTTTTCACAAATGGTCATTGGTTTCACATAACAACTTTTTCTTTTAAAGCGTACTTTTGTATTACATAGACTGCCATTTGAACAGCATATAGTTCTATTAATGCTGAATTGTTAATAAAACTTTTTAATCTCAAATGGTAAAATTCTTTACATACTTTTAACCGAACTCAAACAATGAATTCCTATACAAAACATGCACCCACAGAAGAATGTTCTAGAGGGGTGCAAGAAGAGAGACAGGCTTTAGCAGTATTACACAGCTGGAAAGAGGTTCCTACTTGTGGATGTGAGTTGGTGCCTGAACACGTGGAAAACAGGCCTCTGTATCATCCAGACAAACCTGGGATGGAACAGGTGAGTGGGGCTCTGGGAGTGTTTAAAGGGATAATGTTGCTTGAGATGTAGTTGTATAGTAGCTTAAAAATTTTAAACAATAAGAGTTGAAAGCTGATTAGAAGTTTTTGGGAAATTTTTTAGTTATATCATGAGTTGATATTTTGGTATAAGTTCATCAAGAAAAACCATTCATAATATTACGATACTTTTTTTGGTTATTTCCCATAAAATGCTTTTTTTATTTTTTGCTGACAACTATTTAATATACAGTTAAATTAACTCACGGTAAATCTAAAGAATATGACACATTTAAAAAGTACTGAAACGAACATAAACCTGAATTAATATATCAACCAAATCATCTCGAATTACGGAAGTGAAATATTCAACACAAAATATGAATTTAATTAGCCTTTATTCATCAAATAAATCAACCAAATGCTCTAACCTCGATACAGGGACGTTTGGAGATGTGGGTGGACATGTTCCCCATAGACCAGCCCGCCCCGGGTCCACCTGTAGACATATCGCCCAGAAAACCAAAAAGGTGGTCCTCTTTTGTCCAAATTATTTTTATTATTTGTGTCTAAGTTTTTTTTACTTTCCAAACGTGAACTCTTTGTTGTAGATTTGAGAAGCTAAGACTAATATAATTTTGTATTGCTTAGAAATAACTCTTCAGTAACTGGATTTATTGACTTGAGCCTATTTTAGAAACTGAAGAACTTCTGAAATTAATGAAAATTTGATGACACAAGTTTTTCAATCTACTTATTGTATTGCTTACTTTCATAAAATATTCACTACTAATATATTAAGCATAGTCTTGATGTTTTTGGAGATCTGATAATAACCATTATTAGATTAAAGATATAGAATTGCCTGGAAGAAAAATTTATCTTCCATTGTTATATTATATATTCTCCAATACTATCTCCAGAACAAAACACATCACACAGTTATGAATTGAGAGTGGTGATATGGAACACAGATGATGTTGTGTTGGAGGATGATGCCTTCTTCAGTGGGGAAAAAATGTCGGATATATATGTGAAGGGCTGGCTCAAAGGAAATGATGATACCCAATCTACTGATGTCCATTACAGGTGAAAGCTGAGGAAGCTACAATGATTATGTTATTAGTTAGGATAGTAATGTTATTGAATATGATGATGATGGGATCTTGATTTTATTATGAATTAATGTTACTTCGTAATAGTTACGATATAATAATGTCTAAAATAAATCGATGACTCAGATAAAACAAACCAAACTGACATTAAACTAGTACGAGGCTCATTTTAATTGCCTCCATTTTAAAGCATTTACAAAACTTAATTCCCGTTGAATCTGCAGATCTCTTACAGGAGAAGGCAATTTCAATTGGCGATTCATCTTCCCTTTCGAGTATTTGGTTGCTGAACAAAAGGTTAACTACTATATTTGTTTAAATAGTCTGAAAGACACAATTGTGTGTTAAATGAAAAAATTATTTAAGTTTTATATTTGTATGTTTTATCAATGTATTTTTTGATAACCACAAAGTGAATAGTTAAGCAAAAACAAAAAAATCCCGTATTCAGATGGTGATATCGAAGAAAGACAGTTTGTTTTCGTGGGATGAGAGTGAAACGAAGATGCCTCCACGACTTAATCTGCAAGTGTGGGACGCCGATCATTTCTCTTCAGACGACTTTCTTGGTATGTCAAGCGCTTTATTTTTTAATTTATTATACTATTTATGGATTTTATTGGTTATATTCCATGAATATGTAAATGCTTTTCTCTAATAGCAAACACAAAGTTATTTTTGCAAGTTGACCATAAACTGAAAATTTTGAATTTTTTAACTAACTTTCATTTTTTGCTTTATAACTTTCACATACCTAAAAGTGGGAAAACGCAAAATTAGACTTTAAAATATATTTTTATTAAAATCTATAAAAATTTGATAAAATATTTTGATATATATTATTATGAAAATATATAGATATCAAAGACACATTTTATTTTTTTCCATTTAAATATTCAAGATTAATAATTCCTCATGTTCAACAAAGCTACATTACACCCTCCCAGGAGCTCTGACTTTAGATCTGACACAGTTCCCACGAGGTGCCAAAACTTCAAAGCTATGCACCCTACAAATGCTTGAAGGCACAGCTCCACAAATGAACCTCTTTAAACACAAAAGAGCCAAAGGGTGGTGGCCGTTCTATGTCAAAGTCACTGGCGAGGAGATGGAGCTCACTGTAAGTTTTGTGGAGGTTACTACGCATATAAATGCTCTGAGCTCAACTTCATAATGGATTGTATTTATGTTTGAATAAATATATTCATATGTTTATTTTATTTGAATTTTTAATGGATATATTTTCGAATTTTTTTATAAAAATGAAATAATTTTAAATAACTTCCACTTATTATACGGTGCTTCCAAAAACTTATCAGGATTATTAAAATTTATAATTCAATTTTCAAATCGTTTTCTTTTCCAACGAATGACCAACAGGGAAAGGTAGAAGCAGAGTTGCAGTTGTTCACAGCGGAGGAAGCTGAAAAGCACCCTGCAGGCCTCGCTAGAAACGAACCAGACCCTCTCGAAAAACCCAAGTTTGCAACAAAATTTTTTTTTTGATAGAAAAGCATGTTATATTTAAGAGATCAATAAAATTAAAACAAAGTGTATTGGAAATAACAAGTTATTTATTGAAACAGTACAAAAGTTTTTGAAAAACTTTCATTATCAACTAACTGATAATACTACAGTTATTGATATTACTAAAGTTAATAGTTAGTAAATCTAATTATTTGATTTTTCAGCCGTCCAGATACATCCTTCATCTGGTTTCTGAATCCCATGAAATCACTGCGTCATATCCTCTGGAGCAACTACAAGTGGCTTCTGCTCAAAGTATTAGCAGTCATCTTACTTACTATCATGGTAGCGCTTTTTGTTTATTCGCTTCCTGGATACAGTGTCAAAAGATTGCTTGGTGCTTAAAAATCTTTTGGTGACTTTATCTATGAACAAATAATATGGATTCACAGACGATTAACGTTGATTATTCGCATGCAAAAAATGGCTGCAAGACAAAGCTCAATTTTCATGTACAAATGTAATTTCAAATATTTATTGCGCTTTTGCATTTTCTTCAGAATTTCTTTGACCTGTGTATTTCAACTACTGAATCTTCCATGGTCATGAAATTCAAAGTTTTCATTTGACAATTGTGCTTTACTTGAAATCCACCAACGATATTCTTATATGAAATAGATATTTTAATGTTGTTATTGCTCATGAAACGTTTGTGTGCATGATGCATCTTGAACCTCGCAATATCTGTTGCTCTTTTGAACCTTTTTCATCGTTACCGCATTCATGCTTGAAGTTATTTTCTTTGTCTATTTCTTTTCAATAAATTTTATAACATTCCATTTACTTGTATTTACAATGACAAAAACAAATCTCAAAAACTTATTGAACAAAATAAATAGCATTTCCACACGAAAAAACTGCTTCAATGTGGCAGAGCAGACCCAGATGGATAAACATTCTTGAAGGCTTTTACCATTTCAGGGTCTATAATCCTAACCCCATCAAGTTGATTTCCTAGTGTGACCCAATTATTTTCAGTGTTGTGGGGTCGCCCAAACAACTCCAGCTTCCTAGTACCTGGTGAGAGCCTCTCGATGATCCCATAAATCTCATCTGGTTTGTGACTTGTTGCTCTCACCTCTGATACGATCACATCACAATCTATCCCTTTGTTCACCTTCGGATTGCCTTTGACACCAACTAAGCAGTGCTCCTAAAAAGTTATGATAATAATAAGCAGAGGTTCCAATCTTTTTTAAAGTAATCAAAAACGTTATAAATGAACAGATGCAAGAAAAGCATTTATGACCATAAAAAGGCATAGAAGAACAAACTTTTCCATGGTTAAGCCAATGGCCAGTCCTCCCAGTCCTGATGATGCGTTGAAGTTGGTTGGTCTTCACCCAGATCACCTCATCCACCCTCTCATAACCCCACAAACTCAAGCACTCTCTACCCAATTCCATTGCTCGTCCTGTCACCCACAAAAAGATATAACCTGTGAATTATTGTCTTATAATGATACTGAGAAATTAATCAATGATTATTGTTTCAAGTTGGATTTTGTAAGAGCTACTACTAATAATTATAAAAAATGTCAATAATTCATAAAACATATGATGATATGATAAACTTCAAACTACAACTAATGAACTTGGCCAAATAATACATCATTAAAGACAGACCATCATCTTGCAAGACAGGCACATTGAGTTTTCTCATTTCCTCATCAGACATGGTGCCATAAGGCAATTCCATGTGGATGTCCCATGGGGGGTCAGCCATCACCACTGAAAATTTACCCAGAATGCTCATGTTAAAGTTGCGCAGGTCGCATTGAATCCATTGGGGAGGATATAGAACTTTCTGGAAGCTAGCACTTTGAACTTTTTCTTGTTTTTTAGCTTCTTGTATCTTCGTGTTTGCAGTGTTAGAAGCAGATTGGTCAAGGGAATAGTCAATCTGATAATGAACATATTTGCAAGTTTCCATGTGGAAGCATGTGTTAAGGAAAGAGCAATCTCCGAGACTTTCATCTGTATGCTGATGTATAATTTTTCTGAAGTGCAACTTGTCACATGAAAAGTTGAACTTGAGGCAGTCCACTCTGGTGCCATGATGGCAATACTCCCGAACCCTCCGACCTCCCTTTGACATGAAGTTTTCATTCCTCTTCCTTTCTAAGGCTGTTGGACACTTTAACAATTCATATATTTCATCTAAACTTTTGTTTCCTTCTTTGTCCATAGCAGATTGCACTGATAATAAGTCCTCCAAAGATGCCTTGGATGTCTATAAAATAAATTATTTTCAATAGAATGAATAAATAATTTTAATAAAATACCTTTTTTAAAATTTTTGAAGATTTTGTTTCAGAATTTTCATCACTTTCTGCTTTTCTTTTTAAGCTCGGGGTTATTATTTCTTTTTCAACATTTTTCTGTTCATTCAAAACATTTTCTTTCACTTCAACCACAGATTCAGATACTTTCACATCTTTATCCTTTTTTTCTAATATTGTAGATATTTCTGGTTCTGGCTTTTCTGTAGATAAAGTCGATTTAGTACTATCTAAGTTGCTTACAGCAATATTTTTGGTTTTGGCAATTAATTCTTTTCTAGCTGCAATTTTTTCCCTTAAACTTAACTTTTTATTTTTCAATGCTTGAAGCTCATTCCACGCTTCACTCATTTTGAATTGTTAATTATAGAAAAAGTAGAGATAGAAAAAAGCTATTTAAAAGTAAAGGGTGTATAAAATCGATCAAAAACTTTTCATCTAACCCAACTATTGTTTCAAACTATACAATTTTTCTAATTTAAAATTTTAATTTCTGAATTTTTTTATTGAACAATTTATACAAGAAGGAATTCAAAAAAAAATGATAGAAACGTCAACCATTTTCAAGATAATCAATACAGAACCTAGAGTTCTGGAATGATGTTTATAATTTACAAATGTCAAGCAAAAAAATCCAAATTTATTATTCCAAAAAAAATTAAATTTTCAAAAAGTAGACTTCATGTTAAAAACTTATGAATAACTGAATATATATTTAAATTTAACTCCCAAACTATTACATGTAGAGAATTTCATTCTTTCACGAAATTAAATTTGAAAAATATTCAAAACCAATATGAATATTTAAGTTAAGCTCTCTGAAACCAAGATCTAAACAAAAAATCTCGACTTTTAATGAAAATGAAAGATTTCAAGCAGTGTGATTATTCAATAAACTATGTAAATACACAATAGACTTTTTTACAATCCATAAATAAAAACATAATAAAATATTGAATATTAATTATGCAAATATAAGCTATTTGAATATTAAACGAAGGAATATATAACAAACTTGATGAATGAATTAATAAATGAATACGTAATAAACTAAAAAAACATTAATGAAAGTAGCAAATGATTAGTGACGCAGTGGTGAATCAAAAGGAAGTCTTGATGTAGAAGAGAAGGTAGGAGGCTGATGACTGTAATGTTTATTAACAATTAATTATACATGCAACAACTATATTTATATCATATGATCAGCATCATCTTCACAACCAGTATCATCATCATAAGTGTCATCATCGTCGTCGTCGTCATTATTATCAAAACTAACTTCCAATTCGACGCTAATGATTATCGTGGTTATAGATAGTTAATTTGACAAACTTTACCAAAACAACGGTTCAAACAATGTGATTTCCACTTCAATTTAGTTTTAATGAGTGTTTTTAGTTGATACCAAATGATTTTTCCAAGCAATCATTTAGCTTATTTATTATATAATATCAAATAATGTTTTTGGATAGCCTGACGACACCATGCACAACCAACTTGGACTGAGCTGGAGCTGACTTTGCTGACGTCACTATCGTCAAACTTGTACCATGAACCTTCATTCCTACACAAAGATGTGTCTGTGTGTTTGTTTTGTGTGTGTGTGTGTGTGTGTGTGTGTGTTGGTGTGTGCGTGAGTTTGTGCGTGTATTGCTTACGGATGTGTGATTTTAAATATATCTTAAAAACCCACAATGCCCTCCATCCAGGGTGCCAGAATGGTTCTGAAATGATGAAACATCAGTCGTTATTTTTGATAATATTTGGTACAAGCAGCAAATAAAGGCAAGTATAAAACTCATTATTTTCATAAAAAACACGAATCAATGATCTCATAACTGTCGTTATCCTATCAGAGTTGAACTGCACAAAATATAACAATCACAATGAAACACAAATGATATGAAAAACTTACGCAGACGGCGAAGAGATTATATGTAGTGGTTTTGTTGTGTTCGATGCTCTTGGGTCCAGACAAATATCTGCGGTAAAATGAAGTTGCTTATTTAAATTCTATCGTTGATAATAAAAATTTAAAAATAATAATAATCATAATAAATAAAAGGAATAATAATAATGAAAATAATAACAACAGAACACACCGTGCCATGTCAAGGTTCTGTATAGGATAGGAGACTAGTTTGTTGATTTTGTTCCTCCAGATGCCTTGGTAGTGGAATCTGCAAGCATACTTTTGGAGTTTTATTAAATAAAAAATTTATCACTTGAGAGTAGATTTTACTCATTGAAAAGCTTAGTTCTACGCCGATAAAATTTAAATGCTGTGGGAAAAATATTTTATAAAGAAATTGTCAGCAAAAGCATCAGTTACTTATTTAAAATCCCAATTTTTCATCACATATACAGATGCTCTCTCTATAAGCATTGATCAAGGATGTCCAAACCTCTTGAGGTGCACCACAAGCACAGTAGGCAGTCTCCACAACACTATCCTCTTGCTTGCCTCCCTCTTACATTTACATCCTGGACACATCCACATGCTGTCGCCTGTGTGTTTGTGTGTGTTTTTGTCTTTGTTTTTTTTAAACTCTCAGTGATTCCAATAATAAATGCACAATAAGACGTTAACTCCTTATAAATAATAAATATACGCATCATGGAACACCATAGTTATGCCTTGAAATCACATAAACTCACCAGTCATTCTTTCTTCGTCTGAGAACTTGAGAAGACAGTCCTACAGCAGTCAAATATTACTAAATAAACTGAAAATACTCATTCAAAAAATAGATGAATAAATAGAAAAATAAAAGCTTCAATCTTCAAATGCATTTTTTATAGCATCACTAAAGATAATCAGTTTCACTCCATCACCACCAACATCACCAGTTTCACATCATCGAAACACCACAGAAATTCGCCCATCAATTGAGACATACAGCAAGTGAGCATTTTGAGGTGTCAGGGAGGGGAAGCGAAAGTGTGGTGAAGGCCTCAAACTTTGTTGATATTTTCTCGCATGATGTACACATTACTCGTGATTTGTATTGACCCTGTGTGTGTGTGTGTTTGTGTGTGTGTGTGTGTTTGTTTTTGTTTGTTTGTCTTTTTGTTTGTTTGTTTGTGCGTGTGTTAACATTCACACTCACCGCATTAATGAGTTCTAAAACTTTGAAAGTTGAAAATTCTCAACACTTCCCTTTCAAATTATCAACCACACATCCATTAGCAAGGCACACACAAAAACACACCAACCCTGAAAAGATCGAGAACAATAGAGTCGTCCAACTTAATCATGTTGAACCAGATCCTATCTGCCTCCCTCTCATCATCGCCATATGGCTTGTCTGCAGCTGGTGGAGGCTTGCTTCGTACCTATGCATGAAGTGGGTGGGTAGAATGAGTATGAATGGGTAGGAAAATATGGAAGTATATAACGATATAACATAATATAATATAATCGTTGAAAAACAAAGTTTTTTAAATAAAATGTGTAGTTTTTAAGAGACATTGTATGTTCTTTGTAATTTTGAATTATTTAAAATATACTGCTTGATTTATAAGAAATTTTTACAAAAAACATGTGGAACAAATTTTATTCAATGGAAATTTTTGATTAGACTAATAAATTATGATAAGGTTGAAATTATCGAAAATTTTGGTTAAATAAAATTTATTTTAAAAGTTCTTTTAAGAAATTTCTTATAAATCAAAAAGTATATTTTAATTAATATCAAATGTATGGTTTATTTTGTGTATGAATTATTTTGAAAAGTTGCTATTTAAGTAATCAGAAATCAATTCTTCTGGAAAACAAGAAAATAATGAGATCCTAACACTAAATAGCTCATACAAGATGATATTTAACACTGAAGATCACCAATACTTCTAACACAATAACCCATAAAAAGGCTACAGCACTGAAAAGCGCTCATACCCTGTTGAGTTGTTCAGAGAGTCCAGCAATGAGGTACTCGAGGAGTTCTTGGGCGTCCTGGTGTTGAGAAGTGCCGAACATCGAGTTTAAGCCTGTGATGCACGTCTGTGGAGTGTGGTGTTATGGATGGTGGGTCTCATTATTGGTGTATTTATATAAAAAAATTATAGATATTAAATGGAGATAAAAAATCTTTATTTTTTTCTGTGAGATATGGTTTTCATATGCAAAACTAATGGATGCTGCTAATAACGCTAAAAATTCTTGATTAGATAGGTAAAAAAGCTACCCTAAAATCGATGGGGGAGAGGCTCTTGTACTGGCCAGACCACAGGGTCTTGATAAGCACAGCAAACTCTACCACCAACTTGACGTTGTTGCCGTTAAAAGCCTCTTGCTTGTAATGGTCATTGAGGAAGAAATCTCGCAATGGTTTGCAGGCGCTCAAGCACTGCACTATGGATGCCATGTAGCACGTGTTCCCCAGGTTTCTGAGCCCAGTTAAGCCTCGAGTCTGTGCAGTGTGGTTGAAGAATAGTATTTTAGTACTTGTAGATAGACATTATTGAAATGATATAAAAGCCAGTGAGTGTCGTGGAAGTATGAAGAGGTTGTTTTGTATGCTTGAAGGGTTTAAATTGAAGAGTTGTGAAAGATCTACCAATAAACTTAGGGTTGTATTACAGGCTAAGAAACTTCATCATAATCTTTTATATTGAAAGTTAATAGAAAATACGCTGAAGTATGTTTGTATGAGGTGATAAAAATAAGGTAGTAACATATGTTTGTATCAAATTATGATCAAGGAGATATCAAAATATATTAGAATTGAATAATGATACAAAGGTACGAACAGTGCTGCCCCAAATGGCATGAAAGGTTCGAGGGTTTGCTTCGTAAATCCTGTTGAGAGAAGTGTTAATATTTATTGTTTAACAACGACTTGCAACATTTATCTTTAAAAATTTGTTGCGAACGTTCATGATAAGATTTTTTGGGATTTTTTTAATGGTAAAACATCAAAGAATCATGCTTTATTATAATATTTTTAAAAAAATGTGCCATGCTGTCCAACCCATGCTAGCATGGAAACGGACGCAAAACGATAATGATGATGCCAAATGAAACAGAAATAATGCTAAAAATGACGATTCTAAAAGGAGAGAATTGGAACATAAGACACAAATATACCATATTCTATGATCAGATGAACGCCTAGATTCACTATTAGCCGAAACAGCCCAATGTTTATATATTCATGCTATAAGATTTTGATATACAGATATAATTTATACATATATATTCGGTAACGGTTAAATCTCTTTAAAAACAAACGACACAGACTCCAGAGGCTTGGAAGACCTGTTGACTGCAGGTGCTTTGTTGATCCTCCTGTTCTGCTGCATCTGTGGTGGTGTTGGAGATGGTGGCAGTGTTGTAGGGTGAAGATGATGGTGGATAGTATGTTAAGAAAACTTGCATAAAAATGAGATTTGAATATTCATTTTAAAAAATAAAAAATAAATATAAAAGTAAAAAATAATAAAAATATAAAAACAATGTTTTATTGGATAATTAAAGTTGAAATATTAAAAAATTAATCAAAATAAATAATATTAAAAATTGAATATCTACATCAGTTACTGCGTCAGTAGTTATGCTCATATACAGTGGTCTGATGAATAATGAATGGATGTTGAAGAATTGCAATGACCTCCCTGAAAGGCACGTTATCTTGCAGCTTGGCGATGTTGGGGGAAGAGTGGAATCGTTGAAGATTCGATGAAGACTCGTGGTCTCTTAGTACACTGGCGTGTGGCGAGTCTTTTAAGGGTGGCGAGTCCTTTAAGGGTGGCGGTGCTTTAGGTTTCTGTTGAGGTGGGGTGGATTTTCGTAGTGGGGAGGTGGGTTTGTTTTGCTGGAATAATGGCGGAGGAGCTTGTGGTTTTAATTTAGTAATTTTCGTTTCTGGTGATGTGGGTGGTTTGATGGTGTTATCTGAGACTTTGAGGTTTGGTTTCGTATCTAGTTCCTGTGGGACCTGCAAAGATTTGCATGTTGTATGATTTTAATAGACTTTGATATATCTTTTTCAATCAAGAAAAGAGAGAAAACGGAAAAAATTTTGAAAATCTAGGCATATGACTGAATCAAACCTTTTTGAAAAAGTTTTGTTTTGCATTTTGTTCTGCACCTCTTTTTCTATCATAATAAATGTCCCTCTCATCACCACTGTCGTCCTCATCATCACTATAATCTTTAAACAAAAACCTATTCTTAGTATCAACACTTTTGATTTTCATTTTTGTCTCCCTATTTCCTTCAACTTTTTTGGTCGTTTTCCCATTCATTTCGTTATTGTTTTCCAACATTAATTTTTCTAAGCTATCATCATTATCTTCATCAAAAGCAATTTTCTTATTAGTTGAAATGAGCTTTGTGTTGTTTGAAAACCCATTACATGTTACCTCATTAGTTGGTTTGATATTGTTGCTTGTGGGTTTAAGTGATCTATTAATAGCAGGTGCAAAAACAACAGGCTTTTTCTTCGTTTCCTGCGTATTTGTTGTCGTTTGTGACGCACGTTTTGTATCGTTGTTGAGTTTGATTTGATGGAATGTTTTGAGCACATCTTCCATTTCATCGTCATCATATTCTTTTGCCTTTTGAACGATTGGCGGCTTATTTGAGATGGGTTTTGTGCTTCTATCGAACTGTGGCATGACCATTTTGGAGCCCCCATCACTATCCTCACTCGAATCTTCATTCTCACTACTCTTCACCTCTTCTTTTTTCTTACTGGGCGACTGATACTCCAGATTGTAACTTATTTCGGCCACTGTTAAAAATAATAACCACAATATAATCATTGAAAGTTTCATTATATAATTCAATCTTTGGAATCATTATCATCAACACCATTATCATAATTTTTTTTCAGTTTTTGAAACCTGATGATTTATCTTGATAATATCAAATAGCTTCAACAATACAAATTTAAATACAGTTTACTATAATTTTTCGGCTTGCAATATTACATTATCATAGTTATCAATATAACCACGAATAACCACAACCACCAGGGAGAGGCGCAACCAACTTCTTTATCTTGATTACATCGTTAAGGTCGGTCCGCATAACTCAGCTGGTAGAGCATTAAACTAATTATATAAAATTACCGGATTCAATCCCGAGTAGCGCCCTGTGAAACATCTGTTGAGCTAAAGAGACCCCAATATGCAGCGAGAAATAGTCGATTTGAAAAAAAGGTTACTAAGGAACTAAGCACTCCGCTGCTTATCAATAAGTATCAGCATGAACCAATATAAATAAAATTTTTCAGCATAAACTTTATAAAATACAGCATCATAAATAAAAATTCAAGCATTACAATGGTTAGAATGAAATAACACGTCATCAACATAGGACACCTCTGCCTACACACAAGATCCCCATTCAACAAAATATAACGTCTTCACACAAGTTATCTAGAATAATCATCATCATTACCCTCAGCACCAGTATCATTATCATCATCACCAGTGTCATTACCATCACCACCACAAGTATCACTACCATCACCACCAGTATCATCTCTAAAAACACTATTACCACCACATAAACCAACATACATTGAACTTTGTTATCATTATCTTCAAGTTGATAGTTATCAGGCTGGTAAGTGGGTAAGTTACTGAGGTACATGGGGTAGATGCACGTCCATTCGTGCACCCCTCCCATCAGAAACAGTGGGTCACTCTTTAATTCCACCTTGAAGTCCCACTGAGGGTGCGGTTTTAACATACAGTTGGTAATAGAAAGTTGATGCCTAGTGTGCTGAGATGAAGGAAATTTGTGTGAGTTGAATATAAATTTTGACTTAATGGTTTGTATGAATGGTATACTCAAGATTTTTGGCACTATTACAGGACGTCATTTGAGTTACTAAAAAAAGATAGATAATTTCTGTTATCTAGGGAATTATATGAATGGTTGAAGAGAACGTGAACCAGCTGCTACATGAAGTGACGAGTTGGACTGAAAGACATTCAATAGTGTCTTCTATGTAGTAAAAGACACACACGGAATACCGAAAACAATTCATAGAGCGTGTCTGACACCATAAGGTTCAGAAACTGGGTTGTGAGATTGGTTGAAGATGGTATTTTAAAAAGTGAAGAAAGATGGAAGCTTCGAATGATGAGTGGTATTCAGCTGGCTGACGGGGTGAGTACAAAAAAGTTGGTTAGACTAACAGGATTGTTAAGATTGTCATGCAAAGAATTTTAAAATTTTTGGACCACATTGTAAGATAATTCACTGATACATATCTGCATATATGAACAGTGGATAAGTTAGTTACACAAACCTTCTGCATAACGTTCTTGAGGTACAGAAGCTCACTGAAGGATTCAGATGAGCCTTTAGAATCAACTAAGACAATGATGTCAAACTCCACACGTTTCCTCCACAGTGCCAAGGCACCTCCCTGCAATGATCTTTCTATGTGCTTGCTGAGAGAACTGTAGATAATTAGATCAGTCGTTTGCTCAATATTACGAGATAGAATTTGCTCAGGTACTGAATTGAGTATGATTATAGTGATATCAATTTCAATAAATTGATATAACAAGTAGTAGTAATAATATTCACAATACTTAAAATAAAAACTAACTTTAATAAAATAGCAATAATACAATAATAATAATAAAACAAAGAAGAGCAAGATACCCAGGAGTGACGGATGGAATGTTAATGATGTGCGTGATGTTAATGTGGCAATTATTGAAGTCCTCTTTACTCCTCACATCCATAAGCAACACAGTCAAAAGTGAAGAGGTGAGGGCGATTGTGGGTGGTTTGGAGCAGAGGTTGTACAGCTTTTTAACACTGATCCATCCTTCAGGAGCCTGGTCATCTGTGGAGTTTGATGCTATGTTGTGCTGGGAACAGACTATGCTTTTGATGATTGGTGTTGATAATTAAGCTTTAATTATATTAATAACCCTTTTATATTTTAATTTAGCTTATAGTATTAATAAAAATCTAATTAGATTAGACTGCTGTACATGTCCCAGTAGGTGGGATTGACAGCAGTTGGCCTAGAATATTCATACTACTATAAGGTAATTTATAAAATAAGCATGTAATATTGCAGAAATTAAATGGATATTTTTAATTTATCAAACTTTCTCTCACCCTTAAATTATCATGTAAATATAAATGGTATCCTAAAACAGCCAACTGATATTACATAGCGTTTTAAAAGCTTTTAAAAAAACATGCATGAATTTGTGAATTTTATTTAAAAAGCTACTTTGAAACATGATAATTAAATACATGTTCAACCTGAAGTCAAAAGACATGCTTAATATAAGCATCAGGAATACATGTGACTCAAGACAAACTAACCTTGGATTATCTGTTTAATGTAGCTTTTATATTGTTGCATCTGAGTTTTTTTGGGAACTGTTTCCACTACTTTTTCATCCTCAATATCTTCAAGCTTTTTAGCTACTTCTAAGACTTGTTTCTCTTCATATCTAATGTTTATAAGTCAAGATTTAAACAAAATTTTTATATAATTTCATTTTGTGTTTTTAAAAATGCTTGCTACAAATTCATAATACAATTTGTAACAGATGCTAACTGTTGACCTGACAGAAACAAATTTGGTAGCTTTGGTCAATTAATCTAATGATTTAACATTTAAATGATAAAATCCAATATTTGTGTATAGTTTCAGGTAGTCTTTTGTATATAAAAGAATATACTAGAGTTTTTATAACAGAAGAGACCTTTTCTTGAGTGCATCATTGAGTTGTTCAGCTCGTTCTATGCATTTGGAACAGTTTGAACTACCTATCATTGAGTCATAATACTTCTGTGAAATAAATTGAAATTGTAATTTAGTTTAATTTCTAATTTTTTAGCAAAATGTGATGAAAAAGAATAATTTTTATGTAGTTTAAAACTTTTTTTTTAGTTTATACCCACTTTATCATTTTTGTATTCCTTGGTTTTCTTGATAATGTCAACTAAGGCAAAAAACCTCATGTATAAAACATATGCATTTTCTTGGTCACCATTGAGGTGGGACTGTTCAGCTTGTTGGAACACTTTTTCACTTGCTTTTAACATTCTAAATTTTTATTAAAATTTCAATTTTGATAAGAATTTTAATTAGCTTGAAATAATTATTCATTTCAACTTGAATGACCAAGCTTTGTTTTTAAAATTTACTTACAGTTTAGGATGGTGAGTAGCTTTTTTGAAAGAATTTGCCATCTGATTCAAATCTTGTAAATTTTTACCCAAGTATAATGGCTTGATAGACATTTTGGCTGTTTGAAGAACTTGATAGTGAAAAAATCTTGAAAAAAATTATTAAAGTGAAACACGTTGACAGTATTTACAAATGCAAAAGTTTATGAAATTTTCTATTAGCCCATTTCATTTAATCAAATTTTTATTTGCATTAATTTATTTTTATTGACAGGAATTTGAGTTTGTTTCTCAGTGAGTTTTACCTTTATTAGAAAAGGAAATACATACAAATTAATTATAAAAACAACTAGGAATAGTTTCTTGAATAATTTTATTTCATTCTAAATGTTATTAAGATTTTGAATTGAAACTAAATTATTCGAAAAAAAATTTAAGCGGAGTTTTTCTTTACATCGGCTAATCATAAGCTATTTATATGTCATAAGCAAGGTGCGTCCTTTTTTACATTTCAAACAACTTTGAAAAAAATTTTCATAACTAACATCAAAAATAGTATTTTAAATTTTAGAAAATAAAAAACACATTGGAAATTAATAATATATCGTGATCTCACAAGCTGGCAAAGCATTCGAGTAATTATCTAAAGTTGCCTGGTTCGATCCGCGTGGGCCGACAATCAGCACCTGCTCCACGGTTTGTTTTCTGTACATTAAATTTGTAGTAAACGCTTTGATCTATAAGAAGAAGCATTTCATAAATACCGCATCACATTACATTACAGTATGTGAAAGTCTCGCCCGTCATGATAGATTCTAGTTCTGTTACAATCACAAAAACTCAAATCTATCTAAAATATACAATGAAGATTTTCGAGGATTTGTCATTGAAGTATTGTCAGCTCTAAAAGCGATTTTACAATTTTTTAGTTATCTTTAAAATTATCAGACTGTGGTTTCAACGACAATTGCCGTATAATGGTGCTATGTGATCTGGTTATAGAGAAGTCAGAACATACGGAAAGTTGAAGCCATTTAACACAAAAGACATACAGGTTGTGAATGGGGTTTTTCACCATCTATGATTGTAAAATTTCTCGTTAGTTTTTCAGTATTTTCGATAAACTTAACTTACTTTCTAAAAAAATGATATTTTATTAATTATAACAATTGCATTTTTTTGACGTAAAATAGCCGGAACTCAATATAATAGAAATAAACACAAAGGTTTATTGAGAACCTTAATACACGAAGCTTTTCATTAGAGTATCTTACATTATCTAGTGTGTCAAACACACTAGATAATGTAAGAAAAATAATTTCTTGAGTTTTGAATAAGCTAGAATCAACGAGTTACTCTAATTGAATGTCTAAATATTAGATGTTCAAATTAGAGATAAAACATGAAATCACATGGGAATTTAGTTTAATCTGGGTTTATGATGTTGCTAATAAGGTCATCTGTATTGAAAAAAAAGAATGAGCAGAAAAAATTAGAAGAGTAGATGTCAATAGAAATAACTAGCGTTTGATTTTGCTAAGTACTAGAAAGAAAAGTAAGAAGTTACATGGACCAGTGAAGAAAAATTTTTAATGTTGAAAGCATGTTGGAAGAATATGGAGATAGAAAAATGTATAGAATGGATTTGCTGTGACGACCCCTGGAAAGAAAAGCCGGAAGATAATGAGATTTTGAAGGCAAGCAAAGTTTATTAATTGTATTCCTTATATTTTAAGTTTAATTTTCTAATTATAAAAAACTTATTCAAGCATGCTTTTTTTAATTCATTTATTTTCATATATTCAATTACTTTTCAATTTTTTATCATTGATCTTTACTTATATTATCTTTAGTAACCAAACTCAAGTATGAATATCATTTCAATTAATTTATACTTATATTGTTTTATTCGTGATTATTTTAGTCTTTTAACTTTATTAATTAGGCCAATACCTACTGAGTGTGTCAAAGTCGTCAAAAAGGTCAGTGGATCCTTCATTGGCACTGAGTAGTTCCACAAACAAGGTTGTCATATTACAGTTTTAACCCCTCAAGCTACTTTTTCAATGCAAGTTTTTGCAATAAAATTTCAATGACTTTTCAAAATATTTTTTAATTATTTTTGAAGGTGAGAAATAGGGTGGTCGGATAACAATTTCACACCATAGTTACATGTAATAGCTTCAAAAATTAATCACTTTTTATTTTTCAAAAATTTAGCTAAATTTAAAAAAATTTTGTAAAAACATTTTCGTTTTTATAAAAAGTTAGAATTTTCGATAAGCTCGAACAATACCAAAATACATTCAAACACCTAAGTGCGAAATTTATTTTTAAAATGACAGTTAATTAATGTCTAAAAACTTTAGCACTTAAAATCTACAAAATCCTAAACATATATTAAAAAGTTTATATCTACATGTGGTATTACTTTCAAAGCAACAAATGGGTATTTTCATCTTCGCTCGATGAAGATCTGTCATCATGTGCATCTTCATGTGTATTCTTTTTGTTGGCTGCAACTTTTTCAAAATATAAAGCCTCAGTTTCAATGAGATCAGTCAAGCTTTTATGCTGTTGGTCGCTAAGAAGCCAATTATCAAAGGGGGGTGAAACGAGTTTTTGTGTAGAGAAATTATAAAGTGCTTTTTGTGTATCAGCTGCACTATTTTCAAGCTCTATATCTAAGAACGTCGAGTAACCTTGGTTGAATTTTAGACAAGTATCGTTTTCTTTTTTTTCATCATTATATTCTGTTCTGTTTTTATCGTTTTGTCCAATTGCAAAAGAAGAATAATCTTCATTTTTTCTAGAAGACTGGCTGTTAATAGGCTGGATGAAAAACTTCACTTCTTGTTCTAAAACATTTTTGCTACATTGTTTAAAACATAAAATAATATTTTGCGAATTAAAATAAAAATCTCCAAAGAAGTTATTAAGAACTTCATATTAATAATGTTAAAGTGAATATTGATGATTCCAACTTCTTTTCTTGTCTCTTCTTCCTTCATAGAACTTTTGCTCTATTAAATAATCCACCAACAGTGCCTTAAAACACATCAAAATTAGTATCAAAAAGTAATAATGCTTCGTAATAAAGTTAAACCTATCGGAATCTATAGTAAAATAAAATTAATTTATTGATTTCTTGCATTTTGAAGTTCAAACTAGAATAATATTTAAAAAATACATAAGCTAAAAATACATAATAATTTCATTAATATTCATAATATAAATATCTTTATGAATATTCATACTTCAAGGAAGAGACACACACAGAAGTTTAGAGCTGCCAAAACCAGAAGAATGGCCCTAAATCGGAAGGAGGGGGCCGGCTTGAGCTGAGTTGTAAGGATTCAATCAATAGTGGATCAATTATAGAAATTTTAATGAATTAATCACTCATATTGGATTATACTGCTGTATATGTCCCATTATCTTCGGTTATAAGGAGTCATATTTTTTGTCATATACATGTTTGTGCTAATTATAATACTTATAGTGTTGTTCTTATTTTACACCATTTCTTTCTATTTCACATGGAGTAGCGCCCTGTGAAACCAATCAATTGAGCAGTCGAAACCCAGATACTTACTTCATATACTGCAATTCATATTGAAGATGATAGAGGTGAAGGTACTTATAAATAAAACCTCGTAAAATAAAAAGTTAACTACAAAGAACAAAAATACTTGGGAGAGGTAGAGGAACCAGGGGAATGGGAAGGGGTACAGAACGATGAGGGAGGTCACTACGATGAGGATGACGATGCTTGTAAAAAAGGCCTCTGAGATATTAAAAACAATAATTATTGTCTCTTTCTCTATGATGAATTCTCATAGATATAAGATCTCTGAAACTATAACATTCATCATCATTAATGATCCTGTTGTTAGGTGTATACTACATTCAATTGGTTAGTTATACAAACCAAAAGTTCAACATAAATTAGATAAACCCTTGTTTCAAATATTTCTAGCATTATTACTCACTGTTGGTGAATAATTGTTTTCTATGTGGGAATCCCTTGGAGAAGACAATGGACAGTGTGATGTACTGGAAGGATGAAATGCTGAAGATGGAGGTCACCACGTAGCTCTGTACTATGGTCGTCGTCTGAGTCCTTGGCGTGGTGGCCTCTTCTTCTTGAGCCCTTAATGGTATGACTATATTATTGGGTTTAAATTTAATGTAATAGATGCGTCTGATATGTATATTAACATATAACATGAAGAATTGAAACAATATGAACGCTTATGGGTAGATTATGCTTAGCTTTTCATAAGAATGAGAAAAAAAAACAAAGTATTTATTAACTTAATACACGGAGCTTTTCGTAATGAAAATCTCACATTATCACAAATAAAAAACATCATGGGATATTTGATTAGGCTTGTAAAAAGCTTCATACGGTTATAAGCCATTGTTTTGTTTGGATACCATTTCTTTACAACACAACGTAATTTACTAACTCAAACAAAATAGAAAAATTATTATATATAACATGATGATGATTCTAAGAAAAATCAATAATCATGAATAATAATGATGATAATAAAATAAAAAACAATAATAACAAATAATAATTTAAAAAATTAGAAAAATAATAACCAGGGTTGTACAGAAGTAAACCACCAGACAAAGATCTGAAAGAAGAAGTTGATTGAGACCTGGAAGGCAAGAGAAATGAAGGGAGAGATGGAGAAAAGGGAGGTATTGGGTGGATGTTTGTGTAACACTTCGTGGGCTTTTGTTCTGCTGACTGTGTGTGTGTGTGTGTGTGTGCGTGTGTTTGTGTTTGTGTGTGTGTGTGTGTGTGCGTGTGTGTGTGTGTGTGTGTGTGTGTGTGTGTGTGTGTGTGTGTGTGTGTGTGTGTGTGTGTGTGTGTGTGTGTGTGTGTGTGTGTGTGTGTGTGTGTGTGTGTGTGTGTGTGTGTGTGTGTGTGTGTGTGTGTGTGTGTGTGTGTGTGTGTGTGTGTGTGTGTGTGTGTGTGTGTGTGTGTGTGTGTGTGTGTGTGTGTGTGTGTTGTCAAATTTTTGGGTGAATGCTTGTGTTGAAGTGAGATGATGGGTGTAATGTGGGCATTTTTAATTATGTTTGGGCGCATGTTTGTAAGTATGTATGTTTGTTTATGTGTATATGTTTATTATATATATTATGAATTTTATATATTGATACCTAAATACTGCATATCATTAATTTATTCATGAAAAAAGCTATATATAGATGCATCAAACCACACAAACATACAAGTGAATCCAAGCACAGAGAGGAGCACAATGTCGATGTACATAAAGCCGAAATCGCTTAAGTTTGAGCTGATCTGTCAATAGGGTACTTGGTGTTATTTATAACTTCCGTTGTTTTCATCATTATTGTTATTTTTCATTTCAAATATTTTTTTAACAGTCGATAGGATTTGATAATATTAGTGAAAAAGTATTAATAAATATGGTATTTTCCATTATTATTTTATTTAAATATTAGTTTTTTAAATCAATATATTATATAAATTTTTTATAGAATAGTTTCTGAAAACAAACAAACTCACCCAGTACAGGATACAGACGGACATGAACTGATTAAGGCTGTATGACATCATGTATTTGAAGACCCCAAATGACGTCACCAATGCTGCTCTTCCTTCTCTGTGGAGATTATTTAAGTATAAAAAGCATTAGGAGTTATACAAAAAGAGCAATATGGAAAATGAGAAGCAGCAAAAACGCCCAATATAACTTACTCAAAAGCTTATCAATGGTTTGAAAAAAAGGCAAAACGAAGTAGCAACAAATATAAGCAACAAAATTTCGTTTATTAAAAGCTACAACAAATAAAACAACGTCACATGCCTTATAAGCTGGACTGCGCATCTGACGTCAGGTTTGTTGCAGGTGAAAGCTGAAGCAACGCTGGCTTCTGCTTCTGATAATGATACTCCTGCATCAGCCGCCTTTAATGCTCCACAATCGTTTGCCCCATCGCCACACATGCCCACGTGGTGTCTGTGTGTGTGTGTGTTTGCTTGGGGTTGTTTGAGAGAATCATCGAATATTTTTTTCTTAAAAGTCGATTTGATTTTTCAGTTATTTAATTGTTTGTTTTTTTGTTTGTTTGTTTGTCTGTTTGTTTTTTTTTGTTTTTTTGTTGTTTTTGTTTGTTTGTTTGTTTGTTAATTTGTTTGTTTGTTTGTTTGTTTGTTTGTTTGTTTGTTTGTTTGTTTGTTTGTTTGTTTGTTTGTTTGTTTGTTTGTTTGTTTGTTTGTTTGTTTGTTTGTTTGTTTGTTTGTTTGTTTGTTTGTTTGTTTGTTTCTACATGACACACCCATGGAGCATGAGGTCCTCAACAAGTTGTTGTTTTTGCTCAGGAGAGAACCTCGCAAACACTTTGCCATGTTTGAGAACCTGTCAAGATTATTTTATTTTTATAATAGGGATTTTTGTGTTTTCCATATTTTTTTATACACTCAAACATTATATAAATTTGTTCACACGTGGAAACATGTAAAAAATTTTTGTATGCAGCGAAAAAACATCTATATAAAATACTATGGAAAACTATACCAGTAGAAAACCATGCTAAGATTGTTAAAAGCACCTCAACAACCATTAGAATATTTTAGTCATCACTAAGATCTTTCACATCAGAAAAGCATTAAACTCTAACGAGGGGGAGGAAGGAGGGGTGTTTGTGACGTATGAGATTCCAAGATCTTCCGGTCAGTACCAGATGGGTCTTTGCACTGGTAGTCTGTTGGGGAAGGGAGTTGGTCGTGGTGGTATGATGTTTTGTATTTCATTATGGACGTTTCAAGAGTGTTAATGTTTATATATTCATTATTTGTGTTATTACGGCTATTCAGAGTTTTCAGCCCAAAAATAACTTCTAAATTGAGAAACTTCAATCAAAAAATATTTATATTAAGTAATATTGATGAAATTAGCAACGATATAAATAGTAACGTTATAAATAGTATCAATAATAACGACTATGACTCACTTGAGCCCTGGCAAGATTGTCATGCTCATCATACTCCAGTTCTTCGTTGCTCACATAACTCCAGTTCAAGCTGTGCTTTGATTGCTCGGTGACATCATCAGGAAGTGACGTAACAAATATGGCTTGGTCTGACGGGCCAATCATGTTGCAGTTTTTGGCCACACTCACTGCTGTCAAGAGATTGTCACCTAGGTTTTGGAATAGTGAAGAGTTTTACAATTATTATTATTGGTTTGACACCTTTTGTCTTATAGCATGAGTTTAGACAATAACAATTACCAATAAGACTGTGGTGGCACTAATTTCAAGAGTTTTGAGGCCGCAAGCTTTAATATATCTCAATTAATATATTGAATTTATTATATCACATAACTAAAACAGTATTTTAATTAATAATTTTTTTTTGTCTATCAAATTGGTTTTATTTAAATTCCAAATTCTCATTAGGTAATTAGTATTTTTCTAAAAATTATATTCAACACCTAATGATACAGAGGCATTCAGCCTTATTTTCAAAGCCCCCACCAACCTGTGATCATAATAACGTTGATGTGGGAGGTGTTGAGAATATTGATGGTGGGTGTGGTGTAGGTTTTCAGCTGGTTCTCAAACACTAACAGCCCTAAAAAGTCCATGTCTTGTTCTAACTGTTCTCTGCGTTTATAATGATTTTTAATTATGATAAAGTTCATATGGCACCAAGAAATTATTCATTCAAAAGATTTATACTAATGAACAAAGCCTTCATCAAATAACTTACACAAAAATAAAATATTGCATATCTTCCGGCTCTTGTTTTTATAATAAGCTCTACTAATGAACGCGCTTCATAATAAATGTAGACTAGCAAAAAATGACAAATACGAAATGATCTGATTCACCATCGTAACAATCTTGCGTTTCTATTTGCTTAAATAAATGTTGAATTCGAGACATTAATACAGACAATTAGGTGTATATTTATAGTTGAATGCACTCCAAGAGTTTCTAGGCTACACCCTACTATTTGAAAAACAAAAAAAAGATATTAAATAATAAATAGAATATATAATATAATATATATAATATAACATAAAAAAATCAAATAGTTAAAACCTAGTGATTTTTTCTATCTTGATTCCCTTTTGTTTAATTCTTCTCCATGCCACAGCTAACACCCTGAAACCTTCCTTAGTGTAGCTCTCCAGAACTTTGTGGAAGTCTGAAGGTACTGTTAGGGTAGGTCTTATATGTTATTTCCAAGTTTTTAGAGGGTTTACTTATTATTTCTTCTTGGTGGAAAAAATTAGTTTATATGACTTTGGTTTCCCACAGTAGGATTTTAAGTATGCCTCTGAAAAAAACTAAAATTTTGAAGAATTTTCAGCTAAAACCATCACAAAAATTTTTAGAATGTTGTATAATAGTGAATTCTATTCTAAATTATTAATAAGTTTTCATGTTATCCTACATTGAGTTTAAATCAACATTACTATTGAAAAAATTTGAATAATAGCATAAAAAAGAAATTTCAACTTTAAAAAAGCCAAAGATAAACAATTGAAATGCATTTTAGATAAATTTATGGAGATCATAACTCTCATTAAAACATAAAAGTAACATTAAGATAGAAGCCTATTATTAAATAATCTAATTAAAAATTAAACTTATTAATGAATAAACTAATTGTAAAGATATAAACTCATTAATTAATTAATCAAAGCATATGAACCTCCACCCACCAGTATCAGCCCTACACATGGATACAACCATTTCTGGAGACCCCTTGCAAAAGAACTCCCAGTGTTTCTTATCCAGTTGTTTCACCACCACAGACATGCGTTGTAGTTTAGAACTGAAGATGAATTGCTTGGTGATCCCCCATATAAGTGAGTTTGGAGGGGCCTCAAGAGGTTTCTAAAAGGTTTGAATTATACAAGGTTTTAATTATTTAAAGTTATTTTACTCTTATTTTTTATGATTTTATTTGTGAAATAATCTTGATTTTAGAATAATTATTGTTTCTACAAGTTTCCAAGCAAATATATGTTAGAATAAAAAAGTTTAAAAATTTTTTTAAAATTAATAAAATATATATTTTGCCACAATACAATTATAATAAAACAAAAACCAAATATGTTTCAAAACCACTTACACCGGTTAATATCAAAAGCTTTCACCACCTCATTATATATGAAGTCCGCATTGTCGATGGTGGTGGTGTATGCGTCAGTAGTGACTTCTCTATCTACTTTGAAGTTATTGGCAAAGGGTTTTTTGGGGGACACTGTGGTCACAAACAACGTGTCATCATGCTGTCTCTCATCCTCGTTCAGAGACTGTAGATCATCAGATGTCTATTAAGCTTTTGTTTTCTTTTTTTTTTGTTTATGCATATTTTGTCATATTTAAATTATTATTTTTACCATGATTATTCTCATCATCATCATTATTTTCACCACACTCATCACTTCACTCTTCACCCACATCCCATTCTTAACCACTCCACCATCATCATCTTTTCACATCTCTCGTCATGCTTCCATATAACATCACAGCTACCTACCCATTCTGCAGCCTGGAACATCTTTATTTCCAAGGGGTCTCCAACCAGGACGTTAGCTACCGTAGTGAGAGAATGGCAGGTGGCCATTGCTACAAGTAGCTTATTGTTGTAGCTAAGGTCAGTCAAATCATTCACACTTTCTTGAAACCTGAAATATACAGGATCATTTAAATCATTTTAATTCATTTCACGAATGAAAAAAAACTAGTTTTAACCAAAATAAACAAAAAAAAAGAATTTTAGAGAAACAATAGTGGTGTTCATTTTTTATTATTTCAACCATATTTGCCATTATTCATAACTCCACAAAATCCTTTTTTCAATTCCACCATTAATTTCATACTACACATTGGCACCCTATATGAAATCTTACTAATTTTCCATTTTTAACACGTTCACAACAGCACACACATACTTCTGATCGACACAAGGTAAAACCATTTTGAAGTCAAGACCATTCTGGGTGAGTGTGCCTGTTTTGTCGAAGCAGAAGGTGTCTAGAGTGCCGCAGAGGCTGATGTGGTCTGTACTGATGCAGAAGATGCCTCCCTTGCTCAGTCTGCAGTGGTAACTTGACTTGTATTTCAGTAGAAACAACTTGGTATTGCATTATTTCACATAAATCATCGCAAATTTCAATTTCAGATCTTTGTAGCTCAATAAATTTAACTAGAATTTCTGTTTACTCATTATTTATTAAAATCTCAATGAACTTAAACTTCTGCAAATCACAAAGCAGCGCCCAACATTACAGAGACCTGTTTTGAGCCACAATGACTCCCACAGTGATAGCGGCAGGAAGGGCTGGTGGGATGACAATAGTTATCAGGTCCAGGGTCCTCACTAAAATAAAGACAAACGTGTCACCCTTTTGTATCTGGTTCGTGGTTGAGTTTTTAATAATAAGATAAAGATTTGTTTCAGAAAGAAAATATAATCAGTTAATTCAACCGTCAAATTGTTTTGAAATAATTAGAGAAAAACTAAACTGAGTAACTTTTTTAATGGTTAACTATGAAAAAATTATAAATAAGACCAAGTTCACCATTAGAATAATTGTATAGATCATGCCGATGAAAGCAATGATAGAGAGACAGAGAATAAACTTATATACATCCCGTTTTAGCTTATGGGACATGGGCTTCGGATGCATTATACTGTGGATAAGTCTGCCTTTGGCTGTTCTGAAGCCTGTGAAGAGGTTTGTAGGTGGGAGGTCTTAAATGGTTCGTGGGTGGATGAGTAGATATATTTTTGAATTTCGATGATAGATAAATAAATGGGTGACGGATTAACATGTTATTTGAGTCATTCTACTAATCAAATGGATAAATAGAGGAATTTTTAATTTTCGCTTATTCACAATTAGATTTCATCTTAATTCACCAAAAACTGGAAAAGTTCCTCAAAGACAGTAACACATACAGAGGAACTCTTACTCAGAGTGATCATAACTTGTTGATAGTTCAAATTAAAAACCCCAAACCATATCAATGTTGGACCAAACAATCAAAAAACTACAAAAAAAAACCTAATTTCCAAGACCTTATCACCCAACAAGCCTACAAAAAATCAATATAAACAAGCCAAGCAACTTCACTTGAAGAAATTTTAAAAAGCATAAAGCAAGTATCAAATACTTGCTTCAAAAAGTCATCCAAAAAAACACCATCAAACAGATATGATGACCACGAGCTACACACACTGGCTGGTAAACAAAAAAACCTAAGAAACCTAATAGAAAATTCTACAGAAATTGATAAAATCAACAGCCTCAAAACACAAAAAAACAAAATCAAAACTTAAATAAAAAATAAATGTCTTGAACTATACAATAATGAACTGGAAACAAAACTCAAAATAATAGAAATCTTAGACTATAACAGACAAATGCATGCAGCTATTAAAGAATTGAGTATCAAAAGTAATACAACTGCAAAATCACTCAAGATGAAAGATCTGATGCAATATTACAAAAGCAAATTTTCAAAAAACAACCAACACACAAAACAACAATAAAATAATAGCAAAATAAATGAAATAAATATTTTTGAAGTAGAAAATGCTATAAAGAAACTGAAAACCAACAAATCTCGAGAAGAAGACAACATCTTCAGTAAAGAACTCAAACTCTTAGGAACAAATATGCAAAAAACACTTACAGCAGCAGTAAATAAAGAACTTCAAAGCAATAATTTTCCTTAATCAATCTTCAACCATGGCATTATTATACCAATAACAAAAAAGGGCAAACTTCTTTCTCCAGTAAACACAAGGCCTGTCATCTTACTAAACACAATAAGAAACTCTTATCATTAATAATACTCAATAGAATAAGACCTTTCATAGAAAAATACCTTCCCATTACCCAAGCAGCATACAGACCAACTAGGTCAACAACAGACATCCTATGGGCTCATAAAATAGCAATTGAAGACAAAGTGAAATCAGGATGTACAATGAAAATAACCAGCATTGATCTGTCATCTGCTTTCGACACCATAAACAGGAAAAAATTTATAGAAATTTTAAGCACTATGATCCTAGAATCTGAACTCAAAATAATCGAACTTCTTTTAACAAACACCACCTTAGCCATAAGATATAATAAAAACACATGCAAAAGCTTTACCACAAACATAGGATGCTCTCAAGGAAATGCTCTGAGCCCTGTCTTGTTCCCGGTATACCTAGAAGCATGCATGAAAGAGATAAGAACCACCTACGTCGGTACATGTGAGGACATCAAAAAAAGGAAAACTCTGGCAACTCTGGCGATGAACAGATTAAACCCAATTTGGAAGAGTGGGATAAGTATAGAGAAAAAAATAAGAATTTATAAAGCTTATGTTCTCTCAATTTTCCTATATGGCTGCAGTTCTTGGGCAGACACTAAAAGCATCAGAAGCTCAATAGACTCCTTCCAAAGAAAGCACATACGAAGACTGGAAAAAGTTCATTGGCCAAATGTTATGAAAAACGAAGAATGCGACTTCGTCATACCACCTCTGCATCAGGAAGTGAGACTAAGAAGGTTGAAAATGCTGGGACACATATGCCGTAACGACCCGCCAGCAAATAACATTTTGGAAAAAGCCCTAAAGAATTCCAAGAAAAAAAGAGGCAGACCACCATCAACTCTTCTCAACACATTAATAAATGACATGAACTCCCTCAAACTAAACATGGACAACATTGAAAAAATCGATAAAGATGAGTATCGAGGAATTATTGGGACTCATTGTTAACTGTGATTAGGTTTAAAAACGAAAATTAATATATATATATATATATATATATATATATATATGTACAATTAATTAGACAAGGAGTGTTCTCTGTGAAACGACTGTTGGGCTAAAAACCCCAATTTGGGGCAGTGGTGGTCAATTTGAAAAAAAATATTTAGATAAATAGATGCTGGTTGTTGGTGAGTTTTCAATATTTTGGAAATCTTATTGAATTGGTTGAAATATAAATGCTTTATTCATGAATGGTGGGTTGTTTGATAAATAGATTTGTTCCTGTAACTAGATAGTTGTTAGAAGAGCTAGAACAGTGAAACATTTGAAAGATCACCTGTGGACAAAACAAGAGCTTTGACTTTAGCTCCCTGGTAGAACCTGGTCTGAATGACTTGAGTGCCGCAGAAGACTATGTGTTTGTAGTTCTCTTGCTCTTTGAACGGTGTTTCTATAGGATTTTGTGGGGATATTTATACATTCTTGTTATTACCACCTTTTATCATTATTTTTTCATTTAATTCAATATAAAATTACCATTAAAATGACATTCAGGTAATTCACTCTTAGTTATTGGAGTGCTTTCACCTGCAAGTATAATAATAATAATAATGTCAACAATTATTATAATTATTTTTATTATTGTTTTTATTTTTGCGGTCAACCCCAGCTGCTGAGACAAGCACAGCAGTGTAATCTAATTATATTAAGTATTTTTATCTTTATTAGCAATTAAACTTTAAAAACATCAATTGGGGATTAATACATTTATTTAAAAGAAAAGCTATAATTTTCGATAAGTATAGCCTTATCATAAAACGTAAGCATCTTTATTATTTTTTTTTTATTATAACAGTGTACCACCTATTAGTTTTATTCATAAAATAACTAAATTTACTAACATTTTTCCATAATTCGACGTAAAAAATTGTCAAATATTATCTATAAGTAAATTTAAGAAGTCTCTAAAAAGTTAACTTTTAAACAACGCTAAACTACCTGTGAGCATACATTCATTCACCACACATTTGCCATTTAGTAGAACCACATCACATGACATGGTCCCTCTGAAACCTGTCATGTCAATCAAATCTCCTGGCACCACCCACTCTGACGATATTCGTATCGACTCTGCAAGAGTTTTTTTAGTTGCTATTTGTAATTGTTGTGGAAATTTTAATGTATATTTTTTGTTGCGGTTGTTTTGTGTTTGTAGTTGTGTGATTGTTGTTTTATTTCTTATTTGTTGTATACTTATTATTGTTGGGGTGATTTCCATGTTTTGTGTGGTTGTTGCGTTGAGGTTTGTTGTTTCAAAGGTCAAAACACAAAAAAGATGCTAGTTTTACTTATAATAATAAATATGATAAATACTCAATCAAAGATAAGATTCATCATAAAATCATTCGAAACCAAACCTTCTTTACCAGCTTCAAACACCAACACCTCTCCACTACTTCCAACAGTCTCCTTCAGCTTCACTTCGTTCTATATTGGTTTATCATGTTATTTTGTTTTACCATATACTATTATTTATATTATAAATGAGTTTTCATTTCTAAACTGCCAATACAGCAATTTAGGTTTTGATAAAATAACCCAGGTTTCGAGCTTCAAGTCTCAAAAAGTTATCTATGTGCTAGGAATCTTATTCTTCTGTTTCATCAATCTTTGAGAAAGCATGCAAAACAAATGAATACTTACAAGAATTTACAAAATTAAATTTTTTACATGTGTTTTTTCTGTAATTTTTTTAAGCTTCCATGATGTATATAAAAGGCATTCACAAACAGCTGCCCAAGGTCGCAGACGTTAGTATGAAACTATATGCATAGTAAAATAAAAACTATGACTAAAAAAACCAATAATTAACATATAACCGTCATCAAAAATTTAAACAGTCTAAAATAATCGATATGAGTAGATTAAAATTTCATTAAATGACATAAGATTAACATAATTCATTTAATGCTTGCTTGAATAAATTTTTAGCATTTCAAAAACATCAAATAATTTGCTACCATATTCATCTGTTTTGTTTCAATCGCCAATGACTCTTAAAACAACCAATACCAAACTCATGGAAACACATGCGAACCAACAATATTAAAAAATTAAACCTGAAAATTCCAAAGAATATTTGAATTGCTTAAAGTCAACCACTAAGCAAGGTAAAACAACACCACCTCTACTTCAACATTAAGCACAATGAATGTATTAAACAAAATGAACCTATTAAACAAATAAATCAGCCCACCAGTCTAATTTGTCGCATCTGGATGACGAGAGAAACCACGGAGATAATGAATATGCATGAAGCATAGTAGTAATAATTATCAAAGCACCATAAGAGAATACTGAAGCACTGGAAGAGGTAGAATGGATTCAGGCCCTGCGGTGGTTGGTGATTGTTTAATAGGTAAATGAGTTTAGGCTTCGTAAACACTAACAATAGTTTGTGGGTTGTATTCACAAAGTTGAGCATTAACTTTTTCACGTTATTTTTCCTATAGCTTAAACCTTATTGAAATTTTAAAACTGAGTTATTAGCTAAGGGGGTTGTTAGATAATATATGACCGCCTCGACAATAACTTCATGTCTTCAATTGAATAATATATGTTATTCTCATTTTCTTGAATTAAAAAAGTGGTTTTGAAAATCTTAAACAGCTTATAAGAGCTAAGACTTCGAACAATATAAATATGAGCAGAAAATATAATATTTTTGATTTATACGTCAGAGTGGAGGGTTCTTAAAATAAATTTGTTACAGAATGTTATCATTTTTAATAGGTTAGATCTTACCGTGAAGAATCAATGTATCTTGGATACTCATCATTTTGACGTATATAAACACAAATTATTATCGTTATCATAATTATTATGTTTTATAATTATCATAATTTTGACATATTTTTTTTAAATAAAAAAATTATTAAAATTATACATAAGGAGTCTCTAAAGGGATAAATAATATAATTATGAATTGAAATATTTAATATAATTACGAATAAAAAAATATATAAAAAAACTATGATTATAAAAATATATAATGTAAGTATGAGTAATTTTTTAGAGACATCTAATGTATTGTTTTCTATTCAATTTCAATGGTTTTTATCGTAAATGAGGAAGATTTTAGATACAATTATTGTTTATTTGAAAAAAAATAATATACTAATGAATTATGGAAAAGTTGAATTTGTTGAAAACTTTAGTTTTTGAGAAAAAAAAATTTTTTTAATAAATGTAACTAAAATATTCATCAATTTACGATAAAAATCAAGAAAATTGAATTCTTAATAAAAATATATAATATAATTATGTATAAAAAAATTATATATTATAAATATAAATAAAAAATATATAATATAATGGTGAATAAACTATGAAACCATATTTGAATTTTTTTTTAGTTACATAATATTCCCAAGTCCGAACATTTCCCTTTTCAATATAACCTTTTTGGTGTAATTATTCAATACACACCGTATACAAAATATAAATACTCAATCAAAGGTAACTCTTCAGAGACATCGAATGTATTTTTTTTAATTCATTATTAACTTATCGAAAATTATAGCTTTTGATTTTCGATAAAAGTATTAAAAATTCCTCTTAATTGATGTTTTTCGTTTTAATTCAAAGGTATATTACTAATAATGGTTTTCTATGTTCATTTTTTGGTCCAGGCATTATATTTTATAAGGGTGATAGCTAATTTTCTTATATTTTATATTCTTTTCATTAACCTTCGATGTTTGATGAAAATGATTCGATTTCAAGGTAATTTCGCATTTCAATTAGGTCAATTATTTGACAACAACTTTGTTTATTGATCATTATATTGATTTTCTATATTTTTTGAAGGACAGATCGATATTATTTATCGCTTTTAAGAGTGAGCGTCATCAAGCTGGATTATAATAGAAATGTAGGAAAACTTTGTTGCCTATGCGCCAGTTGACGTAACATGCCCTAATAATGTGCAAAATTGTAATAAAAATAACCATTTAATTATCATTTAATAATAACTAATAAGTATTTGAGGTATGAAAGGGTACATTTTTCATTGTTTCCTACTCGTAACTAATGAAAATAGATGGTATAATATGTTTTATTTTGTGTTTTGATTATGACAGAAAAGACCTTAAACAAATGTATTTCTCCCTAAAACAATGGACAACATATGAAGACAATAGGTATTTTAACAAATTTTTAAAACTCCACAAAGGTTCATTGACAAAAATGTAGAGTTTTTTTTGGAGTATTATAGTTTGTTTCAAATCACATCACTTAACTCGGCATTACAAGTTACTCTGACGAGAAGATTTTCACGGTTTTGTTTATGAAATTTAAACCAACTTTGTTTTAACTTATAACTAGGTACAATTTGAACATATAAATAGGCACAAAATGAACCAAAGTATATTCAAGATAACTAAGAACAAACTGAACCTACTCACATCAAAACATTCAGTACCAACTAGCTAGATAATAGCTGTAGTTAGTACTAAATATTTTGTATAGATAGATACTTTCTATTTAGTTTTCCTTTAGTACAAAATAACCAAGCAACTCTGAATTCAACAAAAAATGAATCAGCCAAGCACACAATGAATGACACAAACTCAAAGCAGTCTTAATCACCTGGGTTATGAGCAATTGCATCCAGGATGTAACCTCGACTTTTATCGTGTTGTCTCCGTAGATCTGTCGCCTTAAGGGGGTTTTTATCAGTTTGTTGGTTGAATAAAAGTAAAATTATCTTCAGTGATGTGCTTTTAAGGTACTATTTTATTTTTTGATAGATAAATAGACTCACAAGAATGTAGTACTTGTAAGCTTAAATAGCCACAATAGATTTAAAGTTTCCAATATAATTTCTTATATTAATTTTTATATTGATTTTTATGAATACCCTAAAATTTCAACAAAACACTCAAAGCAACCTATGAACATAAAAATCGAAAATAATTTTATTGTAGAACAAATGCTTTGTGAAGTTTCATCAAAAATTCTCTGGTCCAACATCTCTTGAAGTTGGCACCGTCATAATCCTAGACCCCATGATCACAATAATTATCCAATTATATCATATTGAAACGTTGTAGAAACACAACTGAGTCAAAAGGTCAAACCTGGTGTGGCGTTGATGTGGTATGAGACCTTGTTGTTCATGGAAGAAGTTCAGAGGCCTGTTTTCTAGGGGCTCTCTGAGAGGTTAAGGAAGGGTTGTTTGTTTTGCTGTGAAGATCATGATACGCCCATTTATATAGCGACATGTTTCAACTGAGACACTTGATGATAATAACTAAAGTACGTAGGAAAAAAATTATTTGTCAAACAAAATTTCACTAAGCTTCAAGACAACTTACATTCTCAAGGGATCCCTTAAGAATAAGCTTTGTAAACTTTTGTTTCACAAATGTTTTGTTTATTTCACAAATTACGCTATATTAGAATCAATAATCTATGCCGGCTGCTGTCAACCTTAGTTACTGGGACATTTGCAGAAGTGTAATCCTATTATATAACTAACTATCAATAAGAAAAAAATATAAATAATGTTGTAAAACATACGTTATGATAAATATCTGAATATACTTTGAATATAAATTAGTGATAATAACTACAAGCGAAAAATTTAATTTGGTTTCTTATATTCATAAAAAATAAAAAGAACATGTTAACGAGGTGGAATATTTGGAACAATAGCATATTTAAAAACAACCATATAACACGTAAATCGTAAAAGCACGACAAAATTTGAATTTTTTATTTTGAGGAAGCTTTTCGATGTATTCTATATTCAAATTTTGTCGTGTTTTTTGATTGACATTTTTTGAGGCTAATAGTCCACAAACTATATAATAATAATAATAGTAATTTAGTAAAACAATGGAGTAATAAATCATTTAAAAAAAAACTAAATGATAAAAATGAAATAATATCAACAATAAAATAATACTGATAACAAAATAATAATAAGAATAATAATTAATAATAATAACAATAAAAAATGGCCCCTCAAGAATGATAATACATCGCTCCACAATGGGGTTCGTTTACGAAAAGCTTGGTGGAATTCACAAAACTTTGGGATTAATGTTTTCCAGGTTGAATAACTAGTTGAGGTTTGTAGATTATGAGTCTATTTGAGAACATTAACGGATTTTATTAAAATACAAAGCTTTTTAAAAAGAGTTTACTTAGTTAATCAAAAGCTTTGTATCTTAATAAAATTTATTTATGTTCATAAATATATTTGTTTTATTGTGGCTAGTGTAAAATCATTGTCTGAGTTATCACCATGGAAAGTTGAATTGACCAAATTAGTCTACAACGATAATATTTCAAATTTTGCATGTTTCCTTTGATAAAATCAGTTTGATTACAGAAGATTTGTGTTGGTTAGGTTAATTGTTTAATTTTAATTAACTTAAGTAGCCTGTTGACAAAAACTATTTGAATCAAACACTTATTAACTGAATAATAACACGAAGTTTTTCTTAAGTTGAACTCACATTATCAAGTATACAAATTTTACTTCAACTTTGTATACTTGGTAATGTGAGTTCAACTTATGAAAAGCTTCGTGTTATTATACAGTTAACAAAAGTGTCTGATTGAGAACGTGTTTAATTTTAATTATTGAAATTATATTCTAGTGAGGGTTTTAAGTTTTAATCAAAAAAAATATTTTCTATTCTAAATAATTGATCAGAATTGACAAAATATTAACAACAATTAAATAATAAAAAAAATAATAAAAACAATAAAACAATAATAAAAGCAAAAAATAGGAACTTGAGGAGTTGGAAGGACTCATGCTGCCAAATGTACTTGATGTTCTTGTGCATGAAGTACCTCTGCACCTGCTGCCATTGGTTCGTGTTGAGTATATAACGCACAATATCATCTATGTTGATTTTTCTTGAAATTTCAAGCTTCAAAGAGTGGGTTGAGACTTTGTTTGCATTACTGGATGTTATATTTTTTGAATTTATCCCTGTTAAGAGGGTTTATAAGCACACATATTCTTACGTGTTTTTATAAATCTTCATAATCTGAAGTTTTACTGTAGAAATTCAAGTTTACAAAAGAACAAACGATGTCTCTAAAAAACTAAGTTATTCTTATGAAGCAAGTTATTGAAAGCTAATTGGGATCATTTCTCAATTGAAAACTGCGTCTTTAACCGAAAATACCCCTTCAAAAGCATTTAATACTAACAAACTTCGCCAAGCATTTAGTCATTAGGCAATCTATTGATTTTTTAAAAATTAATATGATGTCAGCTACATTTGGATGTTCAATCAATTTCTTCCAGGTGTACATAAGTATTTTTGATTATTATATTGAAATCGATACTGCGATAATAAAAATAATAATAATTAAAATACCATTATTATTGATATTTTTTATATCCTTTTTTTGTTGTTATTTATATGATAATTATGTCATCCAACCTCTGAACCCCAGACACCGTGTGCATCTTGAAGGGACCTATTTAATGGGAATTACCTCGATATTATTCATGCTTTTAACAATATAAATATATATGTACCATTTCTATCATTGGTTATATTAGTGATAAATTTATATTTTTATTAATATTTTTTGTAGTTATTTGAGAAAATTTTTACCATTGTTATTATTATATTATTTTTCTGTTAATCTGGAATAATTGAGCTTTACTCTCTTCAATTGGTCTCATATCAAACATCAGAATATTACTCAGCCATTACTTGGTGATTCAGAAGTCTCTTAAACTAATGAGAAAAATTAGCTATCTTTGTCAATAGATCTTTGTGTTTAAACGATGAAAAATGTTTTTTGACATTGAGTCATAGTAATTATTTTATCACCCAAGAGATGTTTTGAGAATCAGATGATTTCGCTGGTTATGCAATTTAGATTGATTCTCAAGTATTAAACTAGATAATGTAAGATATTCTTACGAAAAGCTTCCCGTATTAAGTTTCTCAATAAACCATAGTGTTTGTTTCTATTATACAATAATTAAATTTTACACTATTAACTAAAAGCTTTTTTCTTTGTAATAAAAACTATTAGAATTCATAAATTTTAAGTTTTAATGAAGTGCACATTGAAAAACTAACGAGTCTTGTAGCACGACTGAATGAACTTCTTCTATCGATTTTTCTTTATACTTACTCTGTGTTGTTAAAAATAGCTTTTTTTCATCATAAAATTTCTTGCAATAATTTTTATTTTAAACGTTACACTGTAAGCAAAAAGCTTTGTAATTTATAATTTTAGGATTCAAAACCTCTTAATATCTTTTTAGGTATTTCTATTCAAAAACCATCGATCGGTTTCCATTTTAATTAATAAACTCACCAAGATATGTTACGTCTTAGAAAAATACTGAGTCGTACTTTTCATTGAAATCCAATGAGAATTACAACCCCAATCAGTGATATAAAGCCACCCGAACTAACTGTAACGTAGACGTGGGAGCATGAAGATAAGGAGCATCTAGTGAAGTTCATCAGCATCCTCAAAGGCACAAACCAGCCTGTGAAGAGGCAGTAAATGCCCAGTGTCAACACACACAACAGCGCGTCAGCCACACTTTTTATACTACTCCTCTTGCACCCCTCGACCACCTTTGGTTGTTTTCAGTTTATACTTCACTTTATTAGCTTTGTTTCAACATTTTTCGTTGATTTGTTAAACTGTTACTTTCTTTTAAATATTATTGTTTTAAAAACAAGTTAAACTTACAATTTCATCATCAGAACCACAATGCAAAATCTGCTTATGAATATCCATTATTTCAAACCATTAACATTTCAACTGGATAACACTATTCCACACATACAACACAACACTCAACTATGAATTAATTTAAAGTGTGGTTAAATGTTTGTCATTCGACTTAAATACTCACATGCCAAATTTCAAATGTGTGTTATCTATCACTCCTGAACAGCTGTTTTATATTTTTGAGTTGGTTCGATCGCTTGCATACTTATCGAAACAAACAACTTTGCATGTGAATAATTCACATTCTTATACTAAAACATCAAAGAAAACAATTGTTTTAATTGATGCGAGTAAAGAAGGATTTTTTTATATAACTTTTAAAAATATTTTAAAGTTTAAAACTCGTCAAAAATTTATTAAAACTAATTCCACTTTTAAAATATTACAACAGTCATAATGATCAGAACCGCAACACATGCTGTCCACACACAGGTGCATCAGGGTCGACAGTGTTTCATTTGAATGGCCTATCCACAAAGTACTTGTTCCCTTCTCCATCTGACATCTGTGAATGATGATGAGGACTTCAAATGATGATGATCTCTGGATGATGATAATGACTGTGAATTATAATGAGAACTGCGAATGATGATGTTATGTAGATGATGATGATGATGTTTAATGAATGACGATGACGCTTGTGTTGCTCCTCAACTGCTTGTATATTATAAATAAACACTGACTTTATCAAATGTATCAAGCTTTCACAAAGTGAACTATCTTCCCAACTACATGATCAGTTCTTTAAATCTTAGAAAATCTCACGCATTTAATCATATATTAGACTATGAAAAGCTTTAGAAGATAATCATTAATAACGAAAATTTTCGTATTCTTAATAAAAACTATTAGTGTTCATGAATCTCTATATTTTACCGTGGATCGAGAGAAATATCTTAATCTAAGTTGCTTTGCTAATGCCACATGAATGTTAGTTTGATATTAAGCCATTAGTTTATAACGCATCTTATGCTTACGAAGTTTTGTAGTATCTTTTAAAAACTTAACATTATTTATAAGGTTATCAAAGAAAGCAGCTTTTGATTCTAGGGGGTCATTTTGATGTAGTTTAACGCCGATGCCAGAAGAATACCCGTTGAAAAAGAATTTAAGAGAAGCTATGGATGCTATACATTTCTAAATCAAATTGTGAGGTCAACACAGTGTATTTATTTCAACAGTCACCAAGCTTTTCGTGAGACTAGCTTACATTATCAAGTGATAATGCTAGTTTCATAAAAAGCTTCATGACTCTTTGTTGAAATAAATTCACTGTGTTGACCTTACACGTTTTTTGAAACCTAGCAATTTTGAATTAAATGATTTAAAATATTTTTAGTATTCTAAATAATTAAAATAGCAAAATCTACGTAAATCAAATAGAATTTTTGGAATTCTCATTTCCGTACACTTAATATATTTTAAAGGGTTTAATCTTCGTTTGAAGCTAGCAAATATTCGTTAATAGCACCAAATAGTTTTTATTAAAACACCAAGCGTTTCGTTATCAAAGTAAGATTTGCAAGCATACAATTATCAAGTTATACTTTAAAATATTACTTTGATAACAAAAAGCTTCATATTCTAAAAAAACTATTTCGTGTTATTGAATCCTCTTATTTTACTGTAGCTAGAAAAAATCATTTCTTTACAGCTTAATACCCCATCAAAGCACGCTGTTAACAGCTTCAACTGTTATTATGGTTGATACGATGGAGACTAGATAACATACCTGTTGTTGTAGGTTGAGCTGCGTGTTGGCTAGGTAGCTGGCCCTCAAGTTTAAGATGCTCTCTTGCACCTCCCTCACCGCCTGCCCGTGCGTTCAAGTTATAGTATTTATGTTGGTTTATAGCATTGATAAGGATTATATAATAATATAATGACTTATAATATTAATGTTAAACTAACTTAATATACGATATATCAACAAAACATTAGCCCTAGCGTTTGATTAATATACAAATTTTTAATATCATCATCATCATTTTATTATAGTCAGCATCTTTCCCTTTTCCAAGAGGTCACTGACTTCTTTCCATGACCTAACCCTCTCCCTCCATTTCACCCTGTCATAGTCATCTTTAAGAACTAATCCAAGCCCACGACAAAGGTTTTCCATCATCCCTTTCCAGGTTAACTTTGGCCTTCCCCTTCCTCTACTACCTACAACCTCAAACCTCCACGTCTGTTTGACACAGTCGTCATCCACTTTCCTTACTACATGACCCAGCCATCTCAAACTCCCTTGCCTCACCACTTCAATGGTCGTACTATCCAACCCCAATCTAACCATCAACTCCTTTGTACTCACGCCATCAGCTAGCTGCACTTCACACATCATTCCAAGCATCCGTTTTTCTGCTCTTCTCAAAATACTCTCTTCAACGGATCTTACTACCCAGGTTTCCGAGCCATATGTCATAACAGGCTTCACACATGTCCTATAAATTTGTCCTTTAATATTCCATGTGAGTCTTTTACCACATAACATAGAAGACACACTGTTGAATGCCTTCCAACCCAGCCCGATCCTTCGTGTAACAGCTAGCTCACTTTCTTCTCCACCATTCACATTGTCTCCTAAATAACAATAACTATTTACCCTCTCCAACTCACCTAAACAACCATTTGAAGCATTCTTACATTCCACCTTTGCACCATTCATACAAACCCTACAGTCAAAATTTCCATTCATCCTACGAGAAACTCTTTTTACCCTAGCACACCATGCATGAATTTACTTCTTACATGTCTTGCACCTCACACAATTTATCTTAGCCCCCTTACCACACACACCACATAGATCAATCTTAGCCAAGACAACAACACCACCACCACCACTACTCTCCATGACTTTTGTCTTCCCCAGATTAACCTTCAATCCTTTCCCTTTAAAGGCTGCCTTCCAACGGATGAATTGAGCTCCTAGTTCTTCCATAGTCTCTGCCATCAAGACTAAATCATCTGCATAAAGCGGTTCATATGAAGCACCTTTTCTTCCGTCTTCCGACAATACGTCTAGCACTACTGAAAACAAAAACGGCGAGAGAACCCATCCTTGATGGACACCTACACCAACATCAAATTCTTCCGAATGCCCACCTCCAACCTTAACCCGCGTTTTTGCTCCTTTGTATATCGACATTACTGCCTGAACCAAACTTTCCGGTACCAACTTCTTTCTCAGTGCCCATTCAATTACTTTTCTTGGTACCCGATCAAAAGTCTTCTCCAAATCAACAAAACAGATAAAAAGCTTCCTATTCTTCTCAAGGTAGCTTTCCTGCATTCTCCTAAGAATAAAAATAGCGTCCACTGTGCTTTTGCCAGGCATAAAACCAAATTGCATTTGGGCAACTTTCACTAACCTTCTTAACCTCTTCTCCAGCAACCTTTCCACAACTTTCATACCATGCTCTAAAAGCTTTACACCTCGATAGCTCGCACAGTCCATAACTCTACCTTTCTTCTCATAAATGGGAACAACTGTACTCATTCTTCAGTCATGAGGAATATCCATTCCATTGAGGATTTCATTTGCTATTTGCAAAATAACTTGCTTAAAATGTGGAAAAGCAGCTAGGTGCTCCTTGACAATTCCAGTTGTACCACTGGCCTTGCCATTCTTCATGAATCCTAGCACTCTTTCCACTTCGTTCATAGCAAATGGTTCCATGGGACCTTCAACCACTTTTACATTTACCATCCCATCCCATGGATTCTCCTCATTCATGATGGCCTCCATGTGCTTCTTCCACACCCTCTTCCGAACGGAAGACTTATATTTTAACCATGCATTTTGTTCATCGCATTTCTCATACAAAACCTCAATTTTGTCTGAAAATTTTGTTTTGATATCTTCGTTCAAAAGTTTCCACACTTTTGTACGATATTCCTTTTTAGCACAGCTACTTCGGGCATTTTTAAGTCATCTTCTGTCTAAGACTACCTTCAGAAGCTCACCTCCAATTACCCTTACATCCAGCAGAAATTTCCTCTGCCACTTCTTCATCAACACAAAGCCAATCTCTGTCCCCTTACACCCCCCATCAAAAGTTACCTTCCTAATATCCTTTTTCTTGAACCAACTATTACCCACACACAAATCCTTTTCAACACAAAATTCTAAGAGCAATCTACCCTCCAAGTTTCTCTTGCCTATTCCGAATCCTCCATGAACACCTTCAAACCCATCAACCTCTTTGCCAATGTGTCCATTGAAGTCTCCTAAGCAAATCAAAACTTCATTTGCATTTTCCACTTCACACCCTCTTGCCATCTCCTCATAAAACTTCTTTTTCACTCATCGATCTTCCACATTGTGGGGCATACGCTCAAACAATTCTTACAACCTTTTTACCAAAAATAATTACCACTACCATTACCCTATCTGATATCCTATTTATTTCCACAACATTCATACATAAATCCTCTCTAACTAATATTCCTACACCACCTATCTTATCTTCATTACCAGACCACCATAGTTTAAACCTCCTATCTAAACTACCTACAAACTTTGAGCCCATGCCTCTCCACCCCACTTCTTGGATGCAGCAAATACCAACCTCCCTCCTCACCAACTCTTCACACAACTCCATACTCTTCCCATTTAATGAACCAATATTATAACTACCAAAAGAAAAAAAAGAAAAAGAAAGCCCAGGGATTCTTAGCACCCTCTGCCCATTCAAGAGCTGCTGGGGACTGAGGGCCATTGCTTTATTTTGTATATTCATGGAAAAATTTGTGGAGCAAAAAAGTGCTCAATGGGGCATGCCTTTGCTTCCACTTCATAGCACATGTTTCATGACTTAAAATAACCAAATAAGAATGCAGCTAAATGAATTTTTTTTATTTACAAACAATTCATTTTCTATCTGCAAGTCATGTTTAATATAGCGAGAAAATTGAAAAGTGACAGAAATCAAACTCTATCATGATATCATGAACTCACAAGTTAAGTAAGTTTTCAAAATCCCCACCAACAGCCAAGTTATCACTAACTAAAATACAAAGCAACCTTGACTCGGGCAATGGAGAGGACAAGCTGTTGTTTGGAGAGAGAAGTGACTGAGAACCACACGGGACTCTCGGGCAAGCAAGAGAGCTCCGGTTGCAAATAAAACAAGTCATTACGATTCTTTATTGACTCAGGACTGAAGAATGAAGAGGGGTGTAGCGTTAATGAATTTTATAATCGATGAAGAAAGCTCTTAATTTTCACCTATACTAATTATTCTGTTGCAACACCTGAACTAGGCTTTATGATAAAAGTTATTGCCGAGTAATTTAAATATTCAACTCATAAGTAAAGTCCCCTCTCTCGCCCACACACCATTTAGAGAGGTAGAACTCATAGAGCTTGACTGGGCACCTTAGAGGGTTATCGACGTTTTCAAGTTGCTCGTATGGCAGACTATTGTCCACTTTCTGTCTCTTGTCTGGCGCTGATCAATCAGGTTTATGTGGTTTAAATTAGTGGAGATGACGGCATAGGATAATAGTAATAATAAAAATTTTTAATAATAATAATATTAATAACAATTTTAATAATAATAATAATATTAATAACAATTTTAATAATAATAATAATATTAATAACAATTTTAATAATAATATTAATAACAATTTTAATAATAATAAGAATAATAACAGAACCCTACCAGCGTGCAGAGTAGAGATTGGGTTGTATTTAAGGTAGACAGTACGAGCTGGCTTGCCATCCATTGACACTGCATTCTTCTTCCATTGCTTCATGACGTTGGAGAAGGACAAGAGTAGGTGCTGATGGGCCTCTAGAAGCAAGAAGTTTTTGGTGTTCATGTAGATGAGGGTGTTGAGAAGACTCCAGGGGGAGTGGGAGCCCAGCACGTTTGCCTCCCATAACTGCTCCTCTGTCACTCTGCACAAGATCAAGCCTGTGACGTGGTGGTGGTTGAGAGTTTTGAAGGTATTACTAAGCAAGGAAGTTTAATGCAGAAAAAGTTTTTTTATTTGATGGAGAAAATAATAAGTGATGAAAACTATAGTATTGATAACAATTAATAATAATAATATCAAAACTAAAGATTCTGTTTGGTAGATAAATGATGAATGAGCACAAACTCTGAGGGTTGAGTCTGATGGTGAAGGGAATGAGTTTGTTGGAGAGGAGTTCATGGAAGCACTCGTAAGCCTTGTCATAAAATATGTTGTCATTGCGCCCATTCAGGAACAAGTAATATTGGATGCCTGTTTTGATTGGTTGTTGCATGCTTGAATGCTTCAACAATGATGAAGCTTTATATATATTGAAAGATAAATCGTTTAATAAATCATTTAAAAAGTTCAACCATCATTTGAGAAATTTTCCAATCAATGAATTGATGAATCTCTCAACCAATAATGAATGAATGATAATGAAGACAAAAATAATAAATGAATGAAAAAAAAGATAAACAATTTTAAACGAAAGATAACAAAAAATTAACCAATAGCTAGATAGTGCAGAGTATCAACATGAAATGGCTCGCCATTGGGTCGTTGAAAGCCCTCAATGAGCTGGCACAAGTGGTATGCAAGCTCATCTGCTGGCAAGTTCAACAACTCCAGGTTCACCTTGCGTGCACATACCTCGTTGCGAGACGATGCGTAACACCTGGGATGTGTGTGAGGGTTTTGAAGGTTGGGTGGTGTAAAGGGAGATTTTGAGTAACTTTCAAGTGTTTTTTAATGTTAAAGAATTTCTAGTTTTACGCCAAACATGAGTGTTTTAGACTGAAAATTTCTTTGGTGAGTTTAGTATTCAGAAAATGTTTGAACTTTTAATAGATGTATTAAACCCCGTAAAACTTGGAATGAAGTCTGAATAATGACAAAACCCTATGTCTATAGCAAGCTAGAGACTAAACGATGAAAATTAATAATGAGATTGATGAATACAAAGATTTTATTCACAAAAAAACTTATATCAACAACCGTTTAACACAACGTTAAATGATGCTCACATAAAACTAATAGCAACTCAACACCATGTTCTAAGCAAAAGAAGCCAACCTGAAGGCCTTGACAGCAATGGAGTACTTGATCTTGAGCTTGGAGTCATCCATCTCTGCGATCCTCAGAGAACACTCTTCAGCAGCCATCAACAAGTCTTGGCGCACCTTGTTCTTGTCCCCCTGTGTTGACGTTTGCAAGGTTTTTGAACATGTCCCTTTCTCCTCATAATCACCATATAACTATCATTATTATCATCATCATAATCGGTATATATTAATCTAATTAGATTATACTGCTGTAAATGTCCCTGTAGCTGAGGTTGACAGCAGTCAGCCTAGGTTACTGATACTATAATAGGGTACTTTATAAAAAAAGGTCATTTTATTTGAGAAAAATTTTTATAGACTGCCAGTTTGAGCCAACTTCCAACTTGAATTATCGAATTCAAGATCCGCCGTTCCGTTTGGGAATGGCGGATCTTGGGCAGTGTTTTGCCGTTGTCAACAAAACGAAAGATCATCCGCCAAGCCAAATGACAATGATATCAGAATATCAGTTTGTTGATACCTACTACTGAAGTCTAGTGTTATCCAGGTTATAACAGAAAAGCAGTATCAATTTGGAAACACTATCTTCGGTGCAATTTAACGTCATGCCCAAAACCAATATAAGCATCATTATCATTAAAGGCAGAATCAATAATATATAGAATTTAAAAATTTGCGTTGTTTCTTATTGCTACTTTTATCAAATGATTAATTCTAACATCATTATTAACACAGATATTAAATTGGTCTTTATATTCAGAAGATATAAAACCATTGTAACCTTGGACTGTTTGTTGTCAGACTCTTTAAGTTGTTGTTGCTTCATGTACTGTTGTTGTTGTT